>JARZZO010000002.1:47593149-48085649 GCA_030544215.1 Zantedeschia hybrid cultivar | reverse complement strand
AGGACACTTATATCCATCACTAAACTCTTCTCTTGAGGCAACTCTACTAATTCCCATGTATCATTTTTGTTACGAGTCTGCTTATCCTCATCCATGGCACTCATACACCGTGGATCCTTTACAACTTCAGTAAAGGAGTTAAGAAGATGATAAGATGAAATGGTAGACAAGAAGGAAAAATAAGAGGGTGATATACATGAGTAAGACATATAATTAGAGATGGGATGTTTTCTGCAAGCTCTAGTACCTTTCCGAACAACAATGGGAAGATTAAGATCAGTGGATGATATACGAGTCGAAGCAAAGGGAAGACTTGAAACTTTAGTAGCTTCTTGGGGTGGTGGATCTGTGAGAGGCCTATTCTTGTGCCAAGTATGTTCGGAAGAGCAGATCCGATGTAGACTCACTCTACGAACCAAGTGTGGCACTAGTTGTGTAATCAGCAAGTGGTAAGGGAACTGACTCAGAGGAATGTTTACAAGGGATAATGGAAGTGTCCTCAACCTGACTGAGAGATTGAGGCTGAAAGTAAGACTCATATTTAAAAAAGGTAACATCCTTTCTCCTGGTTTTGGGGTCAAAGCATTTGTATCCCTTTTGAGTAGGGGAGTACCCTAAAAAGATATCATAGATAACTTTAGGATCCAGTTTAGTAGAACCAGGACTAAGGGAATGAATTAAACATAGACATCCAAAAACACAGGGAACATGATAGAACAAAGGATGCTTAAGACAAAGAACCCGAATAGGGGACACATATCCAAGTGTTCTAGAGGGCAGCCAATTGGGAACATAGGCAGCCAAAATAGCATCAGCCCAAAATTTCTTAGGCAATTGACATTGCAAGAGAAGATTCCGAGAGGTCTCCAATAAATGTCTATTTTTACTTTCTACCACCCCATTTTGTTGGAGGAATAAGCACATTATGAATGATTCCCTCATCTTCCATAAAAATATTGATAGTCCTCTTGAAATATTCTCTTTCATTTAAACACTTATAACATGCCTCTCAAATTGATTCTTAACCATTTTTTGCCGAAAACTTAGATAATGCGAGGAACTTCCTTACAGGATTTCATAAGATATATCTAACAACGATGAGAGAAATCATCAATGAAATTGATAAAGAGTGATGACCACCGCAAAAGGAACAAGAGAGGGTCCACAAACATTAGAGTGGACAAGTTGAAATGTAAAAGTACTTTTATTCATTGAAATTTGAAAATTGGTTCTACAATACTTTGCAAGTTGACACACTTGACACTGTAGGGAGTCAACTTTTGTTAACTTGGACAAAATGGGAAAGAGGACTTTCAGGGACCTAAATGACAAATGAACTAGACGATTGTGCCACAAATAGATCTCTTTAATTAGCTGATTTGTGTCAATGCTGGACTGAAAAGTAGCACTGCCGCCAGGTTGAAAGGATAAAGACCTCCCACTTCACCACCACTCATATTGTCTGCTTGGTTTTCAAGTCCTTAAAACACAATGTGTAGGGAAAAAAAGTCACCGCATTGAGCAGTGTAGAGATTTAGTTAAATTGCTACTAGAAAGGAGATTAATAGGAAGGGCAAAGACATGAACAACAGAGGATAGAACCAAGTCGTCATTGAGATTCATGGTCCTTCTACCAGCCATAGTAGCGTGAGTACCATGTGGTGACCTTGTCCTTCCCTGAACTCATATAGTTTGTAACTCCTGAGTCAATGACCCGGGGATTATAGGGGGAGATTGGAGGTGATATTGAAGGCCGCCCCTATAGTACCTAGTGGAGTTGGTTTAGTGGCGGGTGATGATACTCCAAACTGTGAAAGGATCCGCTGTAGGTGGATAATATCACTTGTTGAGAGTGCACTAGTGCAGACACTTGAGAAAAAGCGAAGCCACCATTCGAAGAAGTGTTCTGAGGACCAACTGGGGATTGAGTAAGGGCAACATTACTTGTTGCTTGCTATCCACCTTTTCCAGTCCTGAATTTCATTGGCTTCTTGTCAGGATAAAGATCCCAACAACTCTCTAGAGTATGGTTATCCTTCTCACGTGCAATGTCTCCCAGCCTTCACTTTCTCCTTTCCTGGGCTATGTCTACCTTTTCCAAACTTAGAAGAGGTGCTGACTAACGCAGATAACTCTCCCAAATCATGGTCACCTGCTGCTATACTTCCCTCACTCATATCCTTCTTATGCCTTTCTTCACTTAACACCTTGTGGTACACTTACTTAAGAGACGGAAGCGGATCAATGCTAAGTATTTGAGCTCGTAAGCTCTCATATTCAGAAGTGAGACTATCAAGAAATTTGAAGATCCGATTCTGCTGTACATGCTGTAAGTAGAGTTTTTGATCTTCAATGCATGCCCAACTTTAAACAGAATAGTAGTCGAGCTCTTCCTACTTACTCTTTAACAACCCAAAGTAAGTAGTAACTCCAACATTCTCCTATTTTAAATCCTGTATATCAGTGGTCAACTGATAAATACAAGAGACATTTTATCATTGCCGATACATCTGGTGATAATATCCCACATCCCCTTTTTGCAGTCCTCTTCATCATGATCAGTTGTTGGATTTCTGGGCTAACAGAGTTCATAATCCATCCCATCACGAGATTATTCTCTAAATCCTACACAACATGGGTAGGATTATCACTGGCAGGCTCCTTAACTCTACCATCTATATAGCCCACCTTTCCACGTCTGCCAAGAAAAATCCGAGCAGAGATAGACCGAAGATGGAAATTAGTCTCTGTTAGCTTCACAGTTGTCATTTGCAGAGTAATGTGCTGATGCTCAGTAGATGAAAGACCAACATGGCGCATCATCAAGGAGTTTGCTTCATGTGAATCAGACATGTGTGCCGGCTCCCGCGAGTGAACCCGCTGCTTGTTGATGAAGTCATGGAGAGAAGAACACAGGTTGAGTACTTCCCACACCTCCAAACAATATAAAAACAATGGTCTAGGTGACTCCCAGTACCAAGAAAAATCACTGCTGTAGAAGACACAAAAACAGGGGCTTGTACTCCACAAACTGCACCTTGTTCCACACAGTTGCAACCTGATTGAGGGTGGCCATACCTCTCCAGAAGGTGTCCGCCCACTGCTGGAACCCTAGACCATTGTCCAGGTCAACTGCAGCTTATTGGATTTATTGGAACCCTAGAGAGAAGCTGCCAATCTAAAAAGAAGCCTGCACACCCAAAAGTAACCTAAGAACAGGGCACCTGGAACCAAGAGGGAAGGCTGCGCACCCAACAAAAACAAAAGACAAAAAAACAAAAGAACAGAGCATCGGAACCAAGAGAAGGATGGTCTGGTTCCTTCGTCACTTCATCCTAGTCTCCCCTTGCTTTGATACCATGAAGAATAACCAGAAGTGAGAGGGAAGAAGGAAGTAGAGGCACAGGCTTGAGGGAACAGGGGTGCGGCACGTAAAGCTAGGCCGATCCCCATCAGGTCTTTATTTATATGTGAGGGTTACATATAATTATACTAGGACAGAATTACCCCTGTCCCAGTGACTTACTAACCACTCCTTACAAAACACACTAAATACAAGAAATACAAAGGGTAAGCACTCTGTACAATAATGACAAAATTTCCACCGACTACAATTGGAATAGTAACATGCTGATATGGTCCTTGATCTTAAACACGACACCAACATGCTGTTCATATGTCATGCTTGCTAATTCCACTAAAAACCTTTCTGCTTCTCCATCAATCAGGTAAATTAAATGATGCTTAAAATTGCATCTTGTTAACCAACTTGGCCATCCTGGAAGAAGTATAAATGTAGGATATTGTTGTAGTAGTTTGATGATATGGAACCATTTTCAAACTTGCATTAATGCACGTTGTATTATCGACATGGTTTGCCGTATCGTACCAGATCGGGCGGACTCGTACGAGTCGACTCATATTTGGGCCGACTCGAGTCACTGGCATGCTTGACTTGTACGAGTCAGTGTGGTCTAGTGCGATACACCCTGATCCGACACAATACACTGAAAAACGTGGGTTTTGGTCTGCTGCATTCCTGTTCGCATAGAAGGTAGGAGCCGGAGCCTTCGAAGCCTTCCTCCCTTCTTCTTTCCCTCTTCTTTCTCCCTTTTTCTTGAGGGTTTTGGTACATCCAAGGTCTTGAAGGTGATTTTCTTGAAGGAGAAGGGTTTGAAGCCTTGAAAGCAGTGTCAAATAAATGAGAGATTTGTCGAATAATTTTTTTTGGCCTGAACCGGCCTGAATCGGCCCGATTCATGCGAGTCAGACCGAGTTGGATCGGATTCGACTCGTATCTGGCCGAACCCGATCTTATCCAAATCCACGAGTCGGCGAACCTTGATTGTAGATAACCGTGTTAGCTATCATGGGCGATCATTTCTCATGCTTAGAAAGCCATTATAATCCTCTAATACTGACATCACATTTTTGCTGTCTGTTATTCAGTTGTACCAATTGATGGGCAAGTTGACAAGCAGCGGAGATGAAGTTCACTCTGCGGTAAGATGTTCATGGAATGGATATTCCTATGGGACCTTCTTTTATGTTGAGTAATGTTATTCTTATCTCTGATTTAGGAAGTGAGTATTATCAATGGGAGGTGGTGCATCAAGTCAGCAGTTGATTGTTATTCAACATTCGATGGGTTACTGTTGTCCAGGTGGGTGTAATACTTCTGTTTGGATCTTTACTACTACATGAGATTGCTAGTGCGATCTGGTGATAGAAATCTTAATTGATGAAAATCCTCATTCCAAAGTACTATCTAGTATCTACTTATATGTGAAATTGCCGTTCATGAATAAATCTAGTTACCCACCATTAAATTATTGAGGAGAGGCCATAATTTAAAAATGCTTGGAATATTATGATGTTTTCTAAAGATTAAAGTTAAATGCAAAGTTAACATTTCCAGAGCTTGTGATTCTTTTACCAAGGTGTGGAGCACAAAAATGAGAATTTGCACAACCCACCCTATCCTTTTTTTTGTGTGTGTGTGTGTGCATGAGAGAGAGAGAGAGAGAGAGAGAGAGAGAGAGTATAGATGATGCAGCCAATAAAGCGAGTGGAAACACCTCAGGAAGCACAGACCCAAATAATACAGTGATTTAGACTGACAAAGTGTCAAAGACAGACTTTTGCACTTCAACTCTCCAAAGTCACATGAGTCAAACCACTAAATCGCATGAGCCCAATGACCATAATCCAACATCATCTTACTCTTCACAAGCACAAAGCACTGACAGGTTGATCCAGGAGTTGACAGTGTTGAAGTTCCACTTCCACATAGACAATCCCTGAATATTTTTTGTTGGTTTTCTCCCCTTATATTTGCTCATGAGGTAATGTTGTTCTTCTCCTCATTCCCCGGGAGGATCCATCATCTGCAAACTTGACCCACTTCACCATCAAGAACAATAATACATAGATGCTCAAAATTTCTTACTGGTTCCTCACTGATCAACTTTTGATCAAGGTTGGCTTACATTTCTTGGAAACGTCCTTCTTATGCTTGTTCACAGCTACCTCTAATTTACCGGAGAATGGCTTATATCCATTATCCAGTAAGGATCCCTCTGTAGAAGATGCAGTCTTAGTGCAAAACAAATTGGATTTGGGGAGAATTCATAGCTCCATCAAACCATGAAAATATATGGAGAAAATTTCTACCTTCAGAGCTAGTGCCTAGTTGAGAACTTGAGATCCCTCTATGGAATATGAAGTCTGAGTGAAACAAGTTGGATAGGTGGAGAATCATCAGCACTGTAGAACCATGAAAAGATATGGAGAAAGGTCCCGCCTTTAAAGGATAGATATTAATAAGGGGCTAGTTAATTTGGAAGGGGCCCATGTCCGAGTCATTGCTGATGGGGGAGTGAGGTTCCCTTTGGCCAAGCATATTTGGAAGCCTAAATCTCCTCTGAAGGTTCAACTTCTCATTTGGAGGATAGCACTTGGTAGGCTTCCTACAGCGGATAGACTGATTCGTTTCCGATGTGACATAACTGCATTGTGGCCGTTGTGTGGTGTTGACAATGAAGACCTGGACCTTATTTTCCTTAAGTAGTGTAGTTTTGCCAAAGAAGTGTGGGCTGCTAGTCTCTTGAAGGTGCATGTCTGCTTCATCATGCAGGATACTGTGGAAGATCTTCTGTATTCTTGGCCCCAGTATGTGGTTCATACTCAGGATCGGCACATATGGTGGCTGATTTTACATGCCATGCTTTGGGCCATTTGGGGAGAGAGGAACCGGAGGATCTTCAGGAAAGAAGCGCTGGTGGCTGACAGAGTGGTTGCTTTTGTTTGTGACAGGGTTAGAGAGTGGGGCCGTATTTTGTGTACACCTTCTACTCAGTCTTCTTTTCTTTGTGGGTTTGTGAGAGGGTTGAGTAGGTCACCACCTTGGTGGTCTATGGCCTTTTTGTGTATCTTGGTCTCTTTTGTACTGGTGGTGTTCCTTGGAGGTTGCCTTTTGCCTAGTAGCACCTCACTTTTATAAATCTTTTCTCCTTAATACATATTTGTGGCTTTGTCCACTTTCAAGAAAAAAAAAAAAAAGTGAATTGAGATCCCAACCCTTAACTGCCTGACTGTACCCGACCCTGTTTGAATGTTATTGTGTCATATTCATTTTCCTTCTTTTTATGATTTTTATTATGTTTAAATTAAAATCATGTTGATTCAAGGGTTGACTTTCTTTTGGATTGCCTGACTTGGCTGATCTGGGTTCATGAACCGATTCCACCTTTCCTAAGTTCGTGGCTTATTGTCCACATCATCCTTGAGCTTAATTATCATTCAGTTCAATTATTCCAAATGTTTCACTCCTTTTGGTGCTTTACATTCCTCAACTTTCTACGGATCTATTGGTCACTTGTGGCTAGGTTGGAGATGACCGTAGCGAGCGGAAGTTATGTGTGAAGGGTGGTGGTTGCCTGTGCCCTGATGCAACCCTGCCAAGGGGTGGTGCTTGGTGGGCTAAGTGTTGGCCAAGTTAAGGGCCTTTTGGTATAACCAGTTGGGCATGTCTTTAGGCAATGCCTTAACCCCTCCCGCAAGGCCAATGGTCGAGGGCAGGCTAGCTTGGAGATGACTGTAGCGAGGGAGCCTAGGCGAAGGCGTGTAGCTTACAGGCCCCGAGCGAAGGTCTGCCTGACCAAGCGAGGATGGCTAGGTGAGGCGCAACGTGTGTACCCGACAGTCCCCGAGCAAAGGTCCGGTTGATTGAAGTGTGGGCACCTAGGCGAAGTGTATGGGCGCAGAGCCGATAGGCCTCGTGCGGAAGTCCGGTTGAAGCGAGGGTGCCAAGGGCGGTGTGTACGGGTACAACGCCGGTTGGTCACGAACGACGACCCTTCCTGCATATGCGCAACCTGCTGGGTGACCGGGTTGGAAGTGGCGAACCTCCTCGGAAAAATTTGTGCGAGGCCTGCAGGCTGAGCACCTAGGTGTTGCTGAACTCTGATGCAAAGTAAAAAATTTAAGGCTGGTCTTGATGTCTGCTTCCACCCTGGGGTGCTATACAGCATTTGCCGATAACTTGGGCTTTTCTGAGTTATGCTGTGACA
This sequence comes from Zantedeschia hybrid cultivar, assembly GCA_030544215.1. Lineage (NCBI taxonomy): Eukaryota > Viridiplantae > Streptophyta > Magnoliopsida > Alismatales > Araceae > Zantedeschia > Zantedeschia hybrid cultivar. Next base: position 48,078,078 of record JARZZO010000002.1, on the reverse strand, counting down.
ATAGTCATGCATCTAATAATCTTTAAAGTAGGTTGGTCTCTGTGTGTGCTTCCGCCACTGGGGCGTCGCATGGCATTCACCGATAACTTGGGATTTTTTGAGTTATGCCGTGACAATAGTCAGACATTTAGTTATCTTTAAAATAGTATGCTGTTCTTTTAGGCATCCAATCATATAAATTATGCATCTAATGGCTCTATCGAGGGAAACAAGATTTATTATTAGGTGCCTACTTAATTGTTTAAGCGTGTAGCTTAGGCGTGACAGATGAGAAAGCGTTCCTTAAAAAAATTAGGCATCTAATAGTTTTTGTTAGGTATTTATTGCTATGGGATTTCAAATCAACTGTCTGTCTATTTTTGCAGGATGTGTCTATTAGATATCTAATAAATTTTATTATGTGTCTAAAAGATGCCTGACAGAAGGTGCAAGTGCAAGTGTTTCTCAACACAAGCTATTAGGTGTCTAATTGCCTACTGTCTTTCTTTTTGTCTAGAAGTGGATGGTACCACAAATTGTATTAAAGAAAAAAGGTGTATACAAGTACAATAGGTGAAAGCTCCAAAAAACCCCTGTACAAAAGTCACACCAAGAAGGTGTGTTTAACAGCCCCATACCAAAGGTACAAAAAGGAAGAATGTGAGGGATTAACATTACAAGGGAGCATCCCCCACTCCTTCTATACCCCACAAATGAAGGAAGCTGGCCTATCCTAAAACTTGGATTTCTTCTTAAAGACCCTAGAATTTTGTTCTCCCAAAATTGACCAAAGAATAGCATGAAGGATCAGCCACCATATCATGTTGTTCTCCTTAGAAGTCCATCTCTGCTCCTACCCTTGAAGCAAGGTATAAACTAATGTAGGCAATATATGAACACATCGAATCTTGTTAAGGACCAGCTTCCACACCTCCATAGAGAAAGGACATAGTAGGAAAACACATCAAATCTTGTCTAATTGCCCATAGTTAGGCATCTAACATTTCAAGAATACTTAAGAGTTGTTCTTGTTGCATTGAGCTGTTAGGCACCTATGGAGTTGGGGCTAGGTGCCTACTCCACTCACTTTGTGAGGATGTTAGGCATCTAATAGAGTAGCGATGGATGTCTAATGTCCTTGGAATCAAGCCTAGGTCAAATCTTACGAGATTTGAGTATGCTTGTCGTAGACTTTATTGCTTTGGGAGTTGTGCACGTACCTTATCACATAATAAAGAGTTTTGTTATCAGAAACATACATGGAGCAAGGCTCATTGTATCGCTGATTTGTACAGGATTGTATCTTCCTAGGTACGGTACGATAATGATCAACTCGGGCCGACTAGGTCTGACTCACATGAGTTACACGAGTCAAGCCTATTCAAGCCTATTTATGGTTACATAAAATTATGACTTTAAATTATGGATAATTATGACTTTCACGGGTTTAAGTACTTGTCAAATTAGAAAAAAAGTCTACTTAATAAAATACAAGTCACACCGAGTAGACTCGAGCATGATTGCAGTGACCTATGCTAGATCGCAGCGTATCATACGAGTCAGCACGAGTCACGTCTAAGTCACATCGAGTCGACTCCAATCGGATGCGTATCGACGAGTCTAGGCGTCCCAATGTATGGGACTCGCCCAGATACGAGTCCACTTGTGTGAGTTGTCACGATCCGGTACTACAAAACAAACCATGACATATGGTTTTTGTCATTATCAAAAGACATTGAGTTTTATTGTATCCAAAGTTTGCCGTATCGTACCAAATTGGGCCGACTCGTGCGAGTCGACTTGTATCTGGACCAATCCGATCCGCTAGCACGCTCGGATTGGACGATCCGGCTTGGACCGTCTCCGGATTGCACTGACTCGAGCCGTATCGGGTCCGACTCGTCCGGATCGCACGATGCGGGTTTGAGCCGCTGCTATCCAGTGCGAGCCGGTCGCGGTTCGCCTCTCCTTGAGTTGGTGCGATTCGGACAGAAACGCAGCAGATGAAGCACCTGCACCCTTCTAGCCCTTCCCCCCTCTTCTTTCTTCCATTGTTCTTGGTGGTTTTGGGAGATCCAAGGGGTTATCAAGCTTTAAAGATGATTTTGTTGGAGGAAAGGGGTTTTCAAGCTTTCAGGACTATTTTCATCCGGTTTGAAGAAGGTAAGCATCCAAACCCTATTTTTTTTCCTATCTTATTTTCTTATTGTTTGATGTTGTTGATGATATTAAAACATAAAGAATAGGTAGATCTATTGTCTCTTTGTAATTTTGACATGAAAAAATTAGGATTTGTTCAAATTTGAGATTGATTTATATATTTTGATTAAATATTAAAAAAATACAAGTAAATAAATAAATAAATAAATGCTATTTATGTGATGATGGGCATAGATCTATGACTTCCACATGTTTGGTGTAAAAATGATGGGCGGTGGTGTTTCTCGATTGAAGAAGCACCTTGCAGGAGGAAAAATAGTTGGATATAATGAAGTCATTGTGTGTAAAAATGTTCTCAGGAAGTTCAAGAACCAGATGACTCAACACTTGAAAGGCTTGAAGGAAGTGCGCTTAAAGAAGGTTACAGACAAAGAGAGAGAACGCATGATCTATGGAATTGCCTGTGGGGGAGATAATGAGGCTGGACTGAGTTTGATGATGATGATGATGTTTAGGAGGTATATGGACGTGAGCCTCCTTCTCCACGTACTCGGTGAGTGTTGGAGCTCAGTAGGTATGAGTATCGGGAGAGAGAATTTAGGAGAGCTCAGGGGATTCACTTTGAAGGGGCAGGGCATGGTGTTGGTGGATCATCAGGTGCTGGTACGAGCTCCTCTAGCAGGCAGGCTCAACCTATGAGGAGTATATGCTCCTATTTCACTAATGGACCATCACTTACAGGTCGGTCTCAGAAGCACAAGTCAGGGACTCCTGTTGAGGAGGTTGGCGCTTATATGTTTCCTAGAGAGTAGAGAAAACAAACAAAGGTTGATGATAGCTACAAGAAGAGTGGTCCAGGATATATATTGGGAAGGACTGTTGCAAAATTTTAGCATCATGCATGCATATCCTTCAATGCAGCAAACAATCCTTACTATTCCAGTATGATTCGTGAAGTACAAGATCAAAGGTTACATGTTAAACCCCCCACCCCGAAAGAACTTGTAGGAAAATATCTTGATCATGAGGTCAAAGAGATCAAGCAGTATATTGATTCATTCAAGAAAAAGTGGGAGAAGTATAGGGTTGTCCTGATGTATGATGGCTGGTTAGGGACTACCAAAAGCAGTCTCATTAATTTTCTTGTATACTACGACAAATAAGTATTATGTCATAAGTCTGTGGATGCATCAAATCAGATACAACCATGAATATATTCTGCAACTCATGGACAATGTTGTGGAGGAAATTGGCGAGAAGTACATTGTCCAAGTGGTGACAGATAATGGCTTCGCATACAAGAAGGCAGGAGAGGAGGTAATGCTCCGCATACCTTATTTGTTTAGGACCCCATGTGTAGTCTATTGTGTATATTTGGTGTTGAACGAAATTGGACAGCTAGATGTTGTCAAGAAGAATGTTGCCAAGGCACAAAAGGTTACACGATATATCTACAACCATTATTACGTATTGAGACTGATGAGAGATCATACACATGGTGAGTTGTTAAGGCCTGCCATTATAAGATTTGCCACTAACTTCATTGCCTTGTAGAGTATGTTGAAACATGATGTAGGCTTGAAATAAATGTTTAGAAGTGACAAATGACTGCACTCCACGTTTGCTGCGACAGACGAGGGAAAGAAGATTGAAGGCTTGGTGAACAATAATTATTTTTGGGTGAAGATAAAGCTTACTGTACAACTTATTGAGCCATTATATGAGATCTTGCACTACGTGGATGGAGATCGGACACCAGCCTAAGGGTTGATATTTGTCAAATTGAAGGCTGCAAAAAGGAAGATACCTACAATCTTAAGAAAGTATGATTTTTTTTTTTTTGAACATTATAGAAAGGAGGTGAGACTTCCAGATAGGCATAGAGTTGTATATATCAGGTGAAAAATTTACATTTCATGACTTTTGGTGATAATTTTACTTTTTTAGTGAAGTTTGATGGGTAACACACTTTTATTATAGCGTATTATCTCCATGCGTTGGCGTACAATGACGACTTGTTTCAAGCCTTGAAAATTTTACTTTTTTAGTGATGTTTGATGGGTAACACACTTTTATTATAGCGTATTATCTCCATGCGTTGGCGTACAATGACGACTTGTTTTAAGCCTTGAAAATGATGGTCAACCGATTTGTGGATGATCCGAATGTAGCAGTGGAGGTAATTAATGAAGTAGGGTGGTCAATATATTTTTATTTCATTTCTTTGTGTCTGCTATGCAACAATCCTAATAATGTTGTTAATTACGCAGATGAAAATCTTTCGTAGGCAATAGAGACCTTTGCAGAGCCATCAACTATAGCTGGTCGTGAGAGATTTGATGTTGGTATAAAAAAATTTATTTAGAGAAGAGTTCTACATATTTGTCTTTCTATTTTTTATATTTTGATAGAGACTTTTATTATTTGTTTTTTAGCTAACTGGTGGTTGAACTTTGGCAAGTTTGCACCAAGATTGAGAGAGATAGCCATCAAGGTCTTGTCGCAAACTTCTTCCTCTAGTGGATGTGAGTGGAATTGGTCTACCTTTGCACTTATACATATAAAGATCAGAAATCGGTTATCACACATCCGGTTAGACAAGCATGTATATGTCCACTACAATATGAGGTTGAGGATTAAACATTTGCAGCATGATGAAAAAAAGGAGATGGTGATTATGATCCCACTGATCTTAGTTACCTTTGAGATGATGATGATCCTATAGTTGCTTAGGTTGTTAGAACAACAAATCGTAGGGAGTCAGAACTTGATGAGACATTAGATCCTGACGATGGCCCTCGTCCTAACACCTTCTTAGCAACAGAAATATTAGCAGCAATAGGTCACGTGGAGACCATGATGATGAATATATTGTTGGACAAAGTCACGATCAGGAGCATGCACAAGGTCATGATCATGAGGTTGACTTAGAGGCTGATGATGATGATGATGATGATTATGGTCAGTTGGTTACAAGGGGCAGGAGCGGAGTAGCTTGAGATGATGATGCAAAGTGAGAGCGGCTAATGCAGGGTCCTGCACCTCAGCATCTTATGTTTGCACCTATACCTCAGCGACCTTAAGTTGCACCTGCATCTCGACATCTATCCAGATCTCAGCCTGTATAGAGTGGAGCTGCACAACGACAACTTTTTAGTCAGAGTTCACGTCATTCCAGTGTACGCCCTCCAACACGCCTCCCAGTTGGTGTAGTCCAGAACTAAGCAAGTGGCAAAGAAGTAAGTTCAAAGGGGAAGAAGGGATGTAGTAGTATGAAGTCTCAGATGTCAAAGATATTAGGAGGATCCAGAAATAGAAAGAAGAAAAAGGATACAGTCCCAGATGATCCACTTGACATTGCAGACGTAGATATACTAGATCCTAATTATCAAGATGAGACACCATCTCCTTTTGATACTAGAGTCTCAGAGAGTGGATTTGATTCATCAGCTGGAGATGACACATACGATGGTGACGAGGGGGGTGGTGGGGGTAGTGGTGAGGGTGTTGTTGGTGGTGGTCGTGGTCTTGGTGTCAGCCATACTAGTGGGGGTGGTCCTGGTGCTAGCCATACTAGTGGGGGTAGGGGAGGTAGGGTTATTTTTTCTGGAGAGCAGGACTTTACGCATGCTACTCAGGATACTGACCATGGAGTTCGTGAGGCAGGTGATCGTGTGGATTCACTACCTCGTGTTCTGCTAAATGTTCCATATCGTCGGAGGGGGCAACAGGTAGACTTGCCAGATCAGATGCGCACTGACTCATCCTTAAATAATGAGCATTATTATGATCCTGAGCCTGACACCATCATGTATGAGTACATGTTGCACAACATGATGAGAGAATTTGATGGACTGAGCACATAAGATGAGAGAAGCTCAGGTGTAGGACAATATAGTTCTGATGCATCCAACTCCTTTCGGCGGCCACAGACAGGATATGAGAGTATATCGTCTTATAGTGGTGATCATTTGGTCTCAGAATACCAGCAAGTCGTTGGTTCCGTATGGATATTGTACTTCAGATGCATATCCATATGGTGGTTCTAGTTATGGTGAAGGTGTGCCTTACGTTGTTCCTACAATACCACGGCCAATAACGTACACACCGAGCGATGTGGCATATCAACAATACTCAGTAGATTATCTTGAGAGATATAGCTCCTATATGACTTGGAGTCAATATCAGGACTACATGCTGTCCAACTATCAGGTTCAGTTACTAGGGGATGCTCTGACGGAGATTTATAGCTATAGCATGCGTACATAATATCCATATTGGGGCCATTATTAATATTTCATTTTTTATTTTTATTGTAGTTCTAAACTCTTAATGTCTTTGTCTTATAATAGCTATATCAGCAATTCTTCTTTTGCAGATACCACGTAAGCGACGCCATCCGGTATGGGACCACGGGTACACAGTTCCAGGAGATCGACGGATCCATTGTCTTTATTGTGGACACCTTGTTAACGAGATCCATCGTTTCTCGGAGCATGTTGCGGGGATACGCAGACATAGCATCCCATGTCCTTCAGTCTCTCGTAATGTCTGTGTACTGTTCCAGAGGTTTCTGAGGGAGGAGGAGGCATCATCTAGCATAGGACCTAGATAGCCAACAACTAGGTCACCCTATATCGTCGACTCGTCCATCGTCATCTACGTCGACTGGAGAATCTAGGGTGGAGATTGTGGATGCTGTGCGAGTATTCTTTTTAGAGTTTCATGTTCCATCTATTGCTATTCATACACCATCATTTGTTCAGATGGTTAGATGTATTCAGAGACAACCACATATTCCACTTCATACTCTGATTGAGTTAGACTTTGGTGGAGAGGATGAGAGATCTTTTGTTTTTTCTGATGACTTTGATGAGGATAATTGAGTTATTTCATCACTCATGTGTGATATATATTGTTATCTTTAAGAAACTTGTGAGTTTTCAGTGTTAGTGCTTGAAAATTTTTATTTGATCATTATATGAGATTTGGTGTGCCACTTTCTTTTGCGAATTCATGTTTCTTGTATTAAATTCTTCTTAATTAGTATGCTAGGGTATCATTTTTACATAGTTAAATGCATAAAATTGATGTTTTCCTCTTAAATGTGACTCATAATCATTTACTGTAACAAAAACATCAAGTAGAGTTTATAAAAGTACATATTTATGTCAATAAATTAAAGATTTATTTCCAAAAAAATCTTGAACCGGCCTGAACTGGCCTGACTCGTGTGAGTGGGCCCGAGTCGGGCCGATCCGGATCGGATCCGACTCGTATCTGGCCGGACCCGATCCAATCCGTATCTACGATACGGTGAACCTTGATTGTATCATAGATATGCATAGGGTTTTGTTATGATGAAAATTCATTTGGGATTAAGATGACTGTCCCCCTTTTTCTTAGGTAGGGGATTGTTCTCGATCTCCCTAGATTCAACAACATTGACAGCACTAACATGCACGGAGACATGGGTCTTTGCTATATTGGTTTAGCCATCAAGGAATTAGAGATCGATCTCTAATGCATTATGTTCTACAAATAGATTCCCTCTTCCTAATAAATATTCTCATCCCTCTCCAACTTAATAGCCCAGCATACTATGTGGGTCTATATGAATGTCCTCTTTGCTGGCTTCTGCAGCTTCCGGATTATTTTTGAGAGAAAAACCTTCCATATATTCTCAGTGGAGGTAAATTTCAGCCTAAAAGGGGAATGATACTTGTCAATGGGCATCTTACCTTCAAATGATTTACATCTTTATGCTCTTTTCACATAGAAAAAGGGGAGTCCAGTGCAATGAGGCTCCTACCCCTGGGAGATCTGGGGTGGGTCAACTATATGCAACTTCACCCCCATTTTCTGCAGAGAGGCTGTTTTCTGTTTGTAACCTGTGACCTCCTCTTAAACAATGGAGCAGCCTTACTGTTGCATCAAGGCTCTCCCACATTGTCTTGTTCGCATTCATCAACAAAAATATGCTATTCCTGATCCCAATTCAATCATCCAGGTAGGATCCAGAATTCTTACCTCCTTCAAGATAAAACCTGAATGACTACTTTAGAGTGAAAATGAATAGTTGTACGGAGAGTCAGAGAGCTTATCATGAATCGGCAGTATTTACCCTGGACAGACGAGACAACATAGTCTAGACTCTACATTGCTTAGTAATAGCTAAACTTATTGCTTCATGTAATGAAATTACCTGTCTGTCAATTGTTCCAACTTCTGTGGACTGCACTTGAACAACTTACATTGCATAGACGTATGTCCTAAATTATTCTAACTTATACTGAAATTATCTGCAGAATTTGGTAGATATGGCTTCAATAATTTATATCATCTCTCTTTCTGATGAATAACATATAAGATGGGAAACCTCTCTAGTGGTGCAGGTGCACAGAGCTTCATAGAACCAGTGTCTGCTGTTCCACTAAATAATGAGTTACAACAGGCAAGGACACTGGTGGCAAAAGCTGAAGAAGATGTACTTTCAAGGTTAACTGATAGGGTATGAACGTATGGTACCAGTTACTAGTTGTAAATGCTTGTCTTCAGTTTTTTGTTGAAGGATTATTATCTGTTAACTTGTTTACCTTTTCCAATGTGCAGATGGTGGCAGAACTTGATGACATACAGAGTCTGTTGCATGCCATGACACAACTTGATGTGGTATATGACATTATGTTGTAGGACATAATTTTTCAATTATTCTATAATATTCTGCACTTCTTGATTGATTTGCTAAATTAGTGTCTAACATGAAAATGTCAAGTTGAACCTAAATTACTATGAGAGATGGAAGAAGTTTAAGGTATCAAAGGTGGGTGGTGGAAGCTTCTATGGGCCAAGTCTCTGCCAGATGTGTTCTGCATTTGAAATTTTTGCTTATGGGTGACTCCAACTCATGACGGAGGGAGGAGATGGGAAGAGATATTGGGTAAACAAATTTACTGTGGGTGACTTCCTGAAAACATGGACATCTGTTTCTTCGTTGTGGGTTTATCAGTAGCACTTAGAGCCTCATGTGCAGATTGCTTTAAGTTCCTGTGGTCTAGAATTTCTTTTCTCACAGAGTTCATCTCTTCTTGTCAACAAAGAGGAAGAGGTGTGGTCCACATTTATTACACATGCAGTATCTAGCTGGTATGAAAGAGAAATAATAAAAGTTCAGATGTGACTTTAGGCCAATCCATATCATTTCACTTGCCCTTAAGAATTGTCAAGTATCCCATGTAGGTCTTCAGCTGGAGCCTGGAGATTCCTCCTTAGTGCAGAAATTAATGATGTGGATGCTGTTTGTTCTAAGGATTATGACTCTTCATGTTGGTCTTTTTTCTGAGCTCTTGTGCTCTAGATCTAAGCAAGTGTGGTTACCAATTAGGTAATCTATATTGTTCGGTGTAATTCTCTCCATATGTATGAATGAACCATGATCCTTCTCCACCTTCTGAAGAAACTTAAATTTCTATAATTTATACCCTTTAAGTCCATAAATTAATGACTTACTATGTGAAAAATTGTACTGTTGAAGGTTATAATTCTGCAAGCTTCTCAACTGTGAATAGAAAATTCAACTTATATAAGTTGTAATAGTCATAGGTTAAAATTCAAATCTTATGCATTGGACTGTGTTGGGATCACTGGACAGAGTTTGTATATATTTAGAGGACTGGTTTGCTTATATGTGCATTTGTGTGGTTTCCTTTTTTTTTTTTTTCCAGTAAACACAGGGAGGGTGTGTTCCCACTCCACCAGACCAACAGCCTGTGTAACTTTTATTAAAAATAATAAACATTTACAAAAGCATCGGGGCATACCCCTGTCGGACATACAGAGAAAAGACAATAGAACATAAAACATCCCCCTAAGAGTTCATCAAACATATAGGACAGCCAATAGAATCTAATCTAACACATCCTCGTGCAACCAGAGGCATCGTTCTCCAAGCGGTCCAAATATTAATATACCCTGAACGACAAGCATGCAAGGCTAAAGTATCAGCGACCTGATTTGCTTCTCTGAATATATGATTGATTGAGAAATGCATTCCATATGATAATCTTCTGATTTCCTTGAGCATGGGAAGGATTTCCATGGACAATTGCTTACTCCACGGACGGCAGAAACCATGGTTAAAGAATCTGATTCAATGACTAGCTGGGAGATGAAAAATGCTTCGCAGTATCTAAGTCTGTCCAGCAAGGCTCTAGCTTCTGCATCAATACTGGTCGATACAGAATGGAAATGAGAAAATGCAAATACAATATTCCGATTTTGATTGCTTAGGACCCCTCCTCCTCCAGCTAAACCGTGGTTGCCTTTGCTGGCTCCATCAACATTAAGCTTCAAAATGGATGCAATCGGGGGAGACCATTTTGCCAATATCATGATCTGTGACCTACTGGACCTTATAGAAAGTCTCAAATTGTTCACCCATGGCTTCTGTGCATCCGTTAAATTGCCACCCACAGATGGGAGCATAGGCAACATAGTATATATCTGATTCTTGATTTTATGTATGATAGAATCTGCTGTTCTTGTAATCCGCTCAAATACAAAAGCATTTCTAGCAAGCCACAGTTCCATAAAATGAGAACATAAACCAGTAGGGAAAAATAAGAACTCCAAGTCTTCTTATTCAGGATTCTCAACACATGATCAATATAATGCAACACAGCTTCGCTGGGCATAGGGATTATTGGCAAGAGGTCTGCAAAGTAATTCCAAACAGCTTTGGCAATATCTCCATGGAGTAAAATATGAGAGGGACTCTCCCGATTTAGATGCACAACAGAAACATCTTGAGCATAGAACAACTCCAACCGATTGAAGCCAATTATCCGTTGGAAGTGTATTGCTCATAACATGCCATAGAAAGACAGAAATCTTTGGAGGGATGAACAATTTCCTGTTGGTTTCTTGTTGGTGATCAGATAGAACACAAGAATTGTACAAGTAGGAAGAAGTAGGTGGCGTTTTGGAACTATTTAGAAAGTCATTCTGGTAATACAGATACGACCATCTATTATTCACAATAACTGCTGAGGTATAGGAACAACAAAATGGTGACAATGAACAGGAAAACATCGGAGATAGATTTCCACTTCTGTAGCATATTCACTAGCTTTGTGTTATGGCCTTTGATATTCCGGGGTTCTTTGCCAATCAGATTAGTTTCACTGGCCACAAGCTGTATTCTTTGACAGGACAATGGTTCTCGCGGTACAACTTTATGAGCAATTCAGGATTCCATTAGTCTTCAAGGTAATAGCTATATAATATTTCTGATCATCACTGAACAAATGGGTATTCACGTTCTCTGCATTTAGACTGCAACACAAGCAGTTCATGCTGGTGAACAGATTTTGTTTATTCACCCTGCTGCATATTTGGATCTGTATTGTACTGATTCCCATGAAAAAAAAGGATCGTGATTACAGTTGGAAGGAGGACTGACCATATGATATTCCACCAGCTGGTTTTGCTTCCGCCTCAGGGGTCCCAAAGCAGTTCAATGATAGGAGTTCCTGAAGTATTTATTCCTCCCCACTTTCACACATCAGCTTCCTGAGCTCCATGGTTTCACATCAGCTTCCTGAGCTATCTCACAATCAGAACTTTGTTCAGATTTACTATGCTGGGATGGTCATGCTTCCTTATTGCTTGTATAGACTCTTCTCTTTTCACTAATCCCAAATCCCAATATCCATCTGTGTTCACCCTTTCCTAAAAAGGAAGCTTCTCAAGCATCAATCCTATTTTCCACTGTTAGATTTCCATAAAATCCATTTGCCATGGGAGACAATAGATTGCACTTACATCTGTTATTTCCATTTGAACCTATTGAGAAGCATGTTCCACTCAGATTTATGTATTGAACCCGTGAATAATGGATGATCAAATGATTAGTTGAAAAAATGACCTTCTTGTCCAAATAATCTGCAATACTTTTTGCTGCATGTTCTATTGATCCCCAATGAGCCTGCCTGTTTTAAAGGTCATGGAAGCCCCATGACTCCTTTAAGTGATTTTAATGGAATCTGCAAGTTGATGATCAGATGATAAGGATTAAGGACCACTGTCCTCAACCCATGCCCCATCAATTTGGATCGGCGTAGGATCTGGACTAACAGGATGCATCATGTTGGATGTTTTTGTTTCTCTCTAACCAGCTGTGGACCCAATATCAGCATCTCTTTCTGTGCTAACACTTGTCAAGCAACAGTTGAGAAACATTAGAGGAACAATGTTTTTATGATGGCAAAACCTTAGTCAATGCTAGTTGGTCTTTAGGATAAATCTACCAAACAAAGATTAAGCACATGGGTCAATGTATGCAAAAAGAACAAACTGCATAGTTTTGATGCAACTAGAGAAAGAGGAAAAGAAATAAATTTTACTAGCAGATTAAAGGAAAGGGAATGATATGAAGGTCAGAAGAAACAGACGGGAAACGACAATGAAGAGGGCAGAGGGATGAAAAATCTGAGATATTCACATAAAATAACAGTACAATAATCAGGCCACTTTTAAGTTTGTGGATCAATAGCACTAAACCACATCCTCCGCTCATTCCTGTTAAGAGCTAGCTCTTGTAAAACTACTTATTTCAGATCTGCTTTCACTAACTTCATCCAAGCCTATTTAAGTTTTTCTATCTTGATTTCTTCCATATGAACAAGTGTCCCTTTCTTGATCGGAGCCCAGCTTGTCTATGCTTAATGTGTCTTAACTGTGTCAATGTAGCTCCATGTATTTAAGCTTTAATTAGTGCAACACCCAATCTTCTTCTGATATCTTTACCATCTGACCCTCTTTCTTATAGTCTTACTACTGTTATACCTTAACGTATGCATCTTTATTATCAGCAAGTTGTTGACATATGCCTTCCTTAGCTGCCACTTGCCAGCACTTCACCCCATCCAGCAATACCAACCTTACAAAATTCTTGTAAATTTGCTCTTTTAACTTTCATGGCACTCAAGGGTCATCAGAATGCTCACCATGTTTTGCACTCTGGTTTACCTGGTCTATCCTGATTTCATTTTCAACATATGCATCAACTTCTCTTTCTTTACCATAGAAATAAGATATCAAGAATTAGTAGCTGTTTTTTAGAAGGTGACTGAAAGTCATAATTCAATTGATAACCAGAAAAGGAAGTACAAGGGAGCTCAGAGAACACAGATCAGACTTGGTAGAACAAGCCTCTAACCAAGTCATGAACACAACAGAAAAAAAACAAAACTCAGATACAACGGGTCTGATTTATCAAGAAAATAAATCAGACAACTAACACTAAGACCTCAACACAACAAACTCCTCCACTGCCGAGCCTTTTTCAATAAACCCGAACTATCCTCATTGAAAATATTTGCTGCTTTACCCCACTCCTCCACCCAATTGAATGTGATCTTAAACAATTCAAATGCACTACTAAATTGATCACTGAATTTCCTCCTATTTCTTTCACACCAAATAGTCCAAAGCAAAGCCGGACAAAAGAAAAACCATAATTGCTTCTGACTTGGAGTAGGACAGGCCCCAGACCACCACGAAATCAGGTCCAAAACTGAAGTATGATCCACCCATGTAATACCAAATAATCTGCATAAAGTCTTCCACAGAATCCTCACAATACCACAGTTCAGTAGCAAATGATCTTGGTCCTTCTGAAAAGTAGCACAATAACTGCATAAATGATTTCCTGGAATGTGTAACATTTTAGCCCTCTTTCTTGTCAAGAGTCTATACCATGCCACCTTCCAAAGAAAAACTTTAATCTTGTTGGGCAGGTAATTAGACCACACTAACTCCTTCCACCAAACTCTGCATCCTCCATCATTTAAGATTTGAACCGCAGATTTAACTGAAAACTGACCCTTAGAATTCCATTTCCAAACTCTCCTATCTTTCCTCTCATGACATAATCTAGTACTGTCAGTAAGATGTATTAAATGAGAGATCTCATTAACCTCTTTATCAGTTAGATACCTTCTTAGATGCAGATTCAAATTTCCTGAGCCATGATGGGACATAACCTCTGCACCGAGGCCTCCTTGTGCTGAGCAATGTTGAATAAATTACTAAATTGAGAGAAAAGAGCAATACTGAGCACCATTTATCTTTCCAGAACAAGTTATCACATCCATTACCAACCTGTATACCACAAGATCTCTCCATGAAATCTGCATTCTTCACAATATTCTTCCAAATCGGAGACAAGTTATAGGTTCTTGAAGGATAAAAAGTCCATTTATTGTCATCACAATAATAGAGCTCCTTAATAATAGTAGCCTACAAAGCCTCTGAACACTCTCCCCTTCTCTACAACCATTTCATTAGTAAAGTTTGGTTGAAGGTGGCAACTCCACATAGACCAATACCTCCTTGATCCTTACTTATGCATACATTGCTCCACTTAATAACATGAAAACCTTTCTTCCCCTTTTTACTTCCTGACCAGAAAAAAGAACTTCTGATTGATTCAATAGTCTTCTCCACTGACCTTGGAATTTTAAAAATAGAAGCAAAGTAAATGGCCAAAGAAGAGAGGACAACTTTAGACAGGATCAATCTCCCTCCATCAGAGAGATATCTTCCTTTCCACCCTTCCAAACGATCCTCAAATCTTTTAATCAACACATCCCAATCCCTAGCTCTAATTGCCCCATCTTACAAGGGCAAACCGAGATATTTGATTGGGAAAGAACAAATTCTGCATTGCAAAGTTTCAGCAATTTCTTGTAATATGTTATGTGGCAAATGTATCCCCACAATTTCTGATTTTTCATAATTAATTCTCAAGCCTGTTAAAGCTTCCAGCAAAATCAGCAGATTTTTGATATTCTTGATTTCCTCATAACTTCCAGATGTAAACAACAAGGTATCGTCTGCAAACTGTAGATGAGATAACAGAATATTGCTTCTACCAATGGTGAACCCTTCAATCAATTCTTGTTCAACAGCTTTCTCCCATATAGAGCTCAAAATCTGCCCAATTAACAGAAATAGCAATGGAGATATAGGATCTCCCTGCCTTAGGCCTCTGGAGCTCTTAAAATAGCCGCATGGTTCTCCATTCACCATAATAGAAAATGAAGCTGAAGAGATACAACTCATCACCCATTTGATCCATATGTCATTAAAACCCATAAGTTTCATAGTTTTCTGAAGACAATCCCAACTTATTCTGTCATAGGCTTTTTCAAAATCCAATTTGAGGATGACACCACTCTTGTTCCTACACTTGTAATGGTGAATAGCTTCAAAAGCTGCCATAAAATTATCCAATATGTATCTTCCTTGCATGAAAGCTGATTGGTTAATCCCCACAATCTTGTGAATCACTTTTTTGAGCCAGGTAGCCAAAATCTTGGTAATGATTTTATAGCATCCATTGAGCAAGCTAATAGGACGGAAATCCCCCATACTTTCAGCACCTTCAATTTTTGGAATAAGGACAATGAAAGTGGAGTTGAAGGCCTTGATTTTATCCGGGCTATCAAAGAACTCTTGAACGACATTGAGCATATCATCTTTAATTATATCCCAACAAAATTGATAAAACCCAATAGACATCCCATCAGGACCCGGAGCCTTATTGGGGTCCATGCTAAAAATTGCATCTTTGACTTCTTTTATAGTAAAAGGCTTGGACAGATCTTCAGCATCAGAAGCATCTAGCTTTGGAAGTATACCATCTTCCAAATGAGGCCTCGAGGGATAGTCTTCCAAAAACAGTTTCTGAAAAAAATCAATAAACCTCCTCTTGATCTCATTCGGTTCTTCAATCACTTTCTCATTTTCTCTCACATGATCAATGGTCAAAAACCTCTTTTTAGCACTGGCCATAGCATGGAAGAAAGATGTGTTTTGATCACCTTCTTTTAGCCAATATTCCTTTGCTCTCTGTCTCCACTTGATTTCCTCCTTAAATAATTCCTCATTAAACATTTTCTTCAAGTCTTTGAGCTCCTGCATTTCAACAAAAGAGAGATCCATATCCTCACTTTTCAGCTCTAGATCATCAATTTTATTCTTCAACACCTGTCTCTCCTCCAAAGCCTTCCCATATTTCAATTTGGCCTACTATTTCAAACCTGCCTTTATCCTTTTCAATTTTCTCTGAAATATGTAAATTGCTGAACCAGACTCTGTAAATTCCAGCCACCAATTGTTGATCATTTCTTTGAAGCCTTGTTCCCTCTGCCACTTTAGTTCGTATCTGAATATTCTTATCTTTCTATGCTTGTCTTCCATCGTAAGTTGTAGGGGTATATGATCCGAAACAGCCCTGCACAATCCTTTAATGTGTGACAATGGAAAAAATTTGAACCAATCCGGGGATATCAAAATTCTATGAATCCTCAATTGTGTACACTTCTGCTGGAGATTAGACCAAGTGAATTTTCTGTTGGGGATATCTAGATCCATTAGATTAAAATCTCTAATCCAATGATTTAGCATGACCATCTCCTTGCTCCATTTCTGCGCACCAGACCTTTCCCAAGGGTATCTCATGCAATTAAAATCCCCTACAATGCACCAAGCCTCAGGAAAGAGAGAGTGTAGTCTATATAGCTCTTGAAAAAACAATTCTCTTTGCTGATCGGAATGTGGCCCATACACTGAAGAGATAATCCACCTTCTATTGTGAGCTCTTCTACACTTCTAGGTGAAGGCCACCGATATGCTAAAACTGCCCACATCACATACATTACCCTTAAATTTATTCCCATTCCACAATATAACCTGTCCACCTCTCAAACCTTCAGTTGGCAGGAATGCAATTTTATCTAAAAGTGGACCACCCAGTCTTGATAAAGAAAAATTGTCAAAACTAGACATCTTTGTCTCTTGTAAACAAATGCAGTCCAAGTGAAGGGAGAGAACAAGGTCCTTCACAGCTCTAGCTTTGGGGGCCCCATTAAGACCCCTAATATTCCATGATATCAGGTTCATGAGGGTATGATATGTAGCCCCCCCTCCTTAGACGTATTCCCTCGAAGACTGTCCACAAGAACATTACTCTTCACAAATTCTGCCTCCCTCTTACCTATCTTGAGGCCTCCACCCATACCCCTTTTCTTGACAGAATATTGCAGCTTTTCATTTCTTCTCATTTTCTTAAGCAAACTCAGCATCATGTCCTCTCTACCCATAAAAGATATCCTTATACACTGGCCAAAAAGGATAATTTCCTTTGTCCACGCGTCGGTATCATAGA
This sequence comes from Zantedeschia hybrid cultivar, assembly GCA_030544215.1. Classification (NCBI taxonomy): domain Eukaryota; kingdom Viridiplantae; phylum Streptophyta; class Magnoliopsida; order Alismatales; family Araceae; genus Zantedeschia; species Zantedeschia hybrid cultivar. The sequence continues at coordinate 48,060,707 of JARZZO010000002.1, read as the reverse complement.
GCTGTTTAACGGCCAAAGGTTCTACACCCCCGTCATACGGAATGATCTGCCAGCACTGATTATGACAATGTTCACTTTCCTCCTCCACATTTTGTTGCCAATCAGACCCTGGGTGATACTGTTGAGCCTCTAGCCAACGAAAACCTGTTTCCTTATCCTGCCGTAATTCTTCTATGCTTTCACAGTCCACACGGTTTAGCCCATTCTGACCGAACCCATCCTTCACAGTTATACAACAACAGATACCTGTCAGATCATCTTGAGGCCCAGCCATATCAGATGGCTTATCAAACTTCTGCAAAATCCCATCCATACTTTCACTGCTCTGTCCAGTCTCTGCATCCTTGCTAATAATGTTCCTCTGTCGACTGATCATCTCAGGTCTATCTTCCTTCACCCCAAGCTTCCCTCCAACCCTTAGGTTGTCCCCATACTCAGGTGGGAGGATGTCTTGATCTTTAGTCCTGGGAGCAAAAGCTCCGAAGAAGCCGACAACGTTCCTCTGTATCCCCGTGATTGAACCAGAATCGAAGTGAGGAAGACGACGGTTCAATTCCGGTTTGTCAATTTGAACCGGCCCAGACGAAACCCCTGATGACTGAACCGATACCATGAAAACCCGGTCCAAGGATAAGTTAAGATCCGAGACAACCGGATCCCACCGCATCGGGTCCTCTCCATAAATCGGTTCCTCCTTAGCGGATAACCAGTACTGTGTATCTTCCTCACCCGATAGCCTTTCGCCGTCCCTCCCATAACCGCCTTCCTTCACATTCTTCTTGGATGTACTCTGCAATGCCTCCCCCACCTTATTAAAGATGTTGTGTTCCTTCCCAACACTTAACATTTTCTCTTTCCTACATACAACGGCTTCTGGAAACGCCCCGAGGAGCCCCTTTTCTCCATGCAACCTCGGAACCCCGCAGGTAAGATTTCCTAGGCCAACACCTTCCCCATCTTGACTCTTCGTCTCCCTGTTACTCGGTTCAACTGAGTTCTGAGAAAAACCAACTCGCTCCGAGTCCGAACCACCATCTCCTTGGGTTGGCGAAACAAGTGCTTCCGGCTCCCCTGTTCTAACTCCACCACCTCTGTTTCTCCTAAATTTCCTATATTCAGATGCAACCTCAGCCCACGTCCATTCCCTCTCAGTAGATCGATCAACGCCAGGATCTTCCACCGAAATAGAGACCCAGAAAACTCCACCCCCTACTGCAATCTTTAATTTCTCCGGAACATCTCCCACCTAATCAACAACTACTTTAACTCGGACTGCCGAAATGTCAACCCCCCTGAGGCCTTCCCCATCTACTTCTCTTAATCTTCCGAACCTTGAGCATATGGCTTGGAAGGAGGCAATGTTCCACAGATGCAGAGGAATCCTATAAAGACTACACCAGACTTAAGTTACATCAACCACTGGCAAAGTTCCCACTTCGACTTTCCAAGGCGAGAAGGAAAGAGCACCTCCCTCCTTCAAAACAACGCTTCCCTTAGAGCAAGTTGAATACTTCCAGGACTCCAAGTCAGCGTAAACCAGGAAGGAATACTTCCCTAATCTTCGGATACTCCAGTTACAAACTTGCGGCTAGATAATCTTCAGACATGCTTTCATCTCCTCACACTCTACTTCTGGCCGAAGCACATCTTCCTGAAATGAAACCACTACACACTGGTCCAGATAGGATCGTGCCGGTGCTACCTTAGGCGACCAAGGTAGCTCCAAGACTCCGGGAATAATCTTGGAGGAGGATGACTGCAAACTTGGATTAATAGACAACTCTATATTTACCTCTCTGGCTCCCCCCATTATGTACCTGGCAGATTGTTGAAGGCCAGGGCACTTATTCCTCCTATGACCAACTCCTCTGCATAGTAGACATCGAACAACGTCTCTGCAGCTTGCGGCATGATGACCCTTGCAGAGGCAACGGATACAAATATCCTTGCCAACTGGGAGGCCAGATGAAACTTTCAACCCAGGAAACTGTCTATGGGCGCTCCTCGCCTGGACAGTAGTCCAGACCTTCTCCCTCCCTTCATCAGCTCCTCCATGGACTCTCCTTACTCCTTTCTCACTCTCCTCTCTCCCTCTCCACTCTCCACACACCTCTCTCATGACGGGTTCATAGAGTTAAGAATTAGTAGCTGTTAGTAGCTTTTAACCATTGATTGTGATTCCCTCTTCACTTGCACCATTTACTTAAAATTACACATTATGTATTCCATTTTTGTTCAGGTGATCCTTAAGCCGTTGCCCTTTATATTCATTTCATGCATGAAATTTTCACCTTAACTCACTCGTTGTGTAATCAAGACGTCTTCAACAAACAACATCCACCAAGTATGTCATCTTTTATGCTTGCTGTCATTGCAATCATCATCAGGATGAGTAAGATTGCTGATGTCCAGATGCCACAAAATTACTTGTCTCCCACCCACCATTCTCACATGTCTTAGCTTGTCCCCACACCCATTCTCACTTGTCTTAGCTCATCCATAGATGTCTTTTGTAATCTTAAAAAGCCTTTTGACATTGTCCAATGGTGTGGAACTGTGGATCGTTTTTGCCTATCTGGCAGACTTAAATGTAAAATTCGACACTGCCCAAGATATGTGGAGTATCTTTGTGACCATCTGAATAAAAGTGGGAAGGTGTACCAACAACAAGATTTTACTTCTCATTCCTCATGCAGCGTGTTGGAGCATTTGGACGGAATGTAATGATTTTATATTTCGGAGAAGTAAGTTTCTATGTTGAAAATATGTCTAAGGTCTGTCTTTTATCTATAGCTGGAGTAGATTTATTCCTAATGTTTCAGTTACTACTTGGAGAGGAGTCATCAAGAATCTTAAGTTGTAAAGCCTGTTATACTTTTTGTTTGTTTTTTGTGAGGAGGAATCTTGTCTCTTTCCACCTGGTTGTACTGGCTTTGTTTATCTCAAGAAAATTGGTGATGGGGCACCATCATTTGGGGAAAAAAAATAACATGCCTTTTAGATAATCCCTTCTTCTGCGTGGCCCTCCAACTGGGTTCTTTCTTCAAATTCATTTGTATCATATGTAAGTTTGTTTTTTCTGAATCTCTTCCCGAATTAGCTTTTACCATAAGACATCTTGGCATAAACTTGAATTGACCGTCTGACATTGTAGTATGCACCCATACTCTCCTACAACTTCATTGTATAACTTGTAAACTTGATTCCTGTATGGTTGAAACAAACTCGAGCATCTCCTTTTGTAACTCTTCAACCATATGTAATCTTCTGTTGCTTGGCAATATTCTTCTTGACATCATCTAGCTGTCCAATTTCTTTCAGCATCAAATCTACACAATGGGATGCATATGGGATCCAGAATAAATGAGGTCTGTAGAGCATTAGCTCCTCTCCTACCGTCTTGTACGCGAAGCCATTATCTGTCACTACTTGGACAATGTACTTCTCATCAATTTCCTCCACAACACTGTCCATGAGTTGCGAAATGTGTTCATAGTTGTGTATTTGATTTGATGCATCTACAGACTTATGATATAATACTTGTCTGTCGCAATACACAAGAAAATTAATGAGACTACTTTTGCTTGTCCCTGACCAGCCATCACACATCAGGGTAACCCCATACTTCTCTCACTTTTTCTTGAATGAATTAATGTACTGCTTGATCTCCTTGACCTTATCATCAAGATATTTTCCTGTCATTTTTTTTTGGAGTGGAAGGTTTAACATGTAACTCTTGAGCTTGTGCTTCATGGATCATATTGGAATAGTAAAGGCTTTTGTTGCATTGAAGGAGATGCCTGAATGATGCCAAAATTTTGCAACAATCCTTTCCAGTATATATCTTGGACCACTCTTCTTGTAGCTATCATCAACTCTTGTTTGTTTCCCATGCTCCCTAAGAAACATATAAGGGTCAACCTCCTCAACATGAGTGCCTGACTTGTGCTTCTGAGGCCGACCTGTAGGTGATGGTCCACTAGTGAAACATGAAGATATATTCCTCCTAGGTTGAGCCTACCCCCTAGAGGAGCTCCCACCAGCACCTGATGATCCACTAACACCTTGCTCTGGCCCTTTAAAGTCAGTTCCCTGAGCTCTCATAAATTCTCTCTTTCGATACTTATGCCTTGAGCTCCAACACTCGCCGAGTACGTGGAGAAGGAGGCTCACGACCATGTACCTCCTGAACATCATCATCATCATCAGACTCAATCTAGCCTCCTTCTTCATCATCATCTCCCCCACCGACGACTCCGTAGATCATGTGTTCTTCCCTCTATTTGTCTGCAACCTTCTTTAAGCGCACTTACTTCAGATTTTTCAAGTGTTGTGCTATTTGGGTCTTGACCTTCCTGGAAACATTTTTACACCTAATGACTTTATTATATCTAACTATTTTTCCTCCTGCAAGGTCCTTCTTCAATCGAGAAACACCACTGCCCTGTCCTATAAACTGACAATAGTTGCACTTGAATTTGTGCCTACTACCATCAACTATGGTCCCATACTACCATCCGATGTCTCCGTACTCTCGACGAAGGGGTGGAGTGGTCATCTAGTGACAACAAACAAAACAAAAATAACAATAAAAAGTACATTAAACAACAACTAAGAAAAGTATGACTTGAAATGTTGTTAAAATTATCCTTACATTAAAAGCATTTTTACTATTTTTTTAATTTTTAATTTTTTAACTAAATTATTAAAATTCACTTAACAAATTAAATAAATTACAAATATTAATTAGACATATTTAGAAAAGCATGACTTGAAGTGCTATTAAAATTTTTCTTACATGAAAAGAATTTGTACTAATATTTTATTAATTTTAAATTTTTTAAAATAAATTATTAAAATGAACGTATTAAATAAAATAAATTACAAATATTAATTGAATCGGATTTAAATTTAATGTGCACGAAGAACACAAATATAAGTTGATGCATGTCCAAGATTTGTATATAAGTATCACATTTTAAAAATATTAAGTAATAATATATTATACCATTAATTAATTTAATTACTTAAAAAATAATATTTGAAATTTGAAATTTTAATTTTAAAAGTTAAAACATAGATCTAATTATGTTTTACTTCTAGAGTAAATAATTTATAATTTATTTTATATTTTAAAATATATTTAATAATTTAATAATCATATTAATCAATTATTCTCCATACCCTAGGATTTTGAATTAAAATTTCACCAAACATGTGAAAGTTATAGATCTACGTCCATTATCACATAAATAGATCATTTATTTATTTTTTGTATTTTTTTAATATTTAATAAAAATCTATAAATCAACCCTAAATTTGAACAAATCCTAATTTTTCATGTCAAAATTATAAAGAGGCAATAGATCTATCTATTCTTCATGTTTTAATACTCTAAACAACATTAAACAATAAGAAAAGAAGATGAAAATAATTTTTTTTTTAGGATTCATATGCTTACCTTCTTCAAACCGGATGAAAATGTCTTTAGAACTTGAAAACCCCTTCTCCTCCAACAAAATCATCTCCAAAGCTTGAAAACTCCTTGGATCTCCCAAAAACACTAAGAAAAATGGAAGAAAGAAGAGGGGGGAAGGTCTGGAAGGGTGTGGTTGCTTTGTTTGTTGCGTTTCTGTCTGAACAGAAACGCAGTAGACAGGAAAAAGGGGCTTTAGCGGGCATATCGTATTGGATCCACACGTATCGAGCCGAATCACACCGACTCGAGGCGAACCGCGTCCGGCTCGCAGCCGCTCGAGTCCGTATCGTGCAATCCGGCATGAGTCGGACCCGATACGGCTCGAACTGGTGCGATCCAGAGACGGTCCAAGCCGGATCGTTCGATCCGAGCGTGCCAGCAAATCGGGTCGGCCCAGATACGAGTCGACTCGTATGAGTCGGCCTGATCCGGTACGATACGGCGAACCTTGATAGGTGATAATGTGGTTATGGGCCGGTTGCCAAAAATAATGCTTGGATGTACTTTAATGCTTATAAGTCGCAATCTTCTTCCATAAACGCTGGTGTGTAGACAACATCTCCCATATCCACTTTTATTGTTCTTATCCCTAAGAAAGAGGGTGCTGCAAAGGTCTCTGACTTCAGGCCAATCAGCCTTTTGAATGGATGTTACAAAATTCTCACCAAAATATTGGTAAATGCAATCAGGAAGGTGTTGATGAATGTGATAAGTTGCAATCAGTCAACTTTTTTGTAAGGGAAAGTTCATCCTTGACAATTTCATTGTAGCTCATGAAGCAATTCATTCTCAAAAAATGAGTAGAGAGGAAGTGTGTTGCTAAAATTGGACTTTGAGAAGGCATATAATAGAGTCAGGTAGGCTTGCGTTCAGCAAACTTTTTTGCTTATTGGATTCAAGAGGAAGTGGTTGACTGGTTATGAGTTGTATTTCATCGCCGAGGTTTTCTCTCTTGATGAATGTGGAACCCTGTAGTTATTTTGAAAGCTCTAGGGGTTTAAGGCAGGGGGATCCAATTTCTCCACTTATTTTCATTATGGTCAGTCAGATTTTGAGCTGTATTTGGGAGAAAGCAGCTTCAATTGGACTGATTGAGGGGTTTTGTATGAGCAGAAATGGGTATCACTTGTCTAATTTACAATTTGCAGATGACACTATTGTTTTCCTCAGCAGATGCATCTAGCTTATTTAATAGCAAGAGAATCCTAATGTTAGTTGAGGCAATTACAGGACTCCATTAATTTTAACAAATCAGAGGTGCTTGGAATTAATCTTCAACAAGATGGCAAAAGAATTAGCAGCAGTGTGGGGATGCAAAGTAGGCAGCTTTCCTATAAAGTATTTGTGATTACTGTTGTCTACATGCGGAGCTGAGTTAGGGATTGGGACTTTCTTATCAATAAATTTACTCATACTCTAGAAGGATGGAAAGCAAGATTTCTTTCTACAGATGACAAATGGATCCTCTCCAAAACTGTGCTATCTTCGCTAGCTACTTATCATTTGTCCATTCTGAAAATTCCAAGAGCTCTGGAGAGTCATTGAACCAATGAGAAGCAATTTCTTTTGGGTAGGTGGGAAAAAGGGGAAAGGATGCCTTCATCTAGTGGCTTGGGATAAGATTTGCAGAAGCAAAGAGCAAGAAGGCTTGGGTCTGGTCAGCATAGGAACTTTCAACAAAGCTCTCCTGGCTAAATGGTTACGGAGAATGGGGGAGAAAGATGATGCTTTATGTGTTCACATCATTAGGGCAAACTATTACTCTAATTCTTCAAATTGGTCATTGTTCCCAACCATGACTTCGTCTATGTCAGCCATCTGGAGAAGCATCAGTAGATTGGCTGATATAGTTGATGCAGCAATCAAACATACTGTGGGAAATGGGAATATGATCAAGTTTTGGGAAGACACTTGGGCTACACAGACTCCATTTGCACTAAAATTTGAAGCTTTGTATGCTATTGCTGAGGATAAGGGGAAATCCATCAGACAAATCTATTCTCCAAGGACCAATAGTTGCTGGAACATAATTCTTAGAAGGGTGCTTATGGGAATTGAACTGGAACAACTTATAAAAATTTTGAGTATTATTTATCCTCTCAATCTGAACAGTGAACAAGAGGACAGTAGAAGCTGGGTGTGGAGCAATAATGGAGTATTTTCAGTCAATGCATTAAATAAAATACTGCATGATGGATGTTTGAGAGTATCTTGGAGTCAAATTGTTTGGTCTAATCTTCTACCAACTAAAATTAGACTTTTCTTGTGGAAGTTGGTTTTGGGAAGACTTCCTACAATGGATAAATTATCAGCTATTCTTCACATCCAGTCCTCTAAATCCACCTTCTTTGGACTCTTGGAGGAAGATGTTCACCACTTATTTCTTCACTGTGGCATTATTCATGTTCATCGGGTAACCATGGGGAAAGTTCTTCATTTCAGTGGAAGTGTTTCATACTGTGCTTGAGCTGCTTGAAGGTTGGGGAGATATCTGTCCTTACCCCTCAGACATGAAGATTTGGTTGTTGGTACTACCAGCTATGTTAAGATTTGGTCGTTGGTACTACCAGCTATGTTGTGGGATATCTGGCTTGAAAGGAAGTCTAGAAGATTTTCTCAGAAACTTTAATCGGCTTTCTGATGTTTTCAACAGAGCTATCAGATGGGTGTTGGAATGGGGGAAAGCTGCTGGTTTGATTTTGGGAAAGGCAGAACATTCACTTTTTGTTAATGCGGGGGGATGAAATCTCACCTGATCTGATATGGTTTGAGTGTGTATTTTCTTTCAGTGTTCTTATTTTTCTTTCCTACTTTATCCACTAGATAAAGTGGTAAAGTGACTTGGGATGGGCATGGTCCCTTTGTGGTGTTTCAAGTGGGTTTGTTCATCTTCTTGCAATGTACTATTTGCAGCTCTTATTAATGAATTGTGGCCTTTGGTCACCTTCCAAAAAAAATAATGTAGTATGCATTGGATTTCTTATATTAAATGGATTGATTGATGTTATTGTTTCGTATCTTGTTGTGTAATTAAAATTTTGATCATTTAAGTTATATGTTTAATGTTGAATCCCCAATTGATTGCTACCAACCCAAATTAATGTAATTCCATTAGATTTGATTATTAGTATGTCATTTTCACTTTTTTTTCTTTCCAACTTTTTCTGATTTTTGTTGATTTTTTTCTTCTCATTTTTTCAATTAAAAAATTCAGGCCAATCCAATGATCAGTCGATTTTGCCGATCCGATTCCCGATCCGATTCTAGCTTCCTTTCCCCCACTAGCTACTTTCTCTTTCTTTCTCCCTATTATACATTCTTTCTCCGCTATCCTCTTTCTCCTCCTCTTATCTTTTATTGCTGGATTTGTGTTGACTGGCTGATCCTTTTTGTGGTTTTTTCCCTTGGGACTTGTGCTCCTGAATATTGAGGTGTTTGTCCGCCCATGTGACCTTGTTTGCGAAGATTTTTCTAACCTTCGTCGGGACCTGACCTAGACACATCTCTCCTATGTCGGATTATTCGGAAATCCATTTTTTTTGTTTATCTAGAGAATTATAGGTCGGTTTTATATTTTATCGGACTATGAGAGCTTGGGATTAGCCCTCAGGGAATCCGGGACTTCGAATCAAGCGAAGATTCGAGTATATGACCTCTCTCCACTGACCTCGGTCAGTGTTAATTACGCTGAGCGACTGCTCGGCAACCCTTGATTAACCGTCCGTATGATGCCCTTAATCATGCAAAGCTACTACTATAGAAAGCGCATGCATATGCAGATGAAAGTATATTTTAAGTTGAATCCTTAACCTCACCCCGGTTCGGGGACAATTTTTATGTGATTTGGGATTGACTCCCGGTTATTAAGATTGGTTCCAAGTTTGGAGGATTAATTCCAAATTGTGCGGATTGATTCCCAATTTTTAACCCTACATGGACCTTTTTGTAATTTTACACCTTGAGGGACTTTTATGTAATTATGGGTGCCTTATGAGAGCATGACATTTTGTAAGTAGATGTGGGGTGGATTTTAAGGGGTTCCACACTTTATGGGGGTTATAAAATCAATTTTAAAGGTATGAGGGGTTTTTTTTGTAATTTTCCCTTAAACTGGGTTATCAAGTTTTAAGATTTGATATTGAGGATATTGGTGAGAGATTTCACTCATAATCTGATTTTTTTTAAGATTTTTAGGGTTATATATGCAAATATTATGCATAGGGGCATTTTAGTAATTTTTATATTTATGTATTATGTTCCTCATGCATGGTTTATGTTCCTTCAAATTTTTACTTTCTGATTTCTTACTGTTTTTATTGATTTTATTCATTTTTATGATTTATTTGATTAATTTAATTAATTAAGCAATTATTTATTCATATGAGGTCATCTAGATTTATTATAATTTTCCCACAGATTTTTACTGTTTCCTTATGGGTTTCCCTGATTTTTAATGGTTTTTCCTGATTTTTTAATTGATTTTCCGAATTTTTATTAATTAATTAATTATTAATTATAAATTATCTTTTGGGTTTAGTTATAATTTTTATGCAGTTTTCTGAACTCATATTTTATTTGTTTAGGGGGTGAGGTCAGGAGTTAGGTTGAAGGTGCACTCAAATTTCATTTAGCTTTAGAAAACTATATACATATACATATTATTATTGAAATGTGATAATTATAAAATTTAAATGATACACACATGGGCACAGAATTTCTGATATTATTTCAGCAGCATTTCGCCTTATAATAAGACTGTTTTACAAAGAAAATTCGGCAGAGCTTCCCCTTAGGATAGAACCTTAGGAGAGAGCTCTCCGGGACGAAAAGAACTCCCAAATTCGCAGCAAATCCGGATTAAGAAACCCGAATTTGGTCTTCAATTGGCAGCACTCTCCCTCCCAATTTCACCACAACCTCCCCCTATATGTGGGCAGCTTGTGTCCTTGTAGGGTGCACTTGTGGTGTGCCTTGTATATCTATGCATTGGAGCCTTGGGGTCCTATTTATGGGCCCGAAATTGGGCCCGGTGGGGGGGTGCCACCGGATGGGCATACGGTGGGGGGGGTGCCACCGGATTCACTCTCTCTCTCCTTCTCTTTTTTCACTTTTTTATTCAAATGGGTGAGAGAAAGGAGTGAGAGAGAGCATTGAGGGGAGAGAGAGGGGGGGGGCCCGGTGGTCACCCCCACCGGTTCCAACCGGTGGGGGGGATGGCCACCGGTTGGGCCCCCCACCGGTTGGGAACCGGTGGGGGGTCTCCCCCACCGGTTTGGGAAACCGGTGGGGGGGTCTTCTCCTCCCCACTCTCCTTTTCTTTCCCACTTTTGGCTCTTAATGAGCCTTGGTTTTTTGGGTTTCAGATTTTTCAAGTATGAAAGGGGTCTTTGCCCATTAAATTCAGACTTGGGTTAGGTGTGAAAGGGGGTTTTTAGGATGGGGTTTAAGAGGGCTCCTGCATGGGATTCTTAACCCATGTGAATGGGGTTAAGATCCCCCATTAACTCCTCCTTTTAATTTAATCCCCCACCCCCCCTTCTTTTGAATTTTTTAAATTCTGAACAGAGAGAAAGGAGGGAGATCCTCCTCCCCCCCACCGGTTTCCCTCTTGGAACCGGTGGGGGGGTTCCCAACCGGTGGGGGCTCCCCCCACCGGTTCCCCCTCTCTCCCCTCCCCCTTCTTGGCCTATTTAAATAAAGGGGAATAGGAGAGAGGGGTCCACTTTCCTCTTTAGGAAATTCTCCCCTTTGAGTTTTTTTTTTTCAGATTTTCCCCCTCTCTGGCCTGCAGATTTAGTGCCCCTTGTGGACTGGTTTTGGGCCCATTTGAGCTCCTTATTGGGCCTTCTTATTGGGCTATCCATTGGGCCTACCTCCCTTGTTATTGGGCCATCATTTGAGGCCATTTTGGACAAGCTTGGAGGCTGTTTTGGGCCCATTCCGGGACTGGTTCGGGCCTACTTTGGGACAGATTTTGGCCTGTTAGGGGTGCCTATTGGGCCTCTTTTTGGGCCTCTCCCTTGGGCCATTTATTGGGTGGGCCTAACTTTCGCGACATTGGGCCTCCGTTCCGGGACTGATTTGGGTAAGTTCCAAAACTGATTTTTCCTTATTCTGGGACAGATTTCAGCCCACTTTTGGGACTGAACTTGGGCCCATTTGGGGGCTTATTGGGCCTCATCTTGACCCCACCCATAGGGCTGCTTATTGGGCCCATCTCCCCCACTATTGGGCCTTCATTTCGGGGCCATTTTGGGGGAGTTCTAGGACTGATTTTGCCCCATTTCGGGACAGATTTTAGTCCATTTTGGGACTGATTTTGACCCTTGTTTTGCAGCGTTCGGGGTCCCATTTATCGCTGCATTTGGGGTCTCCCACCGGGTCCCATTATCGGGCATTGCGAAGGCGGTTCGGGAGCTGATTTCGGGAGCCGAAGCAAGCAACTTGGGGCTGCCTCGGGCTCCTAAAAAAAAATCTGATTAAGGCCTTCGTGGCCTAGGTATGTCTTTTACTCCGCTGCCCTCGTAATGCGAGCCCATGGTTTCTTATGGATTTCTAGTGTTCACCTATATCGTAGGCGTGCATTTTATTTTGCATGACATGGTCTTTCATGAACATATTGCCATGCTTATGCATGTGTATTCTCCTATGGGAATTTCGCATTGACGCGAGCATGCGTCATATATGCATACTCATATAATGCAAATCTGCATATCCGTATATGAGATTTTTTTTTTGGGTTCAACAGACCTCTACATTTTTTTTGTTGAAAAAAAAAGCTGAATTTGATTAGTTAACAGACCAAAAACTGTTAAACATATTTTTGGTTCAAACACTCCCCAAAGTTTCTTTGTTCCAGTTTTTTCACTTGTGATGCATTTGATTTTTCTTATGAAAGTGGGGGATGTAAGATTGTCTCTTGAGACTTCCTCCCACCTTGCATTAGGGCATCTCAAACTTGAAATTCTTGGTTATCTTACTTTTATGTTGGAAGCAAGGTTTGCCGTATCGTACCGGATCGGGCCGACTCGTACGAGTTGACTCGTATCTGGGTAATCCGGAGTTGCTGGCGCGGGCGGATTGTACGAGTCGGGATAGGACACTTCCAGATCGAGCCGTCTCGCATCGTATCGGATTGACTCGTGTCGGATCGCACGATACGAACACGAGTTGCTGCGATCCGGTGCGAGCCAATCACGGTTCGGCTCGAGTCGGTGCGATCCGACTCAATAAAGTGTGATCCACCTTCTTTAGTTTAGGTGTACTACTTTGTTTTGTTAATTGAGATTTGATGTTTCTAACTTTCTATGAGATGTGGTATACCACTTTCTTTTGCAAATTGAGATCCCTAGACTAAATTCCTCTCAATTAGTATTCTAGACTAACTTTTTTACAAATTTAAATCCATTAAATTAGAGTATTTTTCCTAAATGTGACTTATAATCATTCACAGCAACGATGGACGTGAAGTATGATGTTTATAATTAGGTAACTATTCAAAAAAAATGAGAGATTTGTCAAAAAAAACTAGCCTACATTGGCTTGAATCAGTCCGACTCGTGCGAGTCGGCCCACGTCGGTCCGAATCGGATCCGATCCGCGACTCGTATCTAGCCAAACCCGATCCGATCCGGATCCACGAGTCAGCGAACCTTGGATGGAAGCCAACAGTAGATGAACGTGATCGAAGCTTGGTTGCAGGTCCCCTAGCGCTGCAGTTTGGGCAAATGTGTAGCCATTTTGGTGGGTCCGCCCCTTGAAAGATCATGTAATTGCTGCATATCAGACCAGTGCATGTATGATTAGTAATTCCCTTCAACTAGAGCTTTCTCCTACAGACAATCAAGCCAAGAGGGAGAACTGGTTTCCAATTGTGATGTTTGAGTCTCTTTTGGTAGTATCCCACTGCATTAAGATCACTGCCTATACTCCGGACAGAAGACTGGACTGTTTATTTGTTATTTTGTTCCTGTGAGAGTTTTTTGTTTGTCATTTGGGTTGGGCTGTGAATACACATAAATGTCAGTTGACGCCGTCCTTTTTCTGTCTCACATGGGAAACTCATCCACGGTGTCAATTCAACCCATTAAACAAATAAGATTGCACACGATGATTAAGTGTCCACTTTGACCTACATTGTGCTTTGATAGCCTGTTCTTTAATCTGGCACTTCGAAGGATGTGAATGGAAATCTTTTGATCATCTGTTGTCTTTTGTAAGCACACTGTGCTTATTTCTGTCTGTCACCTTTTTTGAATTAACTAATTTGAAAATTTTCATTGTTATGGCTGATTACATTTGATTTGAGAAGACATTCAGAGATAGATGATAATGTTCATTATCCTGTGGTTGAATGATTACATTATGGACTTCAAAAATTTTATTCCTTTGAGCTCCTGGTCTCTTGTTTTTGGTTGATTTCTAAGTTTGGTGATTTTGATGTTGATATATAGGTATTTGCTAGAGCAAAGTATAGTGTTGCGTTTGGAGGAAATTTTCCAGAATTATCGGCTGCGGGTAATGAAGGCACATATATCGAAATGGCTGGCAATATACCAGGGGAAAGAGCTGACAGGACACTGGTTCCTTACTCTAACCAGAAGCAATGGAAGTTGTATCTACGGAGAGCATATCATCCACTTTTACGCTTGCAACATAATGAGAACTTGCAGAAGGCTCGAAAGGATGTCACAGATGCTACTTCTGTAAGATAGACTCGATGTATCTACTAAATTGTGACCTATCCAAAAAAAAATGTCACAAATGTGAAGAAGTATAATAAGTTTTGTTCAGAGTGAATAAGTCAACAATTTAATTGATTCAGGTATTCTTTGGCTTGTATTTGAGCTTCATTCACTGGGTCTTATTTTATGTAGGAAATAAGGAGAGCAAGACTTCAAGGAAACAGTATGACATTTGAAGGCAATGTGGAGTTGCATCTTGCAACCTTGAAACTCAAGGTCGATGCCACCTTAATGGAGTGCTTTACCAGAGATATTCTTCTTTTTCTGCTTGTTCTTTATATTGTTGTATGGTTCTGATATTGTTTGCTCCTCACATTGATTCAAGGTTGCTGAAATTGAGGAAAATCGTCCTGTGCCAGTTGATTTTCTGGTATCCACAAAAACAAATGTGCTGGTTATAACTGGCCCCAACATGGGGGGTAAAACCATTGGCTTAAAGACGATTGGCTTGGCAGCAATGATGGCAAAATCAGGTTCATCTTTTGGTTCTATAAGCTTGTACCTTTTGCTTGCCATGCAATCATTGCAGATTTTGTGTTTGAGTGATCATCTGAAGCGCTGAGTTTCAGAATGAAATGCAATGCCAGTAGAACTACATGCATTTGATACCTGAGAATCAACAACCCAAACTTGTATTGCAGAAGTTGACATCTGGGTTACCATTTAGTATGGGGAATCAATGTTCAGTTTTACAGTCATCACATTTTCTTTCAGCTGGAAAATTAACTGCCTGCTTGCACATCAGTTTTCCAGATTTTTTTTTTTTCTTTATGCATAGTTTTTACCATGGCTGCATCCTGCTTATCAATATCGCTTGTATGTGCTTCAAGCTCTTTTATGCGATGGAACATACTTTTACAATTATGTGTCTGGATGATGGGGCTGTGTACGTCTCCTTTCCTCAAAATGCTATTTAGTCCCACATCGGACATAGTGGAGAGGAATGAGGGGGCATAGGTGTCAAGGCTTATGCCTAAGCGACAAGGCTTATTTTTCAAGGCCTAGGTAGTTAAACGCCTTATTGGGCCTTGAAAAAAGCACGCCTAGGCACCACCTAGGTGCATTTAGAAAAGCCTAGCATGCCTAGGGATCACCTAAGCCAGTTCATGAGCTAATCAAATCAGGTCTATTGAGACCCAATCCTAATATAAGTAGGGTTGTGTGGATGAGTGGACCTTAGTTTTTGATACCTGTTCATCTCGTCTTTCTCATTATTTAATCTTCCTCAATGTCTTTAATATTGCCTCTCCTTGGTGAGCAACTCTCGGCATCAACAATGACACACTCCTATATTTTCTCCTCTCCTCTTACTATGATGGACACAATGAGCCAACAAGTCCCTTCCCACTTGCCCACATCCACAAACTTGGAACCCCTTGTAGCCATTATCATCCTCTCATGCTTCTTGAGTTTGTTATATATCTGCCCTTTCTTTTCTCTTCTCTTCAAGTGTCTGTCTCCCTCGTTGTAAGTATCTCTCCCTCCCCCCTTCCCCTACCACTTGATTGTGATGGTGCTGTTTAGGCAAGCTCCTAAGCACTTAGGCACTCAAAGACCCCAAGCGCACCTTAGGTCGCCTTCCCGCCTTGACAACTATGATGAGTGTTGCTGGTCCTTATTATATGGCCCTTCACTTCCCATGATTCCTACAAGTGTAGGTGTTTGACTGGTGGGCTTATAAGCCATTGTCGCTAAAATGGTTGGCCTGTAATGGTTCCTTTGTTATGCTAAAGTCCATAATGGTGAGTCCTATGGCTCCCTTTTGAAGAAACCAGGAAAGATGTGAGAGAGGAGGAAGAAAGGACGGTGGAAGGAACTGCAGGGTGTCAGCCTTGGAGAGACTCAGTCTCTCTCAGCCGCACCTCTGTTCTATTCAAAATAAAGTCTAGGGCAATCGCCCAAATCATTGCATGACATAAATGCCCCTGGTGAACACTTACATAAGGTGCACTACTAATGGGGAATAAATAACATAAATACAAGAAATAAAAGACTAAACTACCATTGTCCTTCTTTACGCTCCCCTTCAAGTTGAGCTTATATCCAACATACTCAGCTTAAAATCATTTTGAAGTCCTCTCTTGGCATGCCCTTGGTGAAGACATCAGTAACTTGATCTTCAGAGCGAATGTGTCAAGCACAACTCTCCAGAATCCAACTTCTCTCAGATGAAATGTCTGTCAATGTCTATGTGTTTAGTGTGATCTTGCTGAACAGGGTTGTGGGCAATGTTAATCGCAGCCTTGTTGTCACAGTAGAGCTTCATAGGAAGCATTGCTTGTATTCCAATATCTGCCAGTAAAACTTTCAGCCACAATAATTCAGATACAACTTGAGCAATAGCTCTATACTCAGCCTCAACACTTGACCTTGCACAAATGGATTGCTTTTTGCTTCTCCAAGTGACTAAATTCCCACCAAGGTAGGTACAATATCCTGAAGTCGAACTGCGATCATCTTGAGATCCTACCCAATTAGCATCAGAGAAGCCCTCTAGACACAAAGAGCCTTTCTTGCTAAACAACAGACCTTTTCTAGGACAAGTGTTAATATACCTCAGAATCCTATCAACTGCCTATATGTGTGTTGTTCTGTGAGCATGCATAAACTGACCAACCACATTGGTGGCATATGTGATATCTGGTCTGGTTAGGGACATATATAAGCTTGCCAACAATCTTCTGATATCTTCTCTTCTCAGCCTCTGAGAGGGCCTCACCATCAAGTGAACTGAGTCTATGATTTACTTCAATTGGTCTTTTAGCTGGTCTGCTGCCCAACTTACCTGTTTCCTTCAGTAGATCAAGAGCATACTTTCTCTGAGAAATATGAATGCTATTGTTAGACCTAGCAACTTCAATCCCAGGGAAATATTTCAGAGGACCAAGGTCTTTAATTTCAAATTCTTTGGCCAGACTTTCCTTCAAATACTTGATATCTAGTAAATTATCTCCAGTAATTACCATGTCATCTACATACACAAGAAGTATTGCTACCTGTCCATTTTTCCATTTTACAAAGAGTGTATGATCAGCATTTCTATCTTTAGCATGACAGTTTTAAGCCTCTCAAATCAAGTCCTTGGAGGTTGTTTTAAGCCATACGAGGCTCGTCTCAACTTGCACACTTTTCCATCTGCTCTCAAACCTAGGGGAGGTTGTATATAAACTTCCTTTGTTAGGTCTCCATTGAGAAAAGTATTTTTTACATCTAGCTGGTGCAGTTCCCAAGAGAAATGGACAGCAAGTGACAACAATACTCGTACAGAAGATAACTTTGCAACTGGAGCAAATGTTTCCAAGTAATCAATCCCATAGGTCTATGTAAATCCCTTGGCAGCTAACCTTGCCTTGTACCTTTCAGCTATCCCATCAACTTTAAACTTTACACTATGCACTCATTTACATCCTACAAGTTTCTTCCTTGAAGGAAGATCAACCAAATCCCATGTGTCATTTTTCTTCAGGGCCTCCTTCTCTTCATTGCCTTAACCCACGTGGGATTCTTTATGGCTTTTGAAAAAGAAGTTGGCAAGGAGGAGTTGGAAATAGAAGAAATGTAAGCATGGTGTGAAGGGGAAATACGAGAATAGCACAAGAACTTAGATATTGGATGTTTAGTGCATTCTCTTACACCCTTCCTTGATGCAATAGGTTGATCAAGATCAGGGAAAATTTCAGAATTGGGTTTAGGTACTTCTAGTTCAACCTCGAGTGTTTTGGAGATAAGACTTGGCGTCTTCATGAGAGTGACCTCCGGCCAGGGGACTGCCTTGTTGCTGCTGGTCCATCTCTGTTCTCTCCTTTTTGTGTCTCCTAGAGTAGACTTTCATCACATCTATCTTCTCTGTAGGATGACTTGCTCTCTCATCTGCCTCCGAAAAGTCCATGGCATTGTTATCTTGAACAAGAGTTGCTGGATTTTATGAAGGAGATAATGATGAGGAAGGAGAATTAAACTTTTAGTACAACAAGGAATGAGATGAGGTGTCAATGATGGACTCACGACAGTAGTTATCTCTCTCCCTCCCCAACCCCCAGACAGATCCGAAGAGAAGTAATATTGAGTCTTAAAGAAGGTGACATCTCTTTGGTACTATACTAATATCTCTTTCCTATGGTGGGCTCCAAACACTTGTACCCTTTTGAGTGGAAGAGGAGCCCAGAAAGATGCCCCGAGTGGCTTTAGGGTCAAGTTTGGAGTTTCCTGGACTTAAATTATGAATAAAACACAAGCATCTAAACACCCAAGGAGGCAAGGGAAAAATCGTATGGTCTGGACATAATATAGTCACAGGAATATGAAGTCCAAGGACACTGGATGGCATCTGGTTGATGACATATGTTGCTGTAAGGACAACTGCTGCCCAAACCTTGTTGGGGAGTTTACACTGAAAGAGGAAAGCCCGGGCAGTCTTCATTAGGTGTCTATTCTTCCTTTCAGTGACTCCATTCTGTTGTGGAGTATATGGGCAGGAAGACTCATTAAGCATCCCTTCATCTTCCATAAACATATTCAATTTTTTTTGTGAAATATTCTTTTGCTTTGTCAGACCTGAATTTTTTCATTTTTCTGTCAAATTGGGTCTACACCATTTTGGAGAAAATCTGAACTGTTCTGGGCACTTCCTCTCTTGATGTCAATATGTAAACCCAAGTGCATAAGGGAAAATCATCAATGAACATGGTAAAGTGCCGATAACCATCCATAGAATGAATAGGCAAAGGGCCCCAAACATCAGAATGAACTAATTGAAAGGAGAATTGCTTTTCTTTATTGAATCTAGAAAAGTTGATCTACAATGTTTTGCCAATTGGCAGACCGGGCACAAGAGTGACTCCGATTTTATTGACTGAAACAACGAAGGGAAAAGGGTTTTCAATGACTTGGAGGAGAGATGTCCTAGACGACAATGCCATAGCTAAATTTCCTGAACGCGACCATTGATGGGGCTGGTTGTACTCGACCAACGAGCTGTACTCCCTCTTATTGCAAGGCGATAAAGTCCCCTGTCCTCAAGGCCACTCCCACTTGTTCGCCTTGTCTTCAAATCCTGAAAGACAATGATCAGGAAGGTTATGGAGCAATTCAATGATTTTGTAAGACTACTTACTGAGAGAAGATTTAGTCGCATTGAGGGAACATGAAGGGTAGAACTTAGAGAGGTGATCACTGAGTTTGATGGTACCCTTGCCAGCAATTGTAGCTTGAGTACCATCAGCCACCATCGCTTTGTCTTGACTAGAGGGGAGGGAGTATGTAGAGAAGAAATTTGGGTGGGTCAGTGGCTCCAGAATCGATGATCCAAGTGGTATTGGCTGGTTGAGAAGTAGCACTAAGTGCCACTCCAAAACTTGACTTATCCAAGGAGGTAGAAGCAAATGCTAAGTGTTAAGCCAGGATAGGATCTTTTGTAGGTTTGCAATGTCAATTGAGGAGAGGCCTTTAAGTCCAGACACAGGGGGATCGAAAGATCCACCATCAGTAGAGGAGGCTTGATTTGCCGCTACATTCTCTTTTGTTGGTTGCTTTCCGTTCTTGCCTCTGAACTTGAGGAGCTTCTCGTTTGAATAATGCTCCCAACAGTCATCCGTAAAGTGATTTAATTTGCCACAATGAGTACACTTACTTAAGGAAGGCAAACTCGAGATTGTACTTGGATTGGTCCGATTTTGGACCAATCGGATCGGCCAATCCGATCCGATCTGATCTGAGCCGATCCGGATCGATCTGGTCTGATTCCCCAGTTTCTTAAAAAAGGTTAACAAAATTAAAAAAAACAAAAAAAATCATGAAAAAATGGAAAACAAGTTTCCATGTCTCGAAACTTATCTAGGACCTCAGGTAAGCCCTTAGAATTCTATTGATTTTCAAAAACATTTGATACATAGGGGGGGGACATAACCCTTTACCCCTAAGTAACTTAGTAACATGAATGAATCAATGATAAAACAACAAAGAAGTAAGTTGGAACAAAAAAAAGAAAATTCTAAGGACCTAAGGATATACTTAACTTCATTGTAGTCTTACATCGTAAGTGTTATACAAATGTTGCACATAGTTTTTGCAAGACATGTAAGATTCATACGATTGCCTATATTCTTCCAGAAATCGGTGATATTCATCTGTGTGGCCATAGATGATTGTCACTGACACCCATTCTTGTGTATCACCTCCATAATAAGATTCTCCTGATGATTGCTAGGAGGATGCATCCGAGTATTGAGGATAAGCTGTATATCTGCCTAAGTAACTCGAACAACAGAGGGGGGTGGTAGTTGAGCTGCATAATATCTTGATGGGGGTAGGTATCCATAGGAAGTATAAGGTCCATACCCCTCTGATGGAGCTTGAGATGATGTATCAGAGAATTGTCTCGCCCTCCTCATAAATCCAGTTTATCGTTGTTGCTGCTTCCTTTTGCCCTTGCCTCCAGCTGGTGTGCCCCTGACAGACCTGCTCGAATGGTCTTCATCTTGAGTTGTATGTGTAAATTGTTGCTCTGCAGTGAAGGTAATTGGAGGCACTTTAGTTCCTTGACTTGAGTCCGTCGTCCTTGAGATGTTTGATATTGTAGGGATCCATTTTGACTCCCGTGTGGACCATCATCATCATCATCATCAATACTCGTCGCTGAAGTGGAATCATCAGAAGTCTGGTATTCCACTTTGTCGCTCGGCTCTGGGGTTTCCTCCTCTTCTTCTTCTTCCTCTATAGTGTCTAAATCTGCAATGTCCATCGGAGTTGTTAGTCTTTCCTTACCTTTATTTGATCTTGGTGCACGTGGCGCATATTTTTTCTGTCCCTTAGGAGGAGGTTGGGGAAGTTGAAACTTTATAGACGATAGGATTCCATCCTATTCTCCTTCCGCCCACGAGCGATCATTTGGGTCAAATTCTGTTGGATCCAAGACATTCCTTGTATCTACCCATGCATGAAGTGGGTTCTCCTCCTCGAAGATTTCGTCAAGGTCAATCGGTTCTTTGACTTGAGTTTCCTGTTGCATAGGTCGGCCAGTAACCTCATCTCTTTATCGTGTTTCTTCGCTTTGGTTCTCCTGAATTGGTTGAAGATTCTTCAACTTGAGCTGCATGTTGTAGTGGCAGAGCACCAGGTGCTCCAACCTTTGTGAGCTTAATCGGTTCCTTTGCTTAGTGTGGATCAAGCTAAAGGTTGACTAGTTTCTCTTACATCTAGAGGTAGAAGTCATCTGACTCAACACGCAAATGGCAACATAAGCAAGATCTTCATATCTTGGGGCTTTTCCGTGATCCATCCACCAATCAGCTGCAAAATTACTAGAATGTAAGTCATGTAAGTTATGTAAGTCTTTAATAGTTTAATTACTTCGTGAAAGCAATATAACTGCCCTTTGAGCATGGTGAGTCCCAAAATGTAAGGTCTTAAGCCTATAGTCATGCATCTTGTTGTATACTATTATAGCTCGATCTTCGTCTGCCAACAAACGCTGAATGACATTCTTAGTCCCATAAAGGATTTCTTCATCATCTGACAAATGTTGAGTAACCGTACTATACTGATATCTTGGGTTAAAGAAATGACCTACAAGTTGATAATTGATAAGTAATGTCAAATAAATATAGTGAGGACTGAGGAGTATGTTAGAAACTAGAAAAAGTGGTTACATGCTGCATGCAGATCATGGTGAAGTGTCCTATGTCCCATCTTTTGTTTATAATGTCCCACCACTTTGTATAGTCAATCTTGTTCGTCTTGGCAATGTCTTCCTTCGCACAATCCATTGCTTCATACATGTAACCCATTGTAGCTTTCTTGTTAGCATCCACCATCCTGAAAACACGCATTAGAGGTTCTACTATACTAAACGCACTAGAGGTTCTACTATACTAAGTATCATTTTAATGTTCCTTCAAAAATCTTTCCTTAATGAGCTCCTCCATTTACTTCCTCTTCACCCTATCTGATCGTTTTGCGTGCTTTGTTATCCAATCCTCCCATCCCTTACTTGAAATCATTTGCATCAAACGATGATTTTGAGATTGCAAGCTGTCTAAAGAAATATAAGTAGAAGCAAAACGAGTTATCCCGGGACGTAGCAACTATCTCTGGTTAGTGTGCTCACACATCAATATGAGCATATAGTTATTGTTATAGATATAGGAGGTGATGAATTGGGCACATTTCACAGTGTCATCCACATTTGGATCCTTATCAATGTCCTCTAGCATCAAATCTAGAGAGTGGGCGGAGCAAAGTACCCAATATAGATGTGGCAGCTTCTCCATCAACATTTGACCAACGGCTTTATAGGCAGCTGCATTGTCTGTCACAACTTGCATGACCCGATCCCCTCCTACCTACTCCACAACGTCATCAATTAGCTTAAAAAGGTATTCAACATTCTTAACCTTACTACTGGCATTAACTGATTTTCAGAAGACGGTCCCAACTTGACGGTATATAAGAAAGTTGATCGTGCTCTTCCTTGTTATGCCTTTTCCAAAAGTGATAACAATTAGGTCAAAATAAAATACATATCATGATGAACGAAAGAGATAAATTATCATCATCTCTAGTTAAATATGCTCACCTATCCAACCAACATTCATGATTGTGTAGCGTCTCTCATCCCATATTCTTTCAAATGACTTGATATATTCTTTGAGACTAGCAACCTCTTGATATAGGTAAGTGTTGTAGATCTCCTTAGGTGTTGGTCCCTGAACTCCCTTACCTACTTCTCCAATTGTCTCGATCATGTCCTCCAATAAGGACCCTTGATAGCATTCGCCGGTACAATGTTGCAAATGAACCATCTGGCAGTAGCTCGACCAATTTTTTCCTTGCATAACTTCAAAACTCTTCATGGCAGCCGTAATAGATGGTTGTCTACTTCTCTTCCGTATCAGAAAAAGGATCTATAGGACCTACCTTAGGATCATTATCCCTAGTCAGGTCGTAAACTTTCTCTTCATTAGATCCTTGTTCAGACCCCCTTCCTTGGACATCGTGTGACCAGTCTGTCTATAAAAAACCTTATCAGCATAGGATTTTCTGCTTTCTTCTATTGTACGCTGCAATTCATCTTAAGAAGTAATAAAAGAACAGAAATAAATCATTGAAATTGAAAACTCTAGGCAAAGAAATTTCTCTATTGATAAGTTGTTCATTCGTCCCAGCATCAATGCTAGATTGAAACGCAGCACTACTACGTGGCTCAAAATGATAAAGGTCTCCCACTTCATGACGACTCTCAATCATCGGTCTATTATTTCATGTTCGAAAAAACACATTGTGTAGGAAAAAAAGGTTACAGAGCATTGTAGGGATTTTGTCAAACTGCTCATAGACAAAAGATTAATAGGAGCAGGAACATGAAGAATAGAGGACAGTGGTAGGTCAACATTGAGATTCATAGTTCCTTTACCTGCCACAGTAGCCCAAGTACCATCTGCAATGGTGACCTTCTCTTGTCCAGAACTTAAGGAATATGAGGTAAAGAGAGAAGAGGTACCAGTCATATGATTTGTAGCTCCTGAGTCAATGACCCAAGGGCTACAGTAGGGGGTAGAGTGTGTAACACTTAAAGTTGGCCTTGTACCTAGTGTGGTGGAAGAAAAAGAAGCTCCAAGCTGTGAGGGAATCTGTTGCAGTTGAAGAATATCATTGGAGGATAACGCAGACACCTGGGAGGTGGTGAGACCATCATCTGAAGAGGAGTTGGGAGGATCATCTGGGCCTTGAGTAATGTCAACATTGTTCTTTGCTTGCTGGCCACTCTTGGCATTTCTGAATTTCAGTGATTTTTTATCAGGATACATGTCCCAACATTGATCTACATTGTGATTATCCTTCCCACGATGAGTGCAATGTCTCTTGGTCTTCCCTTTCTCTTTTCCCAGGTCATTGTCACCTTTTTCAGGCTTAGAAAAAGTGTTGCCAGCGCAAAGGACTCTCCCAAATCACAACCACCAGTGGTTGTAGTGCCTCCACTATTAGTTTTCTTGCATCCTTCTTCAGCACCTTGTGGTACACTTACTTAAGGGATGTAAGAGGATCAATGTCGAGTATATGAGCCCTTAAGCTCTCATATTTAGAAGTGAGGCCAGCAAGGAACTTGAAGATCCGATTCCACTCCACATGTTGCAGATATATCTTCTGGTCTTCAATGCAAGCTCAATTGTAAACAGAATAGTAATCCAATTCCTCCCACTTACTTTTCAACAATCCAAAGTAAGTGGTAGCATCAACATTGCCCTACTTCAACTCCTGTATATCAGTAGTCAACTGATAAATACGGGATGCACCTTACCTTTGCCTATATCTATGATTGAGAATGTCCAACATCTCCTTTGCTGTCGTCTTCATCATAATCAATTGTTGGATCTCTGGACTCATGGAGTTGAAGATCCAGCCCATCACAAGATTGCTCTCCAACTGCATAAACAACATAAGTAGGGTTATCATATGCTGGTTCATGGGCCCTATCATCAATGTACCTTGTCTTTTCTCGGCCAACAAGAAAAATCGGAGCAGAGACAGACCAGAGACTATAATTAGTCTCTGTTAACTTCACAATGGTCATCTGTAGTGTAAGGAGGTGATGCTTTATAGACGGAAGACCAATAGGGCGCATCATTAGGGAGTTAACTTCATGAGTATTAGGTTCATGCCTTTGCTTCCTTGAATTAATCACGTTGATTGACGATGAATCCATGAAGAAGAAACTCTGCGCTAAAACGTCGCGTAGGTGCCTCCCAACACCAAGAAGACCTTCGTGCAGCAAGTACCCCCCCAAAGAACAGAGCACTGGTCCCCAAAGGAGAGGTTCCATTCTGTCTGGAACCCTAGAAAAAATGGGACCAGTCTTCAACACCAAAAGGGGTGGCCCCTTCTTCACCCAAGGAAGGCTTGTCCGGTGCCTTCTCCACCAAGAAAGATGCATGTAGTGTACCTACATGGGATTGGATTGCGGAAGAAGTAACTTGCAGTGCATCGACCAACATAAAGGGGCCTGCAGTGCACTGGTCACCAAGAAAGGGGGTTGCAGTAGGTGGAGAACCCCTGTCGGTAGACCCCAGGGAACTGAACACAAGGGGAGGGGGCTGCGGTTAATGGAGAAGCCCTGTAGGCAGATTCTAGGGCACTGGTCACAAGAGAAGAGGGATGTAGTTGTAACCCTAGGCCATTGGACACAAGAGAGGTGCTGTCCGATCCCTTCTCAAGCACAAAAGAGGAGGTCCGGTCCTCCTTCACTCTGCTAAGACTCCAACCTGCTCTGATACCATGAAGGAAAATGAGAGGAGGGGAGGAGGAAGGAGAGGACAACAGACAGAAAGAGAAGGGTACGACCCATGGTTGGTAGTACCGGCCGATACCGGTACGTATCGATATCGGCCGGCACCTGTACCGGTACTGCCTTAAATGTCCGATACCATATTAAAAAAAAATTAATAAAAAAATACTATACCGGTTCGGTACCTGCCCGCTTTCGGGCGTATAGGCCGGTATGCCCGATACCGTATTAAAAAATAATAATAATAAAAAATACTATACCGGTTCGGTACCGACCCGGTTTCGGGCGTACCGGCCGGTACGCCCGAAACTGGGCCGATACCGAATCGGTACACGTGAAACGCCCCTTAAAAGGGGTGTTTCACTTTTCTCTCTCATAGAAACAGGTGTGTGAGAGGGGTTGCTGTGTTTTTGGAGGGGAAGGTGCCGCCACCGCCACCGCCACCTGTCGCTGCTGCAGCCCATTGTCGGAGAGGTTTTGGCCGTTTTGGGTTGAAGAAAAAAAGAAATAGAAGAAGGTATGATATATATTTTAAATGTTTATATTATTTTTGAGTTGTTAACTGATTATTAGATTATTTACGTTCGTTTTCTTAGTAAAATAGACAACCTCCAATTTTGACCATAATTAGTGGTTAATTATTGGGCCTTTTGTCTAATTATTTAAATTAAACATCAATTGAAGCCTAATTAAGCTTCATTGCATATTTTAAAGTGGGATCATGATGCCAATTGCGCTGAATGAAGGTTTATTAGATAAAAATTTCAATTTTGACCATAATTAGTAGTTAATTATTAGGCCTTTTGTCTAATTACTTAAATTAAACATCAATTAAAATCTAATTAAGCTTCATTGCATATTTTAAAGTAGGAGCATGCTGTCAATTGCGTTGATTGAAGGTTAATTAGAGAAAAATTTCAATTTTGACGCTAATTAGTGGTTAATTATTGGGCCTTTTGTCTAATTACTTAAATTAAATATCAATTGAAGCCTAATTAAGCTTCATTGCATATTTTAAAGTAGGAATATGCTGTCAATTGTGTTGATTGAAGGTTATTTTTTCATATTTAATATGTATCAAAATAGTCATTTAGTATGTGTTATGTGTACTTCTTTGTTTTACCATCTTTGTCACACTCAACACATATCTAATTAATTGTTTATATTTTTCTTGATTTTTTCAGTTTTTTTTCAGATTTTTTCTGAATTTTCTCTGATTTTTCTTGAATTGTTCTAGCCATTTTATATCCGTACCGGCCGGTACGGCCGATACCGGTACCAGTACTGCCATCCATGGTACGGCCTGAACAACGTACATAACTAACCCATACCTTTTTATATTTAAGTGTTGCATAGGGTTATAATAATACATGGGACCAAAATACCTTGTCCCCAATAAATATAAAATACCCTTACAACATACACAAAAACACAAAAACATAACTAACCAATGAGACAAAATTACCTTTGGCTACACTAGCATCTATCCTGTACGTACAAAAGGGAAACATACCATGAGTTCATTTCAGTTTAAGACGATGGTTACAACGTCCAAGCCTTTGGAATTGATTTTTCAAGATTCACCTGGGTATCTTTTTTAGAGAGTAAATCTGATACTTTTGAAGCATGGTTGAAATTTAACAGAGTAGTACAAAAGGAACAAAAGTTTATAATTATTGTCATCGGGTCAGACCATGGAGGAGAATTCGAGAATACTGAGTTCACTAAGTTATGTGAGGAGTAAGTTATTCAACACAATTTCTTAGCACCAAGGACTCCTCAACAGAATGGTGTAACAGAGAGAAAGAACATGACACTACTAGACATGGCTAGAATATGCTGTCAGAGTACAACTTACTAAGATACTTCTGGGCAAAAGTAGTGAACATAGCATGCTACATCATCAATAGAGTCAGGATCATGTCAATTTTAAAGAAGACCATTTATGAGCTATATAAGGGAAGGAAACCTAAGATCAATCACCTCAGGTTGTTCGGATCCAAGTGCTACATCCTCAACATTGGCAGTGACAACCTTGGAAAGCCAAATTGTAAGAGTGATGATGTTTGTTCTTGGGGTACATTTCTAAACGTAATGGCTATAGAGTTTTCAGTAAGAGAACATTAATTATTGAGCAAACTATTCATATTTTATTTGATGAGTCTAATCTATTTTCCAAAGGAAGAGAAGAGCATGTTGATGATGATTTGGGTGAGCTAACAAAACATATGGAAACCATCAACATAGATGATGATAAGAAGGAACATCCTCCTAAGGGAGAACTGCAAGAGAAGGGAGAACAACATGATGATCTACCAAAAGAGTGGAGATATCACATGGATCACCTTAAAGAAAATATCACTTGTGATCCATAAAAGGAGTTTAAACTAGGAGTAAGATCATTCCTTATGATTACCTTGTATTTGTTTCTCAGATTGAGCCTAAGATAGTCATGGATGGCAGTTTCGGTTGGTACCGGTACCGGTACCCCCATTTAGGTCCGGTACCATAATAAAAAAAAAAGGAAAATTACTGTACCCGGCCGGTACGCCCGTGTTTACTGTCCCCTCTCACAGAAACAGATCTGTGAGAGGGGAAGCTCGGTTTTTGCAGTGGGAGGGGAAGGGAAGGAGGGGAAGGAGGAGGGGAAGGAGGGGAAAGAACTGCCCGCCGCCGCCACCCGCCATCGCCGCCGGAGACGTTTTCACCCTTTTCCGGAGACGTTTTCACCGTTTTGGATGGAAGAAAAAAAGAAGGTATGATTTATATTTTAATGTAGTGATTATTTTTTAGTTGGTAACTATTTCTTAGATTATTTACGTTTATTTTCTTGGCAAAATAGACAACCCCCAATTTTGGCCCTAATTAGCGGTTAAAAATTGGGGCTTTGGTCTAATTACTTAAATTAAACATCAATTGGAGCCTAATTAAGCTTCATTGCATGTTTTAAACTAGGAGTGTGCTGTCAATTGCGTTGATCGACAGTTAATTAGGAGAAATCCTTAATTTTGACCCTAATTAACGGTTAAAAATTGAGACTTTTGTCTAATTACTTAAATTAAACATCAATTGGAGCCTAATTAAGCTTCCTTGTATGTTTTAAACTAGGAGGGTGCTGTCAATTGCGTTGATCGACGGTTAATTAGGGAAAATCCTCAATTTTGGCCCTAATTAGCAGTTAAAAATTAGGGCTTTTGTCTAATTACTTAAATTAAACATCAATTGGAGCCTAATTAAGCTTCATTGCATGTTTTAAACTAGGAGTGTGCTGTCAATTGCGTTGATCGACGGTTAATTAGGAGAAATCCCCAATTTTGGTCCTAATTAGCGGTTAAAAATTTGGGCTTTTGTCTAACTACTTAAATTAAACATCAATTGGAGCTTAATTAAGCTTCATTGTATGTTTTAAACTAGGAGTGTGCTGTCAATTGCGTTGATCGACGGTTAATTAGGGGAAATCTCCAATTTTGGTCCTAATTAGGGGTTAAAAATTGGAGCTTTTGTCTAATTACTTAAATTAAACATCATTTGAAGTCTAATTAAACTTCATTGCATGTTTTAAAGTATGAGCATAATGCCAAATGTTCTTATATTTGTTTCTACTTTTTTTTTTATGTGTTGTAGGAACATGGCTGAACAGCAAGAGCAAGACCCAGGGTGGGCCCATATCACCTTAGTTAATACTGCAAAGAGAAGAGTGAAATGCAAATATTGTGGCAAAGAGATGGGTGGTGGAATCACTCGAGGGAAAGAACATTTAGTAGGAAAGACAGGACAGGTGACAAGGTGTACTGTTTGTCCCCGACAAGTTGCCAACGAGATGCGTGAATTGTTGCGTGGCCGGACAACACAAAAAGAGCAAAAGAATGAAGAGGAGGTTGAACTCCAAGACGAAATTTCAAGTAGACATAATACAAAAGGCAAAGGGATGTATACTGCGGCCAGTGACATTTCTATACGTGAGAGGCAAAGGGCTGAACAAATTGTAGACTATAGTGATGATGATGATGATGATGAAGATCATGAGATGGCTGCAGCTAGAAGAGAGAGTTTGTGGCATCAACAAGAAGACGAAGCCCGAAGGAGAGGTGATGGACCATCAGCAAGAGGCACAAGTCAACCTATAGGCCAAGTGGGTCCTCTGGACAATTATCTTTTTAGAAGACAGAGTTCTACTCAGCCAAAAATCAAGCAAGCAATGAGAAGAGTAAAAAAGTCAGCTGAAGCGGCATGACATACTTTTAAAAGCATCTGCAAATGATTTTTGCATGTAGGTGTTCCCTCACATGCTGCTCAGTCTCCTTATTTTCAGCCTATAATTGATGCGATAGCAGATCATGGTCGTGGGTTCAAAGCCCCCACATGTCGAGACATATATGGACGGGGGCTTGATAGAGAATACGAGGAACTTCAACAGTGGGTTAAAAGTTTTCAGGCAGTATGGAAGGAGAGAGGATGCACAATTATGTGCGATGGCTGGACTGGTACTACGAAGAAGTCCATGATTAATTTTCTTGTTTATTGCACAGAAGGAACAGTTTTTATGAAATCTGTTGATGCATCAAACTATTCAAAGAACGCAAAATATTTATTTGGTTTGATGGATCAGATGGTGCAGGAAATTGGAGAGGAAAATATTGTCCAGGTGGTTACCGATAATGAACCAAGTTATAAAGTTGCAGGGAAGAAGTTAATGGACAAGCGCAAACACCTTTATTGGGTCCCATGTGCAGCGCATAGTTTGAACTTGATGCTTGAAGACATTGGTAAGGATCTGACTATCAGGAAGACAGTAAAGAGAGCCCAAAGAATTACCCAATTTATTTATGGTCATCCCAGGATCTTGAATATGTTCAGAGAAAAAGCATCTGGAGGTCGAGATCTCATTCGTGCGGGGCCTACACGATTTGCATCTAAGTTTATTTCTTTAGAATCTTTGCACAAATTCAAGAATGAGATCAAGGGTTTTATGTTTAATAAGGAGTTGGAGTATATGCGGACCACCTCCAATGAATCTAAATCTGAACATTTGGAAGTGAGAAAAATCATAGAGAATAAAAAATTTTGGAGTAATATGGAGACTTATTTGAAGTTGGTGGAACCTCTCGTACATGTGTTAAAATTGGTGGATGGGGATGATAAGAATTATATGGGATAGTTGTACGAGGCAATTGACATTGCTAAGGTGCAAATCAAGAACGTATTTCCCAATACTTATATGAACTGGTGGGACCTTATTGATGTCAGATGGGAAAGCATATTACACCACGACTTGCATGCAGCTGGTAAGGGCAGTCTTATACTGTTACATGGGACATTATTTATGAAATTGATATTACTAATTATCCATCTAAATGTAGGTTATTTTTTAAATCCTCGAGTAATGTACAGTCAACAAGTGCACATTGATGGAGAGGTGATCCAAGGCACACTAAATGTGATTGTACGTTTGTCGAGGACAGTAGAATATAGAATTGTGGCAGAGAGACAGGTATACTTAGTGAAGATCTGACTTTAAGATTTATCCAATTACTTGTAATTTGAAGAGCCTATGAATTCTATTAATTGTTAATTCCATCTTTGTAGATGGAGGCTTATAGGCTAAGACTGAAGACATATAATGAAGACTCTGTGCAAATTGCCGTAGACAAAGTGAGCCTAGGTATATTTAGTCATTGCATTGTTGTCATATGTGCATAAGAAACGAAAACATACATTGATTAATTTTTTTGTTTCTTTTAATGATGGCACAGCTGAGTGATGGATATTGGTGTACAACAGAGATAGGTGTTATAATCTATTGGCTTCCGTTGCAGTGAGGGTTTTGAGTCAGACGACATCGGCAAGCCAATGTGAAAGAAACTGGAGCACGTTCAACCTTATACACTCAAAAATTCGTAACCGGTTAAAGGCTGAACGATTGGACAAATTGGTGTACTGCCATTACAATATGAGATTGAGGATCAAAAACATCCGGTTGAGACAACAATTGAGGGAGAAACGAGCTGCAGGGCATGCAGAAGATGTTGTTGGCCAAATTGATGTGGAAGAGTTATTTGATGATGATAATCCTTTGCAGACTTGGGTTGAGATACGAGCAACTGTCGATGAGCCTGTTTTTGATCCTGATGATACAGAATGGGCAGAAGGCATACTAGATGGAGCTGTTGTTAGAGATCCAGAGTTAAGAACCTCAAAAAGGCAAAAAGAAAATTCATCTCCTCCTTCACATGAGCATCAGAGTCAGACTGAGCATGTGCCTTTATTTGCACTTGATACTGAGCTTGAGCCTGCTAGACACTCAGAATCAGATAGTAGGCCAGTCACTCCTTGAATGGTTGGGCCACCATCATTCTTGAAAAGGAGTACATCTACATTGGAGATGACTAATCTGGCTGCCAGAGACGATCCTGCCATTGATGAGATGAAGCAAATTTATGTGAGGCATACACCACGAGGAAAAGGAGTATTGAATCGATTGAACTTGCAAAAGGAACTAGAAAGAAAAGAAAGCCAGCAAAAATAGGCATCACAAAAGAAAAAATCAAGTAATGTCAAAAGAAAGTTAATTGTTGATTATGATCAAGATGATGATGATGATGGGACAGAGTCTCCTAGTGATGATGCTGGTGCAGCTACAGGTGCTACTACCGGGGGCGGAGTGTATGCACCTTCTTTCTCCTTACATATTGACACAGGAAGAGGACAACATGAAAGTCAAGGAGATTATGATTCACAAAGTCAGTATGGACAGCAGTCAGGTTATAGAGGTGGCCAACAAGAAGCATGCATGTATAGCTGGGGAGATCGAGTGGAGTATGAAGGCTTTCAATTCCATCCACCGATTCCACCCAGTAGCAGTTATGGGTCAGGGTTTTCTTCTTATCCTCATGCTATTTCTTTGCATCATGATTATGGAATTTCATCAAGTCAACAAGCATATACTCTAAGAGGGATTCAAAGAGGGATGCACGACTTGGCTGCATCATTGTTTAGTTTTGGTGAATATAGGGAATATATGCAACCTTATTATAGATACCAGCAACAGCAACCAGATGATGAATAAGAAGGATCTACGGGTTATTATCCATATTAGTATACTCACTTGTGTTTTTTATAGGTAAGGATCGTTTGATTTCGTTAACATTTATTATTTGTAAATATTTAGTACATTAACATAATATTTTTCATGTTTAATCTGTATGAAAATAGTCATTTTGTATGCGTTATGTGTACTTCTTTGTCTTAATCCACTTTTGTCACACCCAACACATAACTAATTAATTGTATACATTTTTTTCTGATTTTTTTGGGCCCCTTTAAGCCGTACCGGTCGTACCGGCCAGTACCGGTACTGCCATCCATGGAGATAGTCAATGAGGCACTGGCAGATGAATCTTGAATCATAGTTATGTAAGAGGAACTTAATCAGTTCCAGAGAAATCAGGTTTGGTCCTTTCTACTTAAGACCGTCAGACCATCTAATGATTAGCACCAAATGGGTGATCACGCATAAAATGGATGAATTTGGTATGATAATTAGAAACAAGGCTAGACTGATAGCTCAGGGCTATTCTCAGGAGAAAGTCATAGACTTTAATGAGACATATCCCCCAGTTGTTAGACTTGAGGTTATCCGAATATTGCTTGCATATATATTTACATTGGATTTAAAGCCTTTTTAAATGAATGTTAAAAGCATATTTTTAAATGATTTTATTAAGGAGAGAGTTTATGTTGAAAAACTTTCATATTATGAAGATTATGTTTTTCTAAATCATGTTTTCAAATTGTATAAGGCTCTATATGGTTAGAAACAAGCTCCCAGAGTTTGGTACGAAAGATTGAGTGCCTTTCTCATTCAACATTATTTCAATCGAGGCAAAGTAGATACTACTCTATTTATTTAGAATAACAATCATGGTATTTTAATTGTTCAAATTTATGCTGATGACATTATCTTTGGTGCTATTAATGAATCTCTGTGTAAGAAATTTGAGAATTTGATGCATGGAGAATTTGAGATGAGCTTGATGGGAGAATTTAGCTATTTCCTTGAACTTTAAATCAAACAGATGATTGAATATTAGAGGCTGTGTTTTTGAATCTTGGATCAAAGCATTAGACTTTAATAAAGTCTAAGTAGCTTTTTGTTTTTTCTTTATGGTTAGGAACCTCTCCTATCCAACTAATTGTACTTCCTCTATTTAATAAATTAGTGGTACAATCCACAATTTTCTCTTAAAAAAACAGATAATGGAAGAAACTCATGTCTGTCAAGCCAAGTACACCAAAGATCTTCTTAAGAAGTATGTCTTTGATGAGGCCAAACCTCTAATAACTCTCATGGGCACCTTAACCAAATTGGACAATGATTTTCAAGGTAAAAAGGTAGATAAAAAATTTGACAGAGGTATAATTGGATCCTTACTTTATCTTACTACTAGTAGAGTTGATATTTTATATAGTGTATGTATGTGTGTCAGGTTTCAGGCAAATCCTAAAAAATCTCACTTGATTTGTGTCAAAATGATCTCTAGATATCTGGTTGACACCTGTGATATTTGTCTCTAGTATCCTAAAGGGTGTGATTTTAATTTGCTTGGGTATTCGAATTCTGACTATGTTAATTGCAAGATAGATAGAAAAAGCACAAGTGTTACATTTCAAGTTCTTGCAAGTTGCTTAATTTCATGGTTTTCTAAGAAGCATAACTCGATAGCTTAATCAATAGTAGAAGTAGAATATGTTCAGTTGGTAAATGTTGTGCTCAATTGCTGTGGATCAAATATCAATTGGAAGACTATAGATACAAGTTCCAAAGGATTCCCATGCTGTATGACAATCCTAGTGTGATCAACTTGATGAAGAATTCTATTCAGCACTCCATAACTAAGTATGTTGAGGTTGGACATCATTTTATAAGAGATCATGTTGCATATGGTGATATTTGCATTGATTTTGTAGATAGTTTGCATCAACTAACTGATATCTTCATGAAGCCCTTTCCTAAAGGTAGATTTGCCTTTCTCTGAAGAGAATTGGTGGTTTGCAATTTGTTCTAGATATTAGATAGTTTAATTCATTTTCATTAACTTAGATAGACCTTTGGAAGTGTAATTAGAAAAGTTAGAAGCTTGACACTTAATCGATTTGTTCTTACACAGTCACTTAATCGCCTCCATTATCCTTTCAGTCGATTAAGTACCCATGTATCGATTAAGTCATGTTTCATAATCGATTAGCTACCCTGTTCACTTGTTCACTTAATCGATGTCTTGCTAATTGATTATCTCTTCATTTCAATTACATAACCATCAGTTATGTCCTACTAATCGATTATTTAACTCACTTCGATTAGGTGATCTACTTTGATTGCTTGAATCTTCTTCGATTTACTCAAGTTCGATTACTTAACTCTGTTTCATTTGAATCGATTGCACCAACTATTCTAATCGATTAACTCTTTTAGTTAATAGATGTCTTAACTGGTCAGAACTTACTTTTTGACTGACACCTTATAAAAGGAAATTGATCATCATCTTCCCTTCTCACCCTGAGATCGATTTCCTTCTCTTGATTCGAACTCTTTTCCTCTTGGTGCTCCTGCGTGATGACCCAGCTTTCGATCCCCTTTTTTTCACGCGATTTCTCATCAAACATAGAATTTTTCTATTGTTTTTGACCCCCGTGGTTTTGGTGATAACATACAATGAAAATTAAAGAAATCAATGTCTTACTTTAAGTGAAATGAGTGAATTAATCAATTATAGACTGACAAACTCACTGCCTGATAATACCTTGATCTGAGACAAGCTGCGTTTTGGAACTTTTTTGAAGTACTTCACACTGAAGTGACTTCAAGTAGAAGTGATTTCGAATAGAAGTACTTCTTATCATAGAAGTGAAAGGAGTTTGGGAACATAAATGAATCTAATCGTTGGATGGACTTCTTAATAAATTTTTATTAAAGTATCCTCATCTTAAACATTCAAAATTTTACCTCCAAAAATTTAATATATAATAAACATATTGTAAGTCAAATCATAAAATAAAATATTATGATATATTATTTTACATAAATAAAAATATATTAATAAAGAATATGATATATTAACATAATCATCAAGCTAAATGATTAATATAATTTATACATAATAATACATAATAATATTATATAAATAAAGATTTACAATCATACTATATGAACAAGATAAAAAAAGGAATGAAACACTCTTGTTCAGATTAAAAAAAAAGAGAAAAATTCTTGTTCATTGGTGTTGCCGTAGCGAAGATTCATTGAGAGAGAGAGAGAGATAGAGAGAGAGAGAGAGAGAAGAGAGAGATTCGTTTGAGAGAGAGAGAGAAAGAGAAAGAGAGAGTTTCGTTGGAGAGAGAGAGAGAGATTTGGTGGAGAGAGAGAATAATTATCTCTTTCCTATTTTTTCTCTCTCCCTCACGGAGGAGAAAATTATTGTGCAAGAACTATTCCACATAAAAGTAGAAATTTTATACTTCCACATGGAGTGGATTTTCTCCTTCCCTACGAAAGAGAAGTAAAAAATAACAAACTTACCAAACACATCCATTTTTTATAGAAGTAATTTTTTTAGGAGGACAAGTTATTTAGAAGGATTTTTATGGAGTTCCTAAATGTTGTCTTAGTCGATTTCAAGAAGTCTTTGATCATTTCGATTAAAGACTTACTAGAACTTTGATTAAATCTCTATCACCAATTGGTTAACAGTGAGAAAGTCAGTTATCTCATTTAGATTTTAAATCGATTACAGTTCCTTAACATATCTTCTTCTAATCATTATCACCAATTGATTAAATCTGTCGCTTAAATCGATTAGATGTATTGATTAGAAGACTACTACTAATTGATTAGAGTTTCTCTAATGATCGCTATCGCTAACTGATCATTTTTATTGTTAAGGCAAAATTGATTAGCTATATCGATTAGAAGACTTTCTACTAATTGATTAAGTCTATTAGTTTACTTGAGCGCTACCTTGGCGAAGTCGCTTTGTCTGATCGATTATGTGTTCAATCGATTATCGATTGTTGATTGACTGATATGTCATCGATTAATTGATTAACTCCACCTAATCAATTAGAAGGACCTTACGATTAACAACTTCAATTATAAGAGCGATTAGCTATCTTATAATGAATTGATTATCTACGCTTCTCTAAATTGATTATTTTCTTGCTTTGATCTTGATACTCTATCAATTTAATTGATTATTATGCTTTTAATCGATTAACTGCTTATATTTCCATTGTTTTCTTAATCAATTATGGCGATTCAAATGCAATGTAACTGTGTCTATCAGTGAGCGATTAAAGCTATCTGTTGAATCGATTGTCTGATCACCTCTATAATTGATGTCCTGCTTGACTCTCTTTCAGTTAGTCGATTCCTCATACATGATAAATCAATTATACTGAAGCAACACTATTAATCTTCCTTACACCGACCTAAAGATTTGTTTACTCCGTGTCTGATTTGCTTTTGCAGATCTTCTGTCACTCATCTACCCTTTAGTCGGTTCACCAGATGAGAATGTTTTTCTTTTGGTAATTCAATAGTGTTAGGTGAGGATTGCACAGCCGAATCAGGAAGACAAGGGGACAACGCTTGGAAATTTCTAGTTGAGAGCGACCCTTGTTTGCCCAAGCTCTCTCCGAGCAAGACTTAAGCCTCAGCGTTAAACTTAATGGGGTTAACGTTAGACACAGTAGAAGCTTGCAAGAGATAACGGGAGGGAGATGTGTCTCAATGGACAGATTTTAATTTTGCCTATATATTGGAGGCTTCGGTTAGAAGGAGAAGATACGAAGAGTCATAGAACTTTCAAATTCAAAGAACTCCACTCTGTGTCCAAAAACTTCCCGGCCTAAGAGAGAGATAGTGAGAAGTTTGAGAGAGCTATTTGCATTCTGAAGCATTGCGCCCACTACTTTGAACTACTGTGCTACACCGAAGCTCTCTGGCATCTTCATTCAGTGATCAAGGCTATGCTCACCTTCTTCTCATCTCTCTGTCTTGATCCTTGGTTTTTTTATTTCTTTGTACACATCCGCCCATTGAGAGCCATCATGTGTATCTTTTTTCTATAAACATCTTGTTACCTCTTCCTTGTGAGGAAGAGAGGGCTTGCGTTACAGGAGGTTGTATCTCTTCCTGAGGAAAGAGAGGATCAGCTGAGGCTGGGGGTTTGTTGTTGGTGTTGGTGTTGGTGTAACCCGCAAGGGGTTAGTTTCTTGCGTAGCCTGTGTGCTGGTGAACTCCCCAGAGGTTGCTTGGAGACTGGACGTAGGTTTGAGGACTGAACCACTATAAAAATACTCGTGTTCTCTGTGTGATTGCTCCTTGTTTCCTCTTCTTTGTGCGGTTTTAGTTCATGCTGTGATTAGTTTACATATTTGTTACTTACAGTAATTGTTGATAACCCATTCACCGCTCTCTGGGTTCTCTATAGCCTGGGCCACAATAAATAGCCCTAAGGACATAAATACAAACCAAATGGCATAAATACATGATCTCCTTTACGTTAGTTGAGGAATTGGGGAATGTGTCCAAACGAGATACGTGGCCCTAAGGACGTAAGTACTATACACAAACCAATCAGCATAAATACAATATCTCTCTAATAAAGTCAAATATGCAAGGGAAACTGGATCTCATGTGTATTTGTGTTGCTTTTGAAAAATTTCTCTTGGAGTTGGAGGCTCGTCTAAACCAAGTGGTTCAACTGCCTTGAGTTCTTTCATCTAAAAGGATTGCTGTACAGCAGTCCTGATATATTGAGTGCTGAATTGGTCATTGTCAGTGATTTAGAGTATTATCTGTATATACAAGAAGTAGGTAAAGTTTTGAGAAGTCTAGTTCAAAAAAAAGAGAGGAATCATACTGGTGTTGCTGAAAACTAGCCTGCAAGATGGTGGTTCTGAGTTTAGGGAACCATGCCTCCGGGTGCCTGCTTTAGACCATATAATGATCCCTTAAGATGACAAACTACTTTTTTTTGCCGTAGATGTAGTGCTTGGTGGCATCATGTAGGCTTTTGCATCTAAATCTTGATTAAGGAATGTATTTTTCACATCTGTTTGCAAAATGGGCAATATTTTCAAAACAGTTAATAAGAATACTTATGCAATCACCATTTGGCAACGGGTGTAAATGTCCATTATAATCAAAATCAAACTTCTCTGTCCCGTCTATTCATCCAAATGTTTTGCGCAAGCTGATACATACTTGGTTTTAGTGGTTCATTTTTTAAGTCAGCATACGTAAGCAAAATTTATCTTGTTCATGATATCATTTTTTCCCTTGCAGGTCTTTATGTTCTTGCATCTGAACCTGTGCAAATCCCGTGGGTTGATGCTGTTTTTGCTGACATTGGTGATGAGCAATCATTGGCACAATCTTTGTCCACCTTTTCTGGCCACTTGAAGCAGATCAGTGTGAGTTCTTTTCATTTATGATGTAAAACACCCGTTTCAAGGGACTGTCCAGTTCAGGCCTGTTTATTTGTCTTTTTTCACATAGGTTCATTACCTGACCCACTAGGTGGATCCGTTTAACTTATGTACAATGTTTTACTGAAATATCCCTGGTTTAAGTTGTGTAACAGGGGTATTACTGGTGTGATGGTGATTAGGTTAAGTTAACCTGCTCTTGGGGTGTGCGTACTGAGTTGTTGAGTAGCCGCCACTCTCTTTTGCCTGTCCTCTCTCCTCTCTGCTCCCTTCTTTCTTCTTTCATCATGGTATCAGAACAGGATGCATAGATCTGCTGCATTTTTTTTTTCTTGGGCAGAAAGCTTTTGCCTCATCTTTCTTGGTCGGTTGTTTTTCTTCTATGTCTATCGCATGAGATCTGTTTCTGAGGGCTCATCAGCCATACAAATTGAAGGCATCTCTTGACTGTTATTTTTTTCTTTTCTATGTCTGCCACAAACTCTTCATCTGGGATCTCTCTTGCTTGTCCGGCAACCTGTGGTGGGATTTTTAGTAGCCTAACCATGTCTTCTTCGAAGGAGAACACTTCTGATGCCTCTGAGGTCTCGTCTGATGTTGCTCAGCCAATCCTCCCCTTGATTAGTACTGGAGGAAACCCTCTTCAGATTACATCTGAAAAACTAAATGAGCAGAACTATGCATCGTGGGTTGTTGCGGTTGAACTTTACGTAGAAAGACATGACAAACTTGATGTACTTCATGGAACAAGAAAGAAATCTGAATAGAATAGTCCAGAATATCGCACGTGGCGTCGTGATAATATCCAGATAATGACATGGATGTTGAACTCTGTGAGCCGGAATGTCAAGCAGGTCATCCTGCATCAGAAAGCTGCTGCTGACATGTGAAATTTTTTGGAGTAGATGTATGGTCGGTAACATGACATACTGCATACCAATCAGCTGATTCATCAGATATTCAAGATAGAACAAGGTTCCATGTCAGTTACAAATTATTTTACTGCCCTAAAAGGTCTGTAGGATGAGTTTGACTACTACAGGATGGAAGAATGGTCTTCCAGAGATGACCATAGACGGTACTTGAATCTTCTTGAGAAAGACAAGATCATAAAGTTTTTAGATGGTCTGAATACTGAGTTTGAAAGCTTGAAGAGACAGATACTCAGCATGGATCCTACGCCTACTCTGGAACAGGTTTTCTATAAGGTCTTGAGTGAGGAAGGAAGAAAAAAACTATGAGCAGCAAGAGTAAACCTGCTGAAGGCATTCCAATTGGAGAAGTTTCAGCCTTGGCCAGCAATCTGAACAAGCCTAAATCTGGTGGAATCAAAGGAAAAGGAGATAAATTTTGCCGTCATTGTGGGAGAAACAACCATGACTCTAAATTTTTCTGGGAAAAGTACCCTGAAAAGAAATAAAAAAGATTCAGGGTTCCTAGAAAAGGGCAGCAGGCATGCAGTAATGTTGCTGTGAATTGCCACTATGACTCCTCTGGGAAGGCTACTATAGGGAATGGAGCTGCTACTACTACTATGCCAAATCTTTCTGGAGTTTCCTCCACTGACATTGCAAACTACACAGGATTCTTTCACATATCCAAGCTACATCTTTATCCTCTATGACCTCCTCTCATGCTCAAGGTCACTCTGGTATATCAGGTACAACATTTAGTGCTACGACCGTTTCTTCCGGTGACTTCTGGGTTATTGACTCAGGAGCCACTGATCATATGACTAATGTTGCCACATCCTTTATGTCCTAATCCTTGTCCTCAGGACAATGTATGGTGATTGTTGTAGATGGAACTGAAGCCACGGTGGCAGGCAAAGGTTCCATAAAATTATCTAATAACCTTATCTTATCTTCTGTCCTCCATGTGCCTTCTAGTTCTGTTAACCTACTTTCAGTTAGTAGCATTACCAAACAATTGAATTGTTCTATAACCTTCCTTCCTGACCACTGTATCTTTCAAGATCTAAGGATCAAACAAATGATTGTGACTGGCTGTGAAGTGGGAGGTCTCTATTATTATGACCCTGGAGTGAGCATCGTATTGAAGTCAGCTACTCTAAATTTGGAGAGGAGGATTCAAGAAATTCATTTGTAGCATTTTAGATTAGGACATTTGTCTTTCTGGTCTTTAAGAGTCTTGTTTCCTGAGTTGTTCAAATATGTTCCCATTGAGTCACTTCAATGTCAAGTATGTCAGTTATCCAAGCATTGTAGAACTCAGTTTTACGAATCAATAAATATAAGTTTATCTCATTTTGATCTTGTTCACTCTGATGTGTGGGGCCCTTCTCCTATACCCTCTTCGGATGGGTTATCGATATTTCATTAGTTTTATTAACGATTATTGGCACTGTACCTGGATATACTTGCTGAAGTCTAGAGAAGAGGTTTCAAGAGTAGTTGAATCATTTTGTGATATGGTTGAAACTTAGTTTGACAAAAAAGTTAAGGTACTTTGATCAGATAATGCACGTGAATACTTTGCAAAAACTATGAATATATTTCTTGAAGGTGAGGGGATAGTACATGTCCTTATGTACCTATACTACTTAGTAGAATAGGGTTACTAAAAGAAAGAATCGGCACCTCCTTGAAACTCGGATCGCCCCTTTGTTACTGTTCGATGAGGCATAGCTGGGGTCGTTTCCCACAGATGGCGCCAAGTGTTGCAGCCGAGTGCTTTGCCGAGACGTCTGCTAATAGGTTGTTAGCAGCCGTGAGAGAAATCTAGACGAAGGGGGGTCTCGGATCCTTGCACGGTAACAAGAGTTAGATAGGGCCCCAGATGGAGATCCGGGGTTGGCCCTTTGACGGTCAAGTTTGTAGAAAGAACAAAGTGATATAGGATATGGATAGGACAAAGGCTATCGGATTGCGTACCTTTACTTGATCTAAGTTGTATCCTTAAGTAGGGGGTAGTTGCGGATCTCCCTTTTGCTACAGACGATATAGGACTACTCTTGTGAATACTCTGCCTTCATTTGAATATATAATTGCTTTCTTTTACAAGATGGGCTGAAGGCCCCATCAGCCATAATTCCTAGATGGCAGATCCAGAATATGCTCATGCTTATTTCTTGGCCCACTTTGGGCCTAGCTCTCGGCTTACCCCATCACCGAGTATGTTTCCATGGGGAGTACCTATTTTGTTTATTAGGAAGAAGAATGATTCCTTGAGATTATGCATTGATTACAGGAAGTTGAACCAAGTTAACGCTAAGAATTGATGTCCTTTGCCAAGGATTGATATCTATTTGACCAGTTATAGGTAGCTAGGGTGTTTTCAAAGATTGATTTGAGATCCGGCTATCATCAGCTGCAGAATAGAGATGAAGATGTTCCTAAGGCAACCTTTCGAACTCGATATGGCCATTACGAGAATTTGGTGATGCCTTTTTGTTTGACTAATGTCCCAACAACTTTTATGGTTTTTGAAGTTGGTGATCATGTGTTTCTGAAAATATTTCCTTATAAGGGAGTTGCTAGATTTAGGCGGCGTGGTAAGTTGAATCCGAGATTCGTTGGACCTTTTAAGATACTGCAGAGAATTGGTGAAGTGATGTATCGTTTGGCATTGCCCCCTTCTTTAGATGGTGTGCATAATGTTTTTTATGTTTCTATGCTGAGGAAGTATGTGCCAAATCTATCCCATGTGATTCATCATGTTCCATTATATATTCAGTCAAATTTAAGCTATAAGGAGCAGTCGATTAAGATATTGGATTATAAGGTGAAAAATTGAGAAATAAGAGGAGTCCTTTAGTTAAGGTGCTATGGAGGAATTATTCTTCGAAAGAGGCAACATGGGAGCTGGAATCCAAGATGAAGTACCCCGGCCTGTTTGGTAAGTGAGTTATTTTTGAAATTCGAGGGAGAATTTCTTTTAAGGGGGCGAGGGTGTAATACCTGACCCAAGGAATTCCGGGTCGGATTGGGTCCCCGAATCGGGACCCGTCGATCCCGATCCGAATTGGGATCGGATCGGCCGTGATCGGCTGGATCGGGACCTGCCGATCCCGATCCGGATCAGGATCGACCGATTATGCATTCCATGACTTGACCTGCTAGGAGTCCATTAGTGGCCTATTTAGTGGACTTAAGGCGAACCCTAGATTGGGCTTTGATAGGCATCCACCATGGTAGACACGATTCAGAGGATTAGTGAGCCGTTTCGTAACTCAACTACGGAGCGTGATAGGCATCCAGTCAAGTAGACACGTTTCAACCCAGTACCCTATTTTGATAAATTCGGGTGTTTCCTTCATCAGGGGTTTCACTCCGCTTGGAACTCGACCCTAACAGTCTATTTATAGTTCTCTTCACCCCCATGATCCTTTTACCATGTTCCTTTGCTCTGGAGAGAGTTTGAGAGAGAATTATGTGTGTTTTAGAGAGAACTTGTAGTGTGTATGCCTGGTTCTTGGAGGACTTCGTGGGAGGTTCTCCACGAGGGCGTGGGCGAGCTTAGAGGGAAGTTCCTGCCTTGCCTAGGTGGGCTTCATTGATTCCCTTTAGTTCTTGGTGGAGGCAAATGATGGTTAATCCCTTCTCATATATATATATATATATATATATGTATATAAATTTACTTTCAAAGTTTTTTATGATCTACTGTATGTAGTAATTTAGATGGTGGTTTAAATGAGGCAGTAGATGCGTTAGAACATGCATGCATATCGATTTTGGTGGAATCATACGAATATGTTGCGAAATCTAGGAATCTGTTTATCTGTCTTGATAGGC
This sequence comes from Zantedeschia hybrid cultivar, assembly GCA_030544215.1. Taxonomy (NCBI): domain Eukaryota; kingdom Viridiplantae; phylum Streptophyta; class Magnoliopsida; order Alismatales; family Araceae; genus Zantedeschia; species Zantedeschia hybrid cultivar. The sequence goes on along the minus strand of JARZZO010000002.1, from coordinate 48,016,961 downwards.
GTCTTGTACAAATGACGCATTTTTACGATTCATGTCTTGCTACTCAGATGCCTTTTAAACTTGTTCCTGATTTAAACTTCCAGTATTTGATTAGCCTGTTAATGATGCATTTGATCTCTTGATTAAGTATTTGATTCCCTATTAAATTGCATGTTACTGACTCTGTGGATACACTATTAATCCCTTTGTTTTAAAAAATAATTATAGTTTTTATAGAGTTTTAAATGGGTATAACAATATGAAAGACGTCTGAGGAGGGTGACACGATTCGTTAGTTGTGTCATCCGATCTCGGTGCATTTCAATTATTATACATAATTGCACATAACCTGTTAATTTGCATGCTAATCACCTTCATTTATACATTGTTACATACGACACTTTCATAGGTGATTTGCATGCATGTAATGAAGTGGTTAATGATGGACAATGCTAGCTTAGGAGTATAAGAATTCTCCAACCCACAAAAGCATCCCTGTGGGAGAAGACCATAAATAAGAATGATTTATGATGTTCGAGGGCAGCGGGCTAAAATCTTAGAAGTGTGCCTGCTTGCAGACACACCGACCCTGGGTGAGATATGTGGATCCCCTTCTGTTCAGTCAAAGACTTAGTGAAAATTACCTTACCCTTAGGTGAAGAAGAATAACAAGAATAAGAACTCCTCATGATGTGGTTTGGATGCATGTCCTGTGAATAAAGTGATATGAAGAATGTGCACGTTATGAAAATGATTATGAACCATGCTACCTATGTTATGAATCATGCTATATGCTTATGAATTATGAAATATGCAAAATTAGTATGCACATAGTGTGACTTAGATATTAAAAGAACATGTTTAAGTTGTAAGCATGCATATGTATCATAATATGGACCAGCATGAATTTTATGTGTAAGGTTTTCTTTTCAATTATGTGAATGCACTCGAAACTATGGAATTGTGGTATTATGGGTTTGCTGAGTCGGTTGGGACTCACCCTTGCTATAACCTTTTTTAGGAGAGGTAGACTCTGAGGTTGAGGGTGAGGCTAAGCTCGAGGAGAATCTTGAGGTTTAGAGTTCTAGCTCCAAGATTTATTAGTTAGACAAAGGTTTCTATTTAATTTTAGTTTAGCATGTTGATGTAATAAGTTATTTACTTAATTAACTCTCGAGATGTAATATTTTATTTGGACATGTAGAGATCCTAGTCAGCACTCTGTTATTGTTATTATTTTAGTATTTAATTGATATTAAGTATATTATCTTGTGACAATGATGGTTGATTTCATTTGATCATGGAATATATATATATATATATATATATATGCTCACTCTGGACATTATGGATATGTTTGAGCCGTTCTCTCTGTGACGCGCCCGCCGGTTTGAAATAAGCCGACATGACTGAACCGGGTCGACGGGGGTGTTACAGAATTTCAATTAAACCCTTAATAAATTATTTCTTCTTAATCCCCAACTTTAATATTTTTGTTTATATCCTTAGATTTTTTATACTTGTCCCTTCTGATTTGCTTTAAAGTTTTAGTGGTTTTAAATTAAAGGTTAACTGATTATATTTTCTCACAAACAAACATCACCTTTCTTAAAATTCTAGATATATCCTTCCATTAAATTTCAGGTCCTTACATTTTTGGCAAGAATAACATTGAATGTTTTGTGCATCTTTGGTTCTTGATTGCTCCCTAGACATGTAAGCAACATCAGTGTTGCTCACAGCTTTCAAGTTGTCTATAGTTCTTTTAGAGATAATATGCTGTTCTTCACAAAGAACCTCCTGAAAACATTCATCTAGATCAGGGACATGGTTTTGCTGTATCGTAACGGATCGGGCCGACTCGTACGAGTCGACTCGTGTCTGGGCCGACCCGATCCGCTGATACGCACCGAGTCGGACCGGATTGTGCCGACTCATACATGTTTAATGGAATGTTTTAAGTTGAGTTTTTCCTATTTGATAAGTAAAATTATATTTTTTATATCAATTAATAGGATATATTTCTCTAAAATGTGACTTAAACTCAATAATTTTAACAAACAACTGATTGATTTTAACAAACTCATTGGTTGGACTCGTGTGAGTCGGCCTGAGTCGGATTAGTATCACATCGTATCTGGGAAGATACGATCCGATACGGATCAGCGGTATGGCGAACCTTGATCAGGGATAGGCTTCCAATTCGTTAAACTTCATTGAACAGTCTTAAATTCAGATATAAGTTTCATAAGAAACTGATCTCTCATATTTCTTGAACAGCTGTCAATGCCTCTACAGATAGACAAAGAATTATATTCATGTCACAAATTCATGACACCAGAATAGTACCCTTGAATATTTTGTCCCTTGAGTATACTCATTTATCTCAATCCCAAGAATATACTTACTCAAATCATTATCTTGATGATATAAATTTCTTCAAAAAACTCTATGCAGTCACTGCAGTTCTATGAACCCTGAGATTCAGACATATGTATGGCTCTATTGAACTCACAATCCAACTCATCCCCTTAGCATTAACTCACAATCCAACTCATCACCTTAGCATTATTTTCTTCCATGCTTTTAGTTCTTTCTCTTGATTTTCTTTGGATTGTGCTTCAATCCCATCAACAGAACCCCAAAGCTCGTCCCATAATAAACACTTTTAAGGAAGATTCACACAAGGGGTAATTTCCCCCATTGAAACAAAAAAAAAAGACTCTGGTATTGGCTTGGGTCTCCATGAAGATAACCACAAAGATAGAAATTACCAGCAAGAGAATTTGACCAGCGAAAGGGTAACCTATGAGCCAAGATCTTGTATGAACCAAGACTATGTGAAACCTGAGCAGTTGCAACCCAGCGCCAAAAGGAGATGGATCCTCAGGCACAGCACCCTCCAGGAATCCCCAAATCTAGCAGGAACAAGAACACCTAGAGGAGGAAGTGACCTCCTGCACAGCACCCTTCAAGAGAACCCAGATCCAGCAGGACCGGCTTTGATACCATGACACAAAGACTGGCAAGAGAGATACAAAAAACAGAGAAACAGAGGACCATGAATAGGTCTGTACTCTGTAATGCCCTGCTCCATTGTGGGATGCAGGAGCCTCTTAAAATAGATTTGTGCAAAGAGGGGCAAAACAGCCCCAGAAGAGGGAAATAGTGACTGTATAGGAGCCCAGCAGGATCCCATTCAAATCCATTGAGATCCCATGCAAATCCGTCGACAGATCTGCTGAAATCCCATTCAAATCCGCTGACAGCATCCCTTCTTAATTGTGGATAGCTGATATCCACTGATAGGTTAAACCATACTGTGATGGTGGATCCACATAACTTGTGTAAGGGAATGCAAAAGGTGTTGCTTGCTTTTTCCTTGCATCCTTCTGAATGCTATGTATGTAGATAAACATGTAGATTATGTCACATTGAGCTGCATCATAAATACATGAAGTTTATGTGTAGCCTCAAAAGGGCCAATTGCAATCAAACATGGGTATCTTGAGTAGCTATAATAGACATTTGATATAATGCAATCTGATTGTTTGTTATTTTTATTCTCATTTGATTTTTCACATTTGTAGTGTAGTATTTTAAGACAATAGCTTCTAGCATGTTTAGATTGAAAAGTTTTCATTGCCAGAAGTTCGTAGTTTCCTTCTCATTTTATTTCTTTATGTATATTACCAGGCCATTCAATCACAATCTACAAGTCAATCGTTGGTTCTTCTAGATGAGGTAAATAGGATATTGTCCTCTGATTTAAATAGGTTGCATTGATTCTTCCCCAAATGCTCAGTTTCAAATTCCATCAATGAGACAGAGAATGACGAATTTCCTGGTTCACTTTCACAAAAGGGATGAGCTTTGCTCCATGATTACTTTGTACATATTTAGTTATTCAATGCCATGTAGAATAGTCCTGGCCTAGAGCTTTTTCTGTGTTTTGTATCATGCCTTTGAGGAGATGATCATCTAGTCTGATTCTTAGATGCTTATATTTTCAATATAAGTGCAAATCCTATTCCATGACTTGGGGATGAAAGGAAATTCACTCTTAATATTCATTTGTGGCAAGGAACTAAGAGAATATATTTTTAATGCTATTTATCCTGCATCAACGACCCATAGCTCAGCCTCTTTATTCAATGCGTCTTATATAGTGGCTTTTTTATTATTATCATTGTTTAAGGATGAAAAGTAGAACCATGCAAGGAATTTCTTTTATACGTCTCTGGCTTTATGTTCCTTTGGTTACAAAATCCGACTTACTACAGACTAGGGTCAAACAAATATATCTATGTGATATCATTAGTACTGATTTTGTCAGTTATTAGGAATTGTGTAACTAGAACTGCTTATCCTTAAGCTGATGATGGAATTGGGTGCAAACTTTGCAAATACTTGGGCGCATTCATCAACATCAGAGCCTTATTGCAATGACTTGAGTTGGCTACATAAACCGTATCTCATTATTTAAATGAACCACTACCATGCTTATAATTAAGTCTAGGAAGGTTAATCATACCACATCTAACTATCTCATTTTAGTCCCTCTTTATGTTCTTACTCTCCTCCATTCAAACTGATCTTGGATGATAGTGCAAATGACTGAACCATGTGAGCCTACTTCCTTTGAGCTTAATGTCAATAGGGGCTACACCCAAGTGTTCATGTACATGTTCATTATGAATCTTCTCCTTTCTGGTGTTTATGCATATCCATTGCAACATCTTCGTCTCTGAAAGATAGTTTTTGTATGTGTTCTTCCTCACAAATAAGTCCCATACAATGTAATATGTCTTATAGTAGTTCTATACAACTTCCATTTGTGCTTTAGGAGGACTTATCAATCTCAAAAGACTCTAGATGTACTCCACTTCAACCAACCTACCTGAACCCTATGCGTGACATCCTCTTGGATCTCTGCATTCTCTTAAATAATAGATCCCAACATGAAAATAGCTATTTTTAGGAATAGCTTGATCATTGATCATAACCAAGTTCTCTACTTCACTTCAACCAACCTACCCTAACCTTTGTCTGACATCTTCTTGGATTCTCCATTATCTTGAATAATAGATCTTAAGTATCGGACATCATTACTTTTAGGAATTAGCTTAATCATCGATCGTAACTTTATTCTCTTGGTCTACTTTCATAAAAATGCATTTCATATATTCTGACATAGTTCAACTAATACTAAAACATAGATTCCAAAGTATCCCTCCACTATTCTAACTTATCATTTAAACCCTCAGCATTGTCATCAATAAAAGGACTTGTGCGGAAACTTGACCCAATCCTATGGTAACAGAGAATTTAAACATCGCCAGTGATAGTTCTCATGCTAGAAAATGCTCTCTTATGCATATTTTTGACCACATCAATATATCCTTTAAAGATTCCTCCTTTCTTCTCAAAAACCTACCAAAGTAGCCCTCTCAGTATTTGATCATAGGCCTTTCCAAAATAAATGAAAATCATATCCAAGTCTTTCCTCATCTCTCTATACCTCTCCATTAACTGCCAAAATAAGGAAGTAACTTCTGTATTAGATCTTCTAGTCATGAATCCAAACTTATTTGCAGAAACCATAGTCACAAGCCTAAGACACTTCACAGTTACTTTCTCTGAAAGTTTCTTAGAGTGCTCATAAGTTAATAATATAATAATTTGCAAATGTGTTATCCCCTTTGCAAAAGTCTGTCTGTTGATGCTGTCCCTGAACCCCAGACTGCAAGGGGAACAACAAGAGATGGTTCAACAACACCATCTCTCTCGCATGCTGTCTATTGATGAGGTCTTCAAACTCCATACTGCTGTATTTTAGTACTAAAATTTTGTCATTTCTGTCAATGGTGCCTTCGAACTCCATTCTGCTTCCATATTTTATTAGTATTATAAAATTTTCGCTCAGTCCCCAAAAGTTTGACTTGTGTGGTAAGCGAACGACCATTCCATTTTCCAAAAAGAAGCCCTCCAAGAGTCATCATATGTCACATCTTTGGAGGAACATAGCTAAGCTTGTGGAACTATAGCTCCACGTGTTAATTTTTGTGTTGGGAATGGACAGCACATCAGATTTTGGGAGGATAGATGGTGTTCTAATATGCCCTTCTCTATTCGGTTCATTATTTCTATCAGATTGCCGTTGATAAGGGAAGAATATAGCTCGAATATATCCAGAAGAGGGCAGATTTCAGTGGTATTTACCTCTCAGAAGGGATCCTACACAGATAGAATTGGATGAATTGCTTTGTGTGTTCACTGTGAATGAGAATCAGGAGGATACAAGGAGATGGATTTGGAACAGCGAAGGTAGTTTTTCTGTGAACACCCTCACTAGGCTAATTGATGATGGTCGACTGAAAGTTTGGTGGCAGATTACCTAACAAAATTAAATTATTCTTGTGGAAAGTGGCCAGGGGAAGGCTACCAATGAGTGGTAGAATTAAACTTCTCTACAATATCCAAAGTTCCAGGTGTATTTTCTGTACAATGTTTGAGGAGAATATTGATCACCTATTTTGTCAATGTGGTATCATTAATATACAATGGACTTCCTCATGCAGAATCATTCATGTGCAATGGATGGAACGACATGTGCCTTCTTTATGGCAGTCGTAGTCTGATAATTGCCCTAATTCTTCTGAGAAAGAGACTTGGTCATTGTTCCTACCGGCTATGATGCGGGCTATTTGGTACCAGAGGAATATAAGAAAATTCAGTGGAGATTTTAATAGTGCATCGGATATTCTGATAAGGACAATCATCTAAGTGACTGATTGGGCCAAAGCTGCTAATGTGTTCCTTGATTTTCTTGATACTTATTCCATCATTTACAAGGCTTGGCAGTGGGGGTCCTGGGGGAACCTGATTTCTTGATTTTTTTTTTTCCTTTTGTTTCCCTGTGGGTCTTTTTCCATTTTATCATCTAGATCAAATGGAGGTTTTTGTCTTTAATTAGAAAGTGGGATTTTCTCTGTGTTGTTTTTGTTGGTCTCTCTTTTGTCTCTTCCAATGATGTACTTTTACCATTTTCATTAATGAATTGCAGCTTTTGTCACTTTCCAAAAAAAAGGAAGCCCATAATCAGGATTTGCAGTGTATCTGTGACAATTTTAGGTTGGTGCGGGAACCAATCCTCTAGAAGGAGCTGCATTGGGGATGTCACTCTTGGAATCTTTTTCTGAGATGGGTGCTTTGTTGACTATTGCTACAACTCATCATGGAGAACTTAAAACTCTTAAATATAGGTACATAACTTGGTCCCTTGTTGCTTATTGGTTATCCATTTTTGTTGCAAAAATTAGTTTGCCTACACAAAAACTGTGTTTGGATGTTTTTGTGATTTAACCGAACATGTATGCAATTTCTATATATGATGCAACACTATAGTGGAAGTCATTTCTAGCTTATTATGTCTGGTACTCAATAACAAATTTCAAACATGTTCTGCCATTTATGTGTTTCTTTCATTTACATGAGTGGCCTACTTGTTAACAAATTTAAATCCTGCTAATATTTACATGCTTCGTTGCACAAGTGGCCTTCGTGTCCTAAGACTCGCAACAATGCCAAAAATATGCTTTACTGTCATTTACTGTGTCATGTGCCCAAAAAGAAAAGATCATGCTTGTACGGCTTTAGTTCCTAACCGAGATTTAAAAGTTGAAAATCAGTTTGCTGTCTACTTTTTGCATGCTCATATGTAATATTGATCTGGGAATGTTTGGGGTTGATTGGTCCATCTGTGAGAAAGATTAAAACAAAAGAATAGATGTCAGAAAAAGAAAAGGAGGGTAAATAGTGAAATGAAGAAAGGAGGAAAAGACACAAGAAGAGAAGGGAAAACAAGGGAACTTTTGGAGGGAGGGCAGAGAAAAAGAAAGGGGACAAGAATAGTTAGTAGCTTATTAGCCTTTTCTTTGGTGCTGTTAGGAAAGTAACATTGGTGGCAAGAGGTGACCAATGTTGGCAACATTGGTGACAACATTCACACCCTAGTTCTGGTGGGTTGGATCTGGACAACTTTCTGATATAATTTCTTAGCTTGATGTCCTCTGCATCATGATGCTTCTTGTTGTGCAATGTTGATTTGAAGTCCTAAAAAATGGTAAAATAATATTTTGAAGCAAACATGCCCAGTAGGAATGCTTGAAAACTGGAATCCAAGGAATATAAGGGAACCAATAAGAGTTGATCTATGGGATTATCAACGATACATAAACAAATATCAATTACAAAACACCATTTCTAAAGACATGTTAAGACTTTAGAACCACAAGATAAGAAGGATGAAATGAATAAATAAGTGATTTTAGATGTGTAATCTGAAGAAATTAGAGGAGATGAAGAGAAGGGTCGGTGGACAAGAATAGGAGACTGCGGCAACCACAAGGTCTTGAAGTTACAAAGATTGGACAAGGACAAAAGTACCCCTTGCTCCAATAAAGATAAAATAAACCCCATAAACCCACACAAAAGGGGACAAAAAAGAGAGAACAAACTAATAACTAAATTACCCTTGACTACACTCTCCCTCAAGCTGAGCATAAATATTGGACCTGCACAGCTTGGATAAAAGAGAGACAAAAACATCCTTAGACAACCCTTTAGTGAAGACATTAGAGAGCTGATCAGCCAAGCGAACCTAAGAAAAGACACATCTCCTAAGAATCCAACTTCTCACAAATGAAGTGATGGTCAATCTCAATGTGCTTGGTGCGATCATGCTGAACCGGCTTATTAGTGATATTGATGGCAACTTTGTTGTCACAATACAGGCGCATTGGTATGTGAACTTGAACCCCAATGTCTTGAAGAAAAAGTTTAATCCACAACATCTCGGTAACCCCGTGTACTATGGCTCGATATTCAGCTTCAACACTGGAACGAGCACATACAATCTTTTTCTTGCTGCGCCAAGTAACAAGGTTTCTACCTAGAAACAAACAATAGCTAGTGGTTGACTGTCTATCATCACGAAAACCTGCCCAATCAGCATCAGTAAAAGCATCAATATTTACATGTGGAGCCTTAGTGTACAATAGACCTCGGCCAGGACATGACTTGATGTAGCGTAGGATTCTCTCCACATCTCGCATATGTGGAGACCGAGGAGCATGGAATTCTAGATCTGGTCAGGGGTCCAAATCAGACCCCAACGATCCAGATCCGATCCGGATCGGATTGGTCGGAATCGGCCAGGATCGGTCGAGATCGATCGGGATTGGTCGGAATCGACTGGGATCGGTCAGGATTGGTCGGGGATCAGCTAGAATCGGTCACCAAAAACAAAGGGGGAAATGTCCGGGATTGGCCGGGATCAAGCGGGATCGGCTAGGAACCTAGGATCGGCCTGGATCAGCCGATCCGGCCGATCCCAGGTAGTTTCCCCCTTGAATTGGATCTGCTATGGCCGATCCCGATCCGAATCGGTCGATCCAGATCGGGATCGGCCGATTGTGCATTCCATATCGCGGAGCATGTATGAATTGTCTGACAATGCTAACAACGTGGGCAATGTCTGGTCGAGTGAGATCGAGTGAGAGATAAGTACAATAGTTTCTCGATAAGGCGTTGGTAGGAACCTTTATCGGACTCAGATAAGAGTTCCGCCACTGACTCAGACAACCCATGATTGGTCTCTATAGGAGTATGAGCTAGTTTACATCCCAGTCTTTCAGTTTCTTGAAGCAAGTCAAGGGCATATTTCCTTTGGAAAATGTGGAGACTATGTTAGGACTGCCACCTAAATACCAAGAAAATACTTCAGCTCCCCAAGATCCTTTATATCAAACTCATGTGCCAGATTGTCTTTAAGCTTTTGTATTTCGGTGATATGATCTCCAATGATAATTATATCATCCACGTATACAAGAAGAACCACCACTCGGCCATCCACCAACTTAGTAAAGATAGTATGATCAGAGTTGCCCTGCTGGTAACCAAGCCGAACCATAGCAGTCCTAAATCTATCAAACCAAGTCCTTGGGGACTATTTTAAGCCATACAATACCTTCTTCAGTCGACATACTCTCTCCTTGGCATCAAGTCCATGTGGGGGCTGTATATATACTTCCTCTTGTAAATCACCATTAAGGAAAGTATTCTTAACATCCAACTTATAAAGCTCCCAAGAAAACTGGGCAGTAAGAGAGAACACAACTCTCGTTGATTTCAGCTTGGCCATAGGGGTAAAAGTCTGTTGATAATCTACACGATAAGTCTAGGTAAAGCCCTTTGCAACAGTTCTGGCCTTATACCTCTGAATAGTACCATCAAGATGCCAAACTCTTCCTTGAACGTAAGTTCACCAACTCCCAAGTGTTCTTTTTCTCAAGAGTTTGCATCTCCTCCTCCGTGGCTTGTACCCACTTTAGATCCTTAACAGCTTCTGCAAAAGAGTTAAGAACATGATAGGTGGAAATAGCAGACAAAAATGAACAATAGGATGGTGAGAGACGAGAATAGGAAACATAATGAGAAATGGGATGTTTGGTACAAGTTCTCGTCCCTTTCCGAATAACAATAAGTAAATCTAAATTCCCAGGTACAGTAGAGGAGGAGACGAAAGTGGGACTTGAAATTTTAGTAGCTTTATGAGATGGTCGATCCGTGAGAGGCCTATGCTTGTGCTATGTATACTTAGAGTAAGTACGAGTATCTGATGGAGGCTTCTCAGGTGATCTAGATGCAGTACCAGTCGTGTTAGTGGCAAGAGGCAAGGGAACATACTCAGAAGAAGGATTACAATAAAAAATAAGAGCATCCTCCCCCTTACCAGAAACCTGAGGGGTAAAATAAGACTATGACTCAAAGAAGGTGATCTTTTTGAGGTCATACTTTCTCCCTATTTTGGAGTCAAAATATTTGTATCCTTTTTGAGTGGGAGAATAATAAAAAAAGATACCACGGACAACACGAGGGTCTAGTTTAGTAGAATTGGGACTCGGGAGAGTAAATGAAGCACAAATAACCAAAGACATGGGGCTCTAGAACAAACAACGGATGATTAGGACAAAGTACCCGAATAGGAGACATGTAGTCAAGTGTCCGAGAAGGCATACAGTTGATAACATAGGAGGCGGTTAGGACAACATCTGCCCAAAATTTTTTAGGCAATTGACGTTGCAAAAGGAGAGCTCGAGAGGTCTTAAGTAGGTGTCTATTTTTTCTTTCAGCCACCCCATTTTGTTGGGGTGAGTAAGCACTAGTGCATTCATGAATGTTACCCTCGTCTTCTATAAAGATATTGAGAGTCCTCTCAAAGTACTCTTTTGCATTGTCAAATCTAAACACCTTAACACGCCTTTCAAATTGGTTCTCAACCATCTTGCAGAACACCTTAATGATTCGGAGCACTTCTTCACGAGATTTCATGAGATAGATCCAATAACAATAGGGAAAATCATCAATAGAACTAATGAAATAACAGTGACGATCCACATAGGGAACAAAAGATGGGTCCCAAACATTAGAATGAATAAGTTGAAAGGGAAATGTACTCTTATTCATAGAAATTGGAAAGTTGGTTCTACTATGTTTGGCAAGCTGACACACTTGACATTAGAGGGTGTCAATTTTTATTGACTTGAACAATGAAGGAAACAAGAGTCTTAAAGACCTAAAAGACAAATGCCCTAGATGACTGTGCCACAAATAGATCACTTCATGTTTTTGGTTCATGTCACCATTAATACTGGATTGAAACGCAACTCCACTGCCATGCTCCAAATGATATATGCCTTCCACTTCACGACCAATCCTAATCACCCGCCGGTGTTTCAGGTCCTGAAAAACACAATGTGTAGGAAAAAAAGGTTACTAAACAATGAAGTGATTTGGTCAGGCTGCTCACAGACAAAAGGTTAATGGGTAGGACAGGAATATGAAGTACAAAGGACAGAGGTAGGTCATCACTGAGACTCATAGAACCTTTACTTACTACTATGGCATGGGTATTATCTACAGTGGTGACCTTCTCTTGTCCACAATTCCAAGAATATGAAATAAAGAGAGAAGAGGTACTAGATATGTGATATGTAGCTCTTGAGTCAATGACTCAAGGGCTATGAGGGGAAGCATAGTGAGTCACACTCAAGGCCGCCCCTGCAATACCTCATGTGGAGGATGTAGTGGCGGACGAGGATGTGCCAAGCTGAGAGAGGATCTACTGAAGATGCAAAATATCACCGGAGGAGAGTGCAGACACTTGAGATTTGAGAAGTAGTGAACCCATCATCTAGAGAGTGGTTGGTCCACCCTTTGAATTTCTGAATTTCAGCGGTTTCTTATTAGAGTAAAGGTCCCAGCATGTCTCCACATTGTAATTGTCTTTCCCACAGTGTGAATAGTGTCTCCTAGTCTTTCCTTTCTCCTTTTCCTGACCACTATGACTCGTCACAAGCTTGGAAACGGTACTAGCCAGCGCAAAGTGACTCTACCAAGTCTCGCCCACTAGTTGTTATAGTGCCTCCACTTATAGCTTTCTTTTGCCCCTCTTCTCTCAACACCTTATGGTACACTTGTTCAAGAGATGGCAAGGGGTCAATACTGAATATGTAAGCCCTTAAGGTCTCATATTCTGAGGTGAGACCAACAAGGAACTTGAAGATTCAGTTCCTCTCCACATGTTGCAAATTGACCTTCTGATCTTTAGTACAAGTCCAACTGTAGGCAGAGTAGTAGTCCAACTCCTCCCATTTACTTTTTAGCAGCCCAAAGTAAGTGGTAACACCAACACTATCCTATTTCAAGTCCTGTATATCAGTTGTCAACTCTGTTATCAAAGGCGGTGGAGGCGAACGCCTAGGCGACGAGGCGAGGCGAGGCGAGGGTTTGGCGCCTCGCGTTCCCGATTTTCGCCTAGGCGATCGCGGAAAACGCCCAGTTCGCCTAGGCGTTCGCCTAGGCGCGCCTCGCACACCTTCAGCGCCTCAGAATGCCTTACGAAAGAAGCCCACGGCCTGCTTCGAGAAAAGCCCATCGGCCCGGTTCGTTTGGAGCTTCAACCGGCCCAATACGAAACCGGCCCACCCTTATAAACCCCTCCCCCCACCACGTTTAACCCTAAATCCTTTCCCTGCGTCCTGATACGAACAACGTCTCTGCGGTCTCCCCCGGCGAGGACATGAGCGGGCATCGACGGCAACTGACTCCGGTGACAGAGGAGAACTTCTCCGGCGGCGGCGACGACGACGGCGACGGCAGCGGCAGGTAAGTCCTCTCTTTCTCTCTCGCTCTGTCTCCCTCTCTCTCTCTCTCACTGTCTCCGTCTCTCTCTCTCTCACGCAGTCACCCTCTCTCTCTCTCTCTCTCGCTCTATCTCTCTCGCACTGTCTCCCTCTCTCTCTCTCTCTCTCGCTCTGTCTCCCCCTCACTCTGTCTCTGTCGTACTGTCTCCCTCTCTCTCTCTCTCACGTAGTCACCCTCTTTCTCTTTCTCTCGCTCTGTCTCCCCCTCTCTCTCTCTCTTGTTGTCTCTCAAACTCTCACCCCCTGACCCTCTCAATCTCTCTGTCTGCCTCCCCCGACCCTCTCAATCTCTCTCAACCTCTCTGTCTCTCACACCCACCCTCATTCTCTCTGTCTCTCACCCCCGCCCTCACTCTCTCTCACCCCCAACCCTAACTCTCTCTGTCTCTCACCCCCAACCCTAACTCTCTCTGTCTCACCCCCACCCTCACTCTCTCTCACCCCCGACCGTAACTCTCTCTGTCTCTCACCCTCGCCCTCACTCTCTCTGTCTGTCTCTCAGACACTCACCCCCCGACCCTCTCAATCTCTATGTTTGCCTCCCTCGACCCTCTCAATCTCTCTCAGCCTCTCTGTCTCTCACCCCCGCCCTCACTCTCTCTCTCTGTCTCTCTCCCCCGACCCCCTCATTCTCTCTGTCTGCTTCCCCCGACCCTCTCAGTCTCTCTCAACCCCCAACGCTCACTCTCTCTGTCTCTTTGAATGATTAAAATTTATTTCAATTAGTTTGATTTAAAATTATTTGGTTATATTTGATAATTTGAGTGAATGAATATGTTATTATCTATGATTATATTTGTGTTTTTGAGATTTTGTATAATAAGTAAATTATAAATATATATATTTTAAAAATGTTGCCTCAAACGCCTAGGCCATCGCCTAGGCGTTTAAGGCTGAGGCGACCCCCTGGTCGCCTCGGTCGCCTCTCGCCTCTGACTACATAGGTTGTCAATTGATATATGTGAGATACATCTTGCTTCTACTCGTACATCAGATTCAGAATATCCCACATCTCTCTTACTGTCTTGTTCATCATAATCAACTGCTGGATCTTAGGCATGGATGGCAGTTTCGGCCGGTACCAGTACGTACTGGCCGGTACGTACCGGTATTGGCCCGGACTGGTACCGGTACCCCCATTTAGGGCCGGTACCGTAAAAAAAAAGAAAAAAAAAAGAAAAATGACTGTACCGGACCGGTACCGGTCCGGTTTCGGGCGTACCGGCCGGTATCGGCCGGTATGCCCGAAACCGGGCCGGTACTGGGCCGGTACGCCCGTGAAATACCACTTAAAGGGGTGTTTCACTTTCCCCTCTCACAGAAACAGATCTGTGAGAGGGGATTCTGGTTTTTTGCAGTGGGAGGGGAAGGAGGAGGGGAAGGAGGAGGGGAAGGAGGGGAAAGAACCGCCGCCGCCACCCGCCGCCGCCACCGCCGCCGGAGACGTTTTCACCCTTTTCCGGAGACGTTTTCACCGTTTTGGGTGGAAGAAAAAAAGAAGGTATGATTTATATTTTAATGTAGTGATTATTTTTTAGTTTGTTACATATTTCTTAGAATATTTACGTTCATTTTCTTGATAAAATAGACAACCCCCGATTTTGGCCCTAATTAGTGGTTAAAAATTGGGGCTTTTGTCTAATTACTTAAATTAAACATCAATTGGAACTTAATTAAGCTTCATTGCATGTTTTAAACTAGGAGTGTGCTGTCAATTACGTTGATCGATGGTTAATTAGGGGAAATCCCCAATTTTGGCCTTCATTAGCGGTTAAAAATTGGGGCTTTGGTCTAATTACTTAAATTAAACATCAATTAGAGCCTAATTAAGCTTCATTGCATGTTTTAAACTAGGAGTGTGCTGTCAATTGCGTTGATCGACAGTTAATTAGGAGAAATCCTTAATTTTGACCCTAATTAACGGTTAAAAATTGAGACTTTTGTCTAATTACTTAAATTAAACATCAATTGGAGCCTAATTAAGCTTCCTTGTATGTTTTAAACTAGGAGGGTGCTGTCAATTGCGTTGATCGACGGTTAATTAGGGAAAATCCTCAATTTTGGCCCTAATTAGCAGTTAAAAATTAGGGCTTTTGTCTAATTACTTAAATTAAACATCAATTGGAGCCTAATTAAGCTTCATTGCATGTTTTAAACTAGGAGTGTGCTGTCAATTGCGTTGATCGACGGTTAATTAGGAGAAATCCCCAATTTTGGCCCTAATTAGCGGTTAAAAATTTGGGCTTTTGTCTAACTACTTAAATTAAACATCAATTGGAGCTTAATTAAGCTTCATTGTATGTTTTAAACTAGGAGTGTGCTGTCAATTGCGTTGATCGACGGTTAATTAGGGGAAATCTCCAATTTTGGTCGTAATTAGTAGTTAAAAATTGGAGCTTTTGTCTAATTACTTAAATTAAACATCATTTGAAGTCTAATTAAACTTCATTGCATGTTTTAAACTAGGAGCATAATGCCAAATGTTCTTATATTTGTTTCTACTTTTTTTTTTATGTGTTGTAGGAATATGGCTGAACAGCAAGAGCAAGACTCAGGGTGGGTCCATATTACCTTAGTTAATACTGCAAAGAGGAGAGTGAAATGCAAATATTGTGGCAAAGAGATGGGTGGTGGAATCATTCGAGGGAAAGAACATTTAGCAGGGAAGACAGGACATGTGACAAGGTGTACTGTCTGTCCCCGACAAGTTGCCAACGAGATGCGTGAATTGTTGCGTGGCCGAAAAGTAGAAAAAGAACAAAAGAATGAAGATGAGGTTGAACTCCAAGGTGAAATTTCAGGTAGACATAATACAAAAGGCAAAGGGATGTATACTGCGTCCAGTAGCATTTCTATACGTGAGAGGCAAAAGGCTGAACAAATTGTAGATTCTAGTGATGATGATGATGATGATCCTGAGATGGTTGCAGCTAGAAGAGAGAGTTTGTGGCATCAACAAGAAGGCGAGGCCCGAAGGAGAGGTGATGGACCATTAATAAGAGGCATAAGTCAACCTACATGCCAAGTGGGTCCTATGGACAATTATCTTTTCAGAAGACAGAGTACTCAGCAAAAAATCAAGCAAGCAATGAGATGAGTAAAAAAGTCAGCTGAAGCGGCATGACATACTTTTAAAAGCATCTGCAAATGGTTTTTGCATGCAGGTGTTCCCTCACATGCTAGTCAGTCTCCTTATTTTCAGCCTATGATTGATGCGATAGCAGATCATGGTCGTGGGTTCAAAGCCCCCACACGTTGAGACATATATGGACGGGGGCTTGATGGAGAATGCGAGGAACTTCAACAGTGGGTTGAAAGTTTTAAGGCAGTATGTATGGAGAGAGGATGCACAATTATGTGCGATGGCTGGACTAGTACCACGAAGAAGTCCATGATTAATTTTCTTGTTTATTGCACAGAAGGGACAGTTTTTATGAAATCTGTTGATGCATCAAACTATTCAAAGAATGCAAAATATTTATTTGGTTTGATGGATCAGATGGTGCAGGAAATTGGAGAGGAAAATGTTGTCCAGGTGGTCACCGATAATGAACCAAGTGATAAAGTTGCAGGGAAGAAGTTAATGGACAAGCGCAAACACCTTTATTGGGTCCCATGTGCAGCGCATAGTTTGGACTTGATGCTTGAAGACATTGGTAAGGATCCGACTATCAGCAAGACAGTAAAGAGAGCCCAAAGAATTACCCAATTTATTTATGGTCATCCCAGGATCTTGAATATGTTCAGAGAAAAAGCATCTGGAGGTCGAGATCTCATCCGTGCAGGGCCTACACGATTTGCATCTAATTTTATTTCTTTAGAATCTTTGCACAAATTCAAGAATTAGATCGAGAGTTTTATGTTTAATAAGGAGTTCTTGGAGTATATGCGGACCACCTCCAATGAATCTAAATCTGAACATTTGGAAGTGAGAAAAATCATAGAGAATAAAAAATTTTGGAGTAATATGGAGACTTATCTGAAGTTGGTGGAACCTCTCGTACATGTGTTAAAATTGGTGGATGGGGATGATAAGAATTACATAGGATATTTGTACGAGGCAATTGACATTGCTAAGGTGCACATCAAGAACGCATTTCCCAACACTTATATGAAGTGGTGGGACCTTATTGATGTCAGATGGGAAAGCACATTACACCACGACTTGCATGCAGCTGGTAAGTGAAATCTTGTACTATTACATGGGAGATTATTTATTAAATTGACATTAGTAATTTTTCACCTAAATGCAGGTTATTTTTTAAATCCTCGAGTAATGTACAGTCGTCAAGTGCATATTGATGGAGAGGTGATTGAAGGCACACTAAATGTGATTGCACGTTTGTCGAGGACAATGGAAGATAGGATTGAGGCAGAGAGACAGGTATACTTAGTGAAGATCTGACTTTAAGATTTATCCAATTACTTGTAATTTGAAGAGCTTATGAATTCTATTAATTGTTAATTATATCTTTGTAGATGGAGGGTTATAGGCTAAGGGTGGGGACATATAATGAAGACTCTGTGCAAATTGCCGTAGACAAAGTGAGCCCAGGTATACTTAGGCATTGCATTGTTGTCATATGTGCAAAAGAAACGAAAACATACATTGATTAATTTTTTGGTTTCCTTTAATGATGGCACAGCTGAGTGGTGGATAATGGTGTACAACATAGATAGGTGTTATAATCCATTGGCTTCCGTTGCAGTGAGGGTTTTGAGTCAGACGACGTCGGCAAGCCAATGTGAAAGAAACTGGAACACGTTCAGCCTTATACACTCAAAAATTCGTAATCGGTGAAAGGCTGAACGATTGGACAAATTGGTGTACTGCCATTACAATATGAGATTGATGATCAAAAACATCCGGTTGAGACAACAATTGAGGGAGAAACGAGCTGCAGGGCACGCAGAAGATGTTGTTGGCCAAATTGATGTGGAAGAGTTATTTGATGATGATAATCCCTTGCAGACTTGGGTTGAGACACGAGCAACTGTCGATGAGCCAGTTTTTGATCTTGATGATACAGAATGGGCAGAAGGCATACTAGATGGCGCTGTTGCTAGAGATCCAGAATTAAGAACCTCGAAAAGGCAAAAAGAAAATTCACCTCCTCCTTCACATGAGCATCAGAGTCAGACTGAGCATGTGCCTTTATTTGCACCTGATACTGAGCTTGAGCCTGTTAGACACTCATATCAGATAGTAGGCCAGTCACTCCTAGAATGGTTGGGCCACCATCATTCTTGAAAAGGAGTACATCTACATTGGAGATGACTAATCTGGCTGCCAGAGACGATCCTGCCATTGATGAGATGAAGCAAATTTATGTGAGGCATACACCACGAGGAAAAGGAGTATTGAATCGATTGAACTTGCAAAAGGAACTAGAAAGAAAAGAAAGCCAGCAAAAATAGGCATCACAAAAGAAAAAATCAAGTAATGTCAAAAGAAAGTTAATTGTTGATTATGATCAAGATGATGATGATGATGGGACAGAGTCTCCTAGTGATGATGCTGGTGCAGCTACATGTGCTACTACCGGGGGCGGAGTGTATGCACCTTCTTTCTCCTTACATATTGACACAGGAAGAGGACAACATGAAAGTCAAGGAGATTATGATTCACAAAGTCAGTATGGACAGCAGTCAGGTTATAGAGGTGGCCAACAAGAAGCATGCATGTATAGCTGGGGAGATCGAGTGGAGTATGAAGGCTTTCAATTCCATCCACCGATTCCACCCAGTAGCAGTTATGGGTCAGGGTCTTCTTCTTATCCTCATGCTACTTCTTTGCATCATGATTATGGAATTTCATCAAGTCAACAAGCATATACTCCAAGAGGGATTCAAAGAGGGATGCACGACTTGGCTGCATCATTGTTTAGTTATGGTGAATATAGGGAATATATGCAACCTTATTATGGATACCAGCAACAGCAACCAGATGATGAATCAGAAGGATCTACGGGTTATTATCCATATTAAGGGACTCACTTATGTTTTTCATAGGTAAGGATCGTTTGATTTCGTTAATATTTTGTATTGTTGTAAATATTTAGTACATTAACATAATATTTTTCATGTTTAATATGTATGAAAATAGTCATTTTGTATGCGTTATGTGTACTTCTTTGTCTTAACCCACTTTTATCTCACCAAACACATAGCTAATTAATTGTTTACATTTTTTCTGATTTTTTTGGGCCCCTTTAAGATCGTACCGGTCGTACCGGCCGGCACCGGTACCGGTACCGGTACCGGTACTGCCATCCATGATCTCAGAACTCACTGAGTTGAGGATCCAACCTATAACCAGGTTATTCTACTGTTCCCACCGGGCATAGATAGGATCATCATATGCTGGTTCCTTGGTCCTATCATCAATATAACTTATCTTTCCTCATCCTCTAAGGAAAATCAGGGCAGAGATAGGCCAGAGACGGTAATTGGTCTCCATTAGCTTCACTGTAGTCATTTGCAGGACAAGAAGGTGGTGCTCAATGGCTGAAGAACCAGCATGACGCATTATTGAGGAGTTAACTTCCTGATGCTCAACCCCGCTAGTCGTAGACAACTCCATGACAACCCCACACAAGAACCACAGAGGTGTAGGTGACTCCCAAACACCCAGCAAAGTCTGCACCCAAGAACAAGGGCACCGGCCTATAGTGGAACCTTAGCAGGTGCCGAGTGCAATGTTGGAAAGGGACAACCCCTCCTCCAACACCAAATAGGGGATCGGTTTGCACCTGCCTGCATAGGGGTGTGCCGGACAGGCCACAGGAAGGGGACAACTCCTTCTCCAACCTTAAACAGGGGGCCGGTTTGCACCTTCCTGTACAGGTGTGAGCCGGACAGACCACAGGAAGGGGTCGGCCCCTCCTCCAGCTCAAACAGGGCACCCGGGGGCAGAGCAAGGCACCGGCTTGCTCTAAAAAACCCTAGGGTGCATCAGACAATGCAGGGGAAACCCTAGAGTAATCGAATAGGTCAGAGCAAGGCACTGGCCTGCTCTAGAAACCCTAGAGGGCGCCAGACAAGGCAGTGGAAACCCAAGAAGGATCGGCCTGCTCGAATACCATGACGAAATTAGAGGAGGAGAAGAGAAGGGTCGGTGGACAAGAACAGGGGGTTGTAGCAACCACAACACAGGCCGCCCCCCATCTCTCTTATATATTGTAGGTCTTGAAGTTACAAAGATTGGGCAAGGACAAAAATGGCCCTTGCTCCAATAAAGATAAAATAAACCCCATAAACCCTCACAAAAGGGGACAAAAAAGAGAGAACAAACTAATGACTAAATCACCCTTGACTACATAATCTAATGAAATAGACAAGAAATGTTTTCACGGGTGGAACATAATTCGTGGCGCTGGAAAAGTTCATGTACAATTCAAGAACTTCGAGCTATGTTCACATTTGAGGCATACAACTCCGCACTATGCCCACTACCTTTAACAAAAGCCTTCATTCTATTTACTATAAATGTTTTATTTGTGGACCAATTATGTTTGTTTTTACATTCTGACTTTTAGTTCATGATGAAACTACTTATTAAGGTAACATACTTTCTGATGTTATAGCATATATTAAGGAGATCCTACAACAAGGTTTGCAGAGTTGGAACTGGTTTTAGAACCCGTCGAGGCCTGTTTCTGTTCCAGTTCAAATTGGGAGTCGGCTAGTTCTAGCATTGGAAGGCGATTCCAATCGGTTCCCTTAAATTTAATCAACTAAACTTAAAAAATGATAAAAAATAATGAAACATTGTAAAGAAAAAAAAAGGTCTTATTTTTCTGCACAATGAAATGATGGATCCTATAGAAAACTTAACGTTCAGCATTCGTGATTGAACAAATAAAAGCTTTACAATTAGAGTATGTCAAGCCTTCGAGAAACTAAAGTAGTAGATAAGTGGATTGCATACCATTACCATTAGAAAGCTAATACTAATAGTAAGGATTTTGTCTATATGAATATGAATAATTCGAAAATCCATCCTCATAATCTTTATGAGGTTCTCTAGCCTCAGTTGAATGATATTGCATATAAGGTCCACATTGTAGGGACACCCAAAAAGTCTAGCTCAGTTTGATCTAGCATGCGTGCATCGTTGATGGGGTTGAGCCAAGGTGAGTCTGACAACATTATCACCCTGGCTCAGGGAATGACATTTTTCTTTTGCAGGCTGTTGATTTTCCTATTATTATGCATCTTCAATTTATTATATATTCTCCATGGTGTGCCGATCGCCGGGATTGAATTGGATTGGCGAACCTGATTGGTTTTTGGGTGAATTGTTCCGGTCTTGGTCTGGTCCCTGTTGATCAAAAGCTACAGCAACTGGGATCAGCTACATCGATTGTTCCAGCCGATCCCAACTAGCCATCGTGGTCCCAACGGCTAGTCAAACCAATGATTTCCATATCGGATATCGGCTTTGTCTCGCTGGGGGTCGGGGTTGGAGAGAAGAGATCTTGGAGAGATCTCGGCAAAATCTCAGGAGATTGGGAATTCGGGATAATGTAGATCTATAAATATATATAGATATACACACACACAAAATGATCTGTCCTCTATGTATAAGTGGGGGCTTATTTGATCCATCCCACGTATATTCAAATATATATAAATGCTCAAATAAACTCACCTACAACAGGCACAGTGGCAGACCAAATGTATGCCCAAAATAAAGTGACCAAACTTATGGTTAACATAAAGACCATTAAAAAATATAATGAAAATTATGCTGAAAGAAAAAACATAACAAAGTTCCAAAAAAATGAACAAAATAAGCATGGCTCCATTTAAAGTTCATCAAAAAAATTCTGACCAAAATTACAGTTAAAAAAACAGAAAAACCTATTGAAAAAGAAATTGAACAAAGATAGACTTGGCTAAAAAAATGAAACTAAAAAGTTCCAAAAATAGACTATAGTACTAAATTAAAAAAACAGGTCCAATAAAAAGGAAAAGAAAGAAAAACTGCCTATGAAGGAGATCGGGCTGCAATAAAAAAATATGCAAAAAAATGAACAATAAGTTAAACATAAGTAATAAAATTTAAAAATAAAAATATTTAATACAATAG
Organism: Zantedeschia hybrid cultivar; assembly: GCA_030544215.1. NCBI lineage: Eukaryota > Viridiplantae > Streptophyta > Magnoliopsida > Alismatales > Araceae > Zantedeschia > Zantedeschia hybrid cultivar. Next base: position 47,994,620 of record JARZZO010000002.1, on the reverse strand, counting down.
ATTATTAAAAAAAAAAATCCTGTGTTGCAGGGCCGCCGGCCACCCTTTAGTTAGGATGGCAGTGCACTGGAGCAGCGGCAGCTGTGCAAGACAGCAGTGGGAGCAGCATCAGCAGCTGTGCGGGACAGCGGTGGGAGGAGCACCCACGGGACAGCGATGGGAGCACGACAGCTGGTGGGAGCAGCGGGAACAGCTGACCAGCAGCACAAGGGAGGAGCAGCACAGTGGGACGGTGGGAGCACCGGAGCAACACTGCAGCAGCTGCACAGGAGCACCAGCGGCGCAAGCAGCAGTGCTGCAGCAGCGGTGCGGCATGAGGAAGAGCAGCACTGTAGAAGCAGCAGCGGTGGCAGCAATGGGCGGCGAGTAGTGGACTAGTCGCCTGGGGCTGAGCGGAGAGGAAGAGCCATGGCGACCGTCTAGGGCTTTTCTCCGAGCAGAATGGGTGGAAAGGGGGGCCTCGCATTGGGGTAGGGCTGAACTCTTTTTAAGCCTATGCTTGAACCGGCCGGTTGGGCCAGTTCACCTGCAAAACGAGACCGAAGCCCGCCCAAGCCCGCCCACCATGGTTTTGAAACGGGGCGTCTTTCGCCCGCCTATCTTAGACGTTCCGTCTCTCCGAACACTCCCGAGACCAAGAATCTTGCAAGATGGCATTCCAGGAGTCACACTAGCCAAACTAGCCTTTGGAGACTAACTCTAGCATGTGCCAAAGGGCCTCCAATGGCTGCTTGGGGGTTAGGGATGGCTTGGGGCCTATAAATAGCCTCTATTTGACCATTCCTACCCCCATCCCAGCCCATTCTCACTCCTCTTTCTCTCTTTAAGTAGCCTCTTTCTCTCTTTAACTCTCTTCTTTTCCTCATTTACCTTAGGCTTGGGTTTGAGGCACAACTCTCTATAGCTAATCAGTTCAGCTATAAAAAAGGCATTCTAATGACTTCGTCATGGCGTAAGAGCCTGTTAGATGTGATCATCATTATGGCTCTGTGCCTTGATGAGGTATTAGAATGTCTTCAATGATACCTCATGGCTATCAAATTAATTAAAATGAACACATTCTGATGGCCTATATGTTTGTTTGTTGTACATTGTATCGTTATAATAGATTGTTGTAGCCTTGTAATTTTTATATTCCTTTGCTACATTTTCATATTTTGTAACGGTCCCATTACTATGGAGAATTTGAACCTGGAATTTGCATAGCAAGTCTGCTACCCGGACCTAAGTTTGTCATTCCCAAATCTTAATCGAATAGTATACAATCTCAAACAAGAAATACACAATCTCATCAATTGGAAGCAATAAAGAGTGCAAATTGAAATGTCATTACATATGTCCAAAGTTACAACTGAAGATCTGAGTATTGTGGTACAAAGAAAAACAAAGAAAAGTACATTACTTCAGCAACACACTATTGACTAAAGACAATTGAAGCCGACTCCGAAGGCTATAAGCTTCACTCCTGGGTTAATCCTACTTTCTTGCTCCTTTTCCTGAAAAACACTTTTTATAATTTCTGTCAGACTCAAAGTTGAGATTTCAGTAGGGATCATTTACATCCCTATTGTTATCCCTCTCTCACTAACCCAATTCTCTAATCTTTCATGGGAAATGTTTCTTGTAATTTCTACAATGCAATGCATGATCTTTTGCTTTTATTTAACTAAATGACTCATATAATGCAATAAGATGTAAACTTGTAGAGGCCAGAGTGGAAGTGTTAATAGAACAATAACTTTTGTTATTTAATTTAACTTTTTAACCCATGGATTTTCTTAGTCTTTCTATTCTTTTCTTTTCTTGTAGTTAATGGTAAACATAGTTTAGTGATAATTATTATTTTAGGATTAAAATAAGTGAAGTTAATTTAATAAAGGTCATAATTAATAAGGTCTTAGGAATGAGTCATCACGTCATTTCCCATCTTAGATTGGTCTATATTTTCTTAGTCGGTTGCTGCACCGACTGGGTGACTCATCGTTTAACCTGAAGTAGTGGGGACAACCAGTCACTAGTAGTCGTAAGTTGGCTGAGCTGGCCATCAATTGATAGTCCCTTTAGCCTCCACCTGTCCGCCCTAAAGAGCCTCCAGATGTTCAATTGGTGTGGTGGGAGAATAAGCTGACCCGGGTATGTGCTCTCCTAACCACATAGTCTATGCCTCAGTCACAAGTGCACTCAAGAAGGGTCTCTACCCTCTACCTAAGTTAGGAGTCTCGAGCTACACTAAAACTCCGTAAGAAAAGAGATGCTCCATGCCCAATTGGCACCAATCATAAGGAGCATGGCCTAATGTCTCCATATCCTCAAGGGGAAGATCCCATGGGTCTGTCCCACTAATGAAGTGGATACATCATATCTTAGTAAAACAAATCGTCATCAGGAGAAACACTAGTCTTATACAAGGTTTCTTACCTTCATTGTCTTCATAAGACCTCTAAAGAGTACACAAAAGTGTCTCATTATGATTTTGTACTCGTTTGGGTCATCATCATGTAGATAATCATTTTAAGTTTCCATCTAAAATCATAATAGAGTAGGACTAGTGTAACATAATATTGTAAAGAAGAATCCCACCTATTGATTTCATAGGAGAATCCTTAGGTTCATGTGAACCAAGTTTTCAATGGATCCTGTCCATTCATGTATGTGTTTTCATTACTGGTTGAAGTCACTATGTTTCTATTCTACAGATTAATCTCCACTTAGGAGAACGACTTCAAGTCCGAGTTATATATAAATCTAGAAAACAAATGTGAACTCTTTTGCATGGGGTTGCTATGCATCATCAAATGAAAGATATTTTCTTTAGACTATACAACAGTGATGTTCTTAGATTGATGAAGATTTCACTTATGACAATTTCTGTTAAAAATGCTGAATAATAGTAGAAAACTTAAGCAGGATATATGTGAATCTTCATAAGCTAAGCATACACCTTTAATTTAGTGAAAAGCTTCTTCTACAAATTCTCATATACGCATGAATTCCATAAAACTTCCCTTCATAAACCTCCCAATCAGACTTCATTTAGACAGAGTTTCCCCTTTTATGCATGCTTTACAGCCCTTAAACCTTCCCAAAACCCAAAACAAGGAGAGGGCAAAGGGTTAGTGTCACCCTATCTCTTGAAGAAAACCCTAGCATAGAGAGAATACCCTGCCAGGCTGAAGAAGACCTGGCTGCAGCAGCTCCTGTTGAAGAAGATCCAGTTGCAGCAACACCCCTTGCTCAACTTCTTCTCTCTACAGTAGCTTCTCTCTCTCTCTCTCTCTCTCTCTGTGCCTGCAGAACTCTCTTTCTCTCTCTCTTCTTCTCTCTCCCCTCTTCAATTTCTTTTTCTAGCTCTCCTAATTCCCTCTCTCTCTCTCTCTCTCCGTCAGTCTCACCCTCGCTCTTTCTCTCTTTCTACCAGGATAAGAAGGGGCAGCCACCGCCTCTCCTCTTAAATGCATCTTCAGAGACCCTAGTGTCAAGTCCGGTATATGCTTCCTAGGTACGTAGTAGGGTCTCTTTCGCTGGCCCCAACCACCTGTATGCGTGCTCCAAGATTCAGCCTTGTACACAGTTCAAGTTTTCTGACAGAGTGGGTTTATTTCGACCTCTTCGACTGATGTAGTTAGTGTCATTGTTCTTGGTTCATCTCTTTTAATTGCTCATTTTTCCTATATGTTTATCAATCGTATGTGCACCGATAGAGTGAGATGAATCAGATGATGTTCCTTTTCTGGTTTAAAATTGGTTGTTGCTGATTGAGTTTTTCCCTGCTTGTTAATTGGGGTGAAACCTTAAAATTAGATATGCGCACTGTTCTTCGGTGGTTTCTCAACTGCCGTCGATTCATTGTTTAGTGTTTTATTAGACTGTAGACTGTTACTGTGGGATTGACATCTTTCTTGTTCATTTCGTAGTTGTCTTTGCTTGGAAATTGCTGGTTGTATGTGTTTATTTTGCCCAATAATTGTTGGATTAGTGCTGATGTTTGGTGCTCTTTGTCATCATTATGTTTGCATCTTCTGTCTCACATCAGATTCGGTATCACGGCATAGGCTAGATAGGATGCTAGGTTAGAAATTTTGCATTAAGAAAAATCATCATGGTCATTGTCATGCCCCCAAAACACCAGGTCGGATCACATGCCTGCGGTGGGAATTGGATGCCTGCGACAGTGGGAACAACCCATCAGACATAACAAAATTTTGTGTGGGGGGAAATCAAAATCAAAGGCTTAGATGCACAGCTATTGCAAAACAGATTCAAAATTTACATTTGCCAATACTGAAATCTCCAAAATTACATAGCCAAAGTCCCAAAAGAACAACAGGACTCTCAAACTGAACCAAAACTTACAGATAACAGATCTCTCTCAAACCTACTACAAGTTCCACTAACTGTCCAAATTTCAATCAACTAACACCTGAAATCTTGCAGCGAAGCTCCAAATTCAACAAACAGCTGCCTCTAAGCTTCAGGCAGCTCCTCGGGCTCAGAATCTAAAAACTTTAGCAATTTTTAATGAGTACAACTCAATAGGCTTCAAAACCTTAACAACCTATCAATATAATAATTGAAGGCTACTAACAATATCAGCTTGAAGCATATGCTGGATTAAGCATAGATTAAGCCAAAGGAACAAATAACAAAGCATGGTCAATTTCCAGAACAGTCAGATACAAAATCAGATGTTCCAAAAGCTAATAGAACAGACTATCAGAACATTTTAGATTTTTCAATTAATAATCATCATAAAAAAGATATTCCAATTCCAAAGAATATACCAGACAACTGAATTTCCAACGGAATTAAGACAAGTAATCGCAATAGTTCACACTGAATCACTACTTGGAACTAGAATTGGAAATATCCAAATATAATCAATTATCGTTGGTCAGATAATTGATCTTAGAACTAGACTTAATCGAAGTCAAATAGAGCTTAATCGAAAGTAAATGAGCATAATCGATTAGAAAGTCAGGCAATTGGTATCAGATTCACCACATAATCAAAGTCTAAAAGGTGCAAAATCGATAATCAGAAATAAGGGCATAATCGATTACCAGATATAGAGATAATCGGTGACTGAACAATGGCCTAATTGATTATTAGACATGATGCAGCCAAGGCACTCATGGATTGGTTGTGGGTCACGGACAAAGGATCCGAGACCGCCGAGGAGGATCTAGACGAGAGAGGGTTTGCCTACAAGACAAAACAATTGATCAGAAAGGGCCCCGAGTGTGGTCTGGTGGGAGCCCTCTCCGACGGTCAAGTTAGCGGCTGGATTTCAAAGAGGATAAAGATGAGGAGATTTGGGTAAGAGATAGCACATGTCACATACCTTTTTTGACGTAAGCAGTATCCTATCTATGGGGGTAAGTGAGAAATCCTTTTTGTGGCAGACGATGTAGGACTATTCTTAGGCATAGGATATATACCTTCAAGCAATTTTGCTGTCTCTCTCCGTTAATGGGCCGAAGGCCTATTGCTCATTCTTATTTAGCGCTGGATTTGGAACTGGGTGGATCGTGGCTCTCGGCCCAGCTCTCGACTTCCCCCATCACATGGCCCCTACTCTCGGCATGCCTTAGATCAATAAGGTGTCGGGAGTACAATGATCTGATTCAACGAGCATTGTTCGGGTGGTCGAATCGGCTCAGGGATCTTCGCCCGAGGGAATGTGACTAATGGGCTCGGCCAGAGTGGGAACCGAAGTAAGGACCGAGAGGCATTCAGGGATCATTATACCTTGGTCCGAGAGAGGGTGACCAATGGGCTCAACTAGAGTAAAGCCAGCGTCGATAACCGGGAGACACTTGGACCTTCTGGGTTGTAGTGTTGGCCGATTGACTAGGTCGAAGCAGAGGAACTTGGACCGTCGCTTTGAGGGCGTGGGCGCTAAGTTAAGGCGACAATAAATTCGAATCTCCCACCCATCGGCACGCCGCTCGAAGAGTCGTGACACGTGGCCTGAATCGGGAGATGGAAGCTATATGGCCGATCAATCCTCACCACTGATCTCGCATCAGACCCTCTTATGATCCCCTATAAATAACTGCTAGCCCCCCACGGGGAGCACTATTTGCAAGCGCCTACTTGGGGGTCTCGGTTGTAGAGCGAAAAGGGGGTGGCCCGAGTGCGTCTTTTCGAGTGACGGCAACCGAATAAGTCAGAGGGTAAGCCTCTGACTCTGTCTTGTCCTTCATACTTTTCACGTCCCTTTCTTCTCTCTTCTCGAGCTGCTCGTCCAACTTGTCCACTAAGCCTGAATCAACCCAGCCTTCCCTTTCGTCCTTTTTATGTATTACTTCTTTTGCTTCCGCAATGGCGGACGAGGTCACCTATCTTGCCAACATTTTTGAACCGCTGAGACCCAACAAACTGAGCCGGTTAGGCGTAGCCGAAAATCGGCCGAGCTAGTCTCGGACGTCCCGTCCAACCTTTGCAAGGAGGCAATTAGCGAGATGTGGGAACATCATGACATCTCTGACTGGATTCATTTGATTAAGCCTCGGCCCGACTCCAAAATCAACTCCCCTTGGCCTTGGTGCTTTTCTATCTACGAATAGAGTTTCCGAACGGGGTTTCGGCTTCCTCTCCACCCCTTCATTGCATATCTTCTCTACATCTACAGTCTCGCTCCGTCTCAATTCTTTTCCAATTCCTAGCGGACCATTTACGACTTCATCATTTTTTGGTCCATTCTAGGGATAGCCCCTTCGGTGGCCATCTTCCGTTATCTCTTTCAAAATAAAACTGCAAGGAAAATCTTCCTAATTCTATTTTACTACCTGTTCGGGCCCGGCCATCTTTTCCGGTAAGCGCTCGTCCATCCATCATTGGAAGGAGGGATATTTCTTAGTTTGCCTCCCGAAAGGTGAAGATGGAGTATGGCCCTTCCCTATCGAATGGAGGTCTCTAGTTAAAGGCATCTCGGATATGCCCTTAAACTTAGCAAGGACGAGTTGACTTTGGCTAGGCAAATCATTGACCAGGCACCGGTGGACATCAACGGGCTGCTGGCGGACACTCATAGATTGATCGTGACGGGTGCCTGGCTAGACTCTAATAAAATGCCAACTCGAGCGGGGCCTTATCTACCACCTGGCCAAGGGTCAGGGGAACCAGTTGCGACTGAAGTTGTCGAGATTGCCCCAGCATCGGCTACAGTACCCGCGGCCGAAGAGTTGACTAAAGTTCATGATGTGTCTAGCGACGCGACACTGCTGCCAGTGCCGAGGGTGAGTTCGTCTCGGATCACTTTAGCTTCTCTCGTACTGATCTTCGTTTGCTTATTATCTTTTCTTGGTTGTAGATGTCTCTCGGCATCGGTTTAATCCTGGGGAAGCTCAGGGGTGCAGACTCAGCCTCGCCAGTCCCAACTCAAACTGCTGCTTCCCTGGAAGACCGTGTAGCTGCCGTGGCGTCGGAACGAGAGAGAGCGACTAAAGGCAAGTCTATTGCCCTCAACCAAGACTCGGCAGACAGACGGAAGAGAAAGGCCGAGCGAGAGGCGGTAAGGGCCGCGAACAAGAAAGCCACGACACAGGACGCGCCACTCTTGGCCCCTCCTCCTGTGTAAGGGGTCCCCGCGAGTCCGTGTCAGCTAGGGGAATGTTGTTGTCGTACCCCTATAGCGAAGTCCGAACGCACATGTCCTGGGAGTACGAACACAAGCCCTAGTATCCAGACCTGGGGGTCTTCGCAGATGAGTCCTTAGATGACTCTGGGACTTGTTTGAAGCTGGCCCAAGGCCTCACTCTTCTGATGGCCTATGACGAGTTGAGGACGATCTCGACCAAGGGCCTTATGGTGCAATGTGTGCGTCATGCCGTCTAGGTAAGATGATTTGATTTTCATTTTTATCCTGTCGTTCCAAATGAGACCATCCACTGACTGTTTCTCTTCTTTCTTTTTTAGACTGTAATATTTTATGGGGCTCTCGCTCGCCGCATCGCCCACATCCATGAAAAGTTGAAGGATGTGCATAACGCCGCGGACCACCTGGCCTCAGCGAAGGTTGATGCTGTTTGTCAGGACTTGGAGGGCAACATCGATGCCCTCTTGGACATGAATGCCCGACTCGGCGTGGAGCTCATAAAGCAGGGTGAAGAAAATCACTCTCCATCAAGGCCCGGGAGAGGGCCGAGAAAGAGACGAATGGCCTCTACGCGCTGCTGCGGAGAAAAACAAAGTAATCTATCGGCTCCTGAAGGAAGCCGAGGAGGAGAAGTAGCAACACGCTGAGGTCCTATGAGCGGCCAACACTCGGGCCGAGAAGGCCGTGGAGGACACGTGCAACGCCGTCGCCGCATATAAGTCGGCGCCGGAATATATCAAGGCCCTGGTGGTGGCCCAGGCCAATGCGGCCCAAATAGTCTTTGACTTATGGTTTGGCCTGGGTATAAGAAGCCTGCCTTGGGTTCGACCTCACTGGCCTTGGGCTCCCAGACGTCGCCACTGCAGGAGAGCTGCTCGACTGGTGGGGTCGTCTGAAGGCCAAGAGGGCTTCAGCCGTGCCGGCTGATCATCCACCGCATTTTCTTGAGGCCAGAGTCTCCCTCGCCACTCCTGCGACGTCGAGCAACTCTCTACTCAGTTCGGCCGAGAGGGCTCCAGACGTCGTCTAATGCAACGCTCCGGTATGGTTTACGTAGACTTAGAAAAAATAGGACCGTTAGGGTCGCTCTTGATACGGGTTGCATAACCGAGGACCCGAGGCTGCTCCCGGTACGGTTTACACGGACTTAAAAAAAATAGGGCAACTCCTAATATGGTATGCATAGCCGAGGCTGCTCCTGAAATGTTTACACAGACTTAGAATAATGCACCAAACAGATTGACTAATTTAATTGCAACCTTTTTATTGAATCAAAAGATCTTACAATCGGCCAAGAAAAATCCAAATTAAACTTACTCAAAATAGCGATGGAGCCATTCTACATTCTATGTACGAGGGATAGGTTGTCCTCTGAGTGTCTCCAGTCGGTATGTCCTTCGGTGGATGACTTCTTTCACTCGGTAGGGTCCCTCCCAGTTTGGGGCCAACTTCCTGGAAGCTTCGGCTGGCTTAGAAACATAAGCATCCCTAAGTACTAGATTCCCTACTTCAAAACTTTTGGGTCTCACTCGGGCATTATGATAGTTAGCCATGCGTTGTTGATACGCCGCGAGCCGGATGCAAGCCAGGTCCCTTATCTCTTCTATGAGATCTAGCTGGTCTTTCAAGAACTCTTGGAGACGGGACATCGATTTCAACTGGGATTACTGCCCCGACCTCGTAAGTCATTCGGAAAGGTATTTCGCCGGTAGGGGTTTGGCTTGTTGTCCGGTAAGCCCATAGCACACTGGGCAGCTCGCCGACCCATTGGCCTTTTGCCTTACCGAGACGCGCCTTTAACCCTTGTAGAATGGTGCGGTTGCCTGTCCATTCGTTTGAGGATGAGCCACTGAAGTATATTTATGCAAGATGTCGAAGCTCTCGTAGTTGCCTCTGAATCGATTATTGTCGAACTATTTGCCGTTGTTGGATATGATTATCCTAGGGATTCCATAATGGCAAATAATAGATTTCCAGACAAAGTTCCAAGCATTGCTATCGATGATGGTCACGAGCGGCTCGACTTCAACCCACTTGGTGAAGTAATCAACAGCTACAATAAGAAATTTTCTTTGGCCAATTGCTATAGGAAAAGGATCGAGGATATCAATTCTCCACTGAGTGAAAGGCCAGGGATCAGATAATGGCGTCAATAGAGTAGTCGATTGATGGATTAGGGGAGTAAATTGCTGGCAATTGTCATAGCGCCGGACAAGTTCAACGGCGTCCTGGTGCAGAGTCGGCCACTAGTACCCGTGCCTTAGTAGTTATGGGCCAAGGCCCGACCCCGGGTATGTCCTTCGATACCCCTTTATGCTCCTCCCGAAGGGCTTAGTCGGCTTTAGACGAGCCAAGACACCTGAGAAGGGGTTGACCAAATGACCTTTTGTATAATAAGCCGTCTACCAAGGGGAATTGGGTAGACCGCAATCGGACCCGCCGTGCCTCCCTTTCGTTGGACGGGAGCTCCCCTCGGAGAAGATATCATATAATGGAGTCATCTAAGTCTCGGTCTCCGAAAAATCACTTTGTATGACCTTTTTGGGCCGATCGATACTCGGGATTTTCAGTTCTTCTACGAGAACCATTCGGCTTTCCCCACCACCATCGGTGGAAGCTAGCCGGGAGAGGGCGTCCGCTTTAGTGTTTTTGGCTCTCAGAATCCACTTGATGCTAAAATGTATGAATTTAGTTAGGATATTCTTTATTACCTAGATGTAAGCCGCCATCAGGGGGTCTCGGGCTTCATATTCTTCAGTTATTTGGCCAACTATCAGTTGGGAGTCGCTAAAGACAATCAACTTCTGAACGCCCAGCCTTTTTGCGGCTTGGATGTCGGATATCAAGGCTTCATACTCCACCGCATTGTTGGTGGCAAGGAAGGTGAAGCGAAGAGCATATTCGGCGACTCCCCCCTCCGAAGACATCAAGACCCATCCGGTGCCACTCCCCTATGAGTAGGCGGACCCGTCTACATAGAGTTGCCAGCCCGAGTCATCCGAGTTAGACACTCTAGCCGAAGTGTCGATTGTCAGGGGTGGAGACGGAGCTGGGATGGGTGTCTCACTTTCAGACTGGATTGATGCCGGGATATCTTTGGTAGTTAACTCGACGATAAAGTTGGCGAGAGCTTGTGCCTTGATGGCCGTTCTTAGTCCGTAGTTGACATCGAATTCCGTAAGTTCAATGGCCCACTTGGCCAGTCGTCCAGACACATCCGGCCGAGAGAGGATTTGTCGCAAGGGTTGATCTGTTAACACTTTAATAGAATGTGCTAGAAAGTAAGGCCGAAGCCTTCTGGCGGACGTGACTAATGCCAATGCCAGCTTCTCTAATGCAGGGTATTGGAGCTCCGCTTCGTGAAGTACCCAGCTTATATAATACATCGGCTTCAGGATGCTACCATCTTCTCGGACGACGGAGCTTACTGTCGTTTCAGATGCGGCAAGATACAAACGAAGTTGCTCTCCCTCAACTGGCTTGGACAAGATAGGGACTCTTGAGAGATAGTCTTTGAGCTGGTCAAAGGCAGTTTGGCACTCGTCCGTCCATTGGAATCCTTCATTTTTTCTCAGCAACTTGAAGAAAGGAAAACATCGATCTGCTGCTCTCAACATGAAGCGGTTTAGGGCAGCCACTCGTCTGTTGAGCTTCTGAACTTTTCGGACGTTTGTCGGAGGGTATATTTGGAGGATGGTAGCCACCTTATGTGGGTTTGCCTCCACGCCGTGGCGAGTCACTAGGTAGCCGAGAAACTTCCCGGATGCCACGCCGAAGGTACACTTTGCCAGATTCAACTTCATGTGGTACCTGCGCAGAGTAACGAAGGTCTCGGCCAAATCGACCAGATGGTTAGAGGCAAATTGGCTTTCTACTAACATGTCATCAATGTAGACCTTCATGTTCCGGCCAAGTTAAGGAGCAAAAATCTTGTTGACGAGCCGTTGATAGGTGACATTGACGTTCTTCAAGTCGAAGGGTATTCGGATATAGTAATAAAGGCCAAGATTAATAGTGAAGCTTGTCTTGCCCTCATCATCCGGGTGCATTCAGATTTGGTGATAGCCAGAGTAGACGTCGAAGAAGTTGAAGAGCTCGTGGCCGGAAGTGGCGTCCACTATTTGGTCTATTCGAGGCAGCGGAAAACTGTCCATAGGACAAGCCTTGTTAGGGTCAGTGAAATCAACACATAATCGCCACTTACCACGTTGGCAACCCACTCAGGGTGATGGGCCTCTCGGAGATGTCCTGCATTCAAGCCTTTCTGTACTTCTTCCTGAATTGCCACCTGTCTTTCATGATTGAACTTCCGACACTTCTACTTAATCGTGGGATGATTCGGGTCAGCATGAAGACGGTGCACTGCAACTTCTGGATCTACTCCAGGCATGTCCGAAGGTGACCAAACGAACACATCAAGGTTTTCCTTTGAAAAATCCGCCATCTTCTCTGTTTCGTCCGTTGGGAGGCCGGAACCTATTAGCAGGGTTCGGCCTTGCCCGCTTGGAACCGGAATGGCCGCTAACTCTTCCCTCGGACAAGTAGTGTCGGCCGATGACTCAATCGACAGCAACTCGGCATCTGCCTTTCCTTTCAGAGATCATGTAGCACTGGCAGGCTGACTCCTAGTTCCCTTGGCTTCTCCCACTCTTTGATTAGTATGAGACTTGAGCTTATAGTGATAGGATGACGGTATTGCTCCGATACGTCCGATTAGGCATCGGTCGAAGATGGCGTTATAAGTCGAGTCTACTTTAACGACTGCAAAATCAATTTCAAGAGTCAGCTGCTTCGGGGCTATACCGAGGGTTACTGGCAATCTCACTATGCCTTCCACTCGGCATGGGGGCCCGTTAAAGCCAACATAGGTCCTCGGTGGGTCTTCATATCGGCGTCAGTTAAGCCGAGTTTAAGAAAGCAATCATAAAAAAGCATGTTAGGTGCACTTCCCTTATCTATAAAGATATAATGCACATCATAGTTTCTAATTACAGTATTTATGACAAGAGCATCATCGTGAGGGACTTGAAATCCTTCAAGGTCAACATCAGAGAATGTGATTTCTTCCTGCCGAGGACGCTTCAACTTAGTCTCCACTGTCGGGATTGCCGATGATGCCCCCTCTCGTCCTTACCTCTGAGGTACTTTGCCTGGTCCCTAGAAATCACCATGATCGAACTTGCACTCGGCCGTTGATGGGAGGTTTCTCCAATCGGGGAAAGGGTAGGCTGAGACCCCTCCTTCAGCGGGAGTTGATGTTGCTGCTTCGGAGGGGGTTGTTGTTGAGTTCGGGGCTGGTGTTGTTGTCGCGGTTGCTACTCTCGGTTGTATTGGGGCAAACGTCCCTCCCAGATGAGGCACTCTATATCCTGTCGGAGATGGTGACACTCGTCTGTAGAATGGCCCTTCTCACGGTGATATTCATAATACTTCCGAGAGTCTCTGCGTCGAGGGTTTGTCTTCATTCACTTCGGCTGCAGGAGCATACCTTTAACTTCCATCAGGATCCTCAAAGGTGGAGCTGGCAAGGACAAATGTTGTTGCTGTTGAGACTGGCGCCTCTCTCGGTTCTGATCTTCTTCCCTTCTGAACCTCTTCCTAGACGAGTCAAAGTCGTCCAGTCGCTGTTGTTCGGCCGAGAAAGCTGTTGCCGAGGGTGACTCGGTTATCTTCTTTTCTTTAGCCATCATGAATGCTTCCTGATTAATATATTTGTGTGCACGCGCCACTAGATCTTGGAATGTTAGAGAGTGCCGCTTACCAATGGAGCTAAGTAGCCCCATGTCGGTGCAATCGTTGATGACTGCCGAGACTACGATGGAATTGTCGAGGTTGGGGATCTGTGCGGCCTCTGCACTTGACCTGGCGAAGTGATCTCGGAGGGTCTCATTTGGCTCTTGACGAATGGCTAGCAGGCTGGAAGAGGTCTTGCATTGACGAGTGACATCATAGACTTGGTCAATGAATTGCTGGCTAAGCTGAACCAATGAATGAATCAAACCGAGAGCTAGAGTCTCAAACTAGGTGGACACAATTTTTTCAAGTGTGAGGGAAAATAGCATACACCAGACAGCCTCGAGTACCCCTCGGACTGAGAGGTACGAGTTGAAGTGCTGAAAGTGGTTAATCGGGTTAAACATTCTGTCGTACGGTGGTTCCTCTGGCAGCTTCACATTTGGTGGGACATCGGCCCCTAGAACCTCTAGAGAAAAAGGTAATTGTTCTAGGATGGTACTATCCAGAGGTGCTCCATAAGGCCAAGAGACCATTTGTTGCATCTCCTTCTTTATCTCAGACAACCTCTGATCAAGCTTCGGAGTTTGCATCACAGTAGCCGCAGCAGAATGCCCTTCGGACCCTGTCGGATGAGTATCGGACGAGGCATTGTCAGGTGCAGTCGTGGGCGTCAGCTGATGCAACCCTCCTTGGCTAGTACGTGGAGCTTGAGTTTGGGATCCGGTGTAGAAATATCCTTGGGCCGAAGTCCCCTCGGGTGGGTATCCTTAAGAGTGGCCCGCCTGGCCGGCCAAGCATTGGCCGGGAGGAGGAAAGAAGGATGGCTGCTGCGGCGGCGAGGGCCTCGCTGGCGTGTTCAACAGTCCTATGTGTTGGACGATATCAGGCACCATATCGCGTAGAGGAGCGAGAGAAGTGACCATAGCAGCCAGATGGGCCACCTGCTGGGAGAGCTCCTCCACCCTGTCGTCTTGAGGCGTGGTAGGATCTTGTCCCGCTGGGAGTGATGGACCCTGTGATAGAGACAATCCTAAAGCCGAAGGTGCACCCTTGGTCTGATCGAGAGATAGGGTGGGGGTAACTGATGTGATAGTGATGATCGTTGCATTCAACACCGTTCACTCAATCTTAATTAACCGCACTCGAAAGAAAATGATGAACAATTACTTGGAAGTCCGGGTCGATCCACATAGATATTTTAACTAATTTAGATGTAATCTAAAGCTTTTAGAAGAAAATGGATGACAAATTTGATTTTTGTTGAATTTTAGACTTAACTAACAAATCTATCTAGTGCAATCTAAAAATCTGGATGAACAGAAAACTAACCTACTGATGTAACTGCGAGAACTTTTCCTACAGAACTTCGAATTGGATGAAATCAATTGGAGCAGTTAGAGGGATGAGCTAGCTACAAAACAAGACTAGTTTGACTCAATTTAGAGAACGTTTGACACATAAAATGCTGCACGCAATAGACACTGCACGAAACTGGATCTGCAGAACTAGATTAACTTAAACTAATTATTGCACTAATCAAACCACAACAAAATTGAACCAAACCACTTCTGAATGAAGGTATACTTGAATAAGAAGAGATTAGAAGAAAGAAATAATCTTTCTTCTACGGGTACTCGAGGCGTGGCGGCACTCGAATCACTAGTTGGTGCAGCAGATCGCAGAAGAAGAGATGGAGAAATGAGAAAGCGAGGGGGAGATGAGAGAATGAGAGAGATAAGGTGGGGGTACTGTAGCACGGTACTGTAGCTACAGTACCCATGCTACATTAAGAGAGAAGGGAGAGAGAATAATCAGAAGGGAGAAGAAGGGTCCCATTCTCAAAAGAGAGAGGGTTTTAAAAAGGAGGGAGGAGAGAGAGACAAGGAAAGAGAGAGGGAAGGAAAGGGTAAAAGAGGGCCAGCGGCTGCTCCTTGTGGCTTCATTGGAGAAAAAGTTAGGACATCCTTATTGATTTTCTTGCCCAAAATGCCCTTACATTTATCCCGTGCACAAAAATAGACGTTATTGTTGGGATTTGAACTCGGGTCATTTCAACGGGCACTAAGTGGTCCAACCAATTGCGCCACATGTTCTTTATATCTTGTTCACACAAAATAAATTCAAATTAGATTTCTGTGGTGAACAGAATAACAATTATGTTCAAATAAAATTATTATATATTCTGACTTTGTCGAAAACCTAAAAATGCACTACACTCAGTTTTTCACATGAAATAATGATATTTTTAACTCGGAATTCAACAAAATTGGTGTCGTTGGAAAGAACACAAAATTATCTATCATCACATGTAGTTTTGCACATAAAATCACGAGTGAAATGCATAATTTCAATTAATTAATGCTCAAGAATGCGTAATTATTAGTAACCCTTGGCTCGGGTTCCTCTTGCCCGGACTGTCCTCTCATCATAAGTCCACGGTGAGCCATGGCTTCATCGTTCCCACGGACGGCGCCAAGTGATGCAGCTGAGGCACTCACAGATTGGTTGTGGGTCATAGATGAAGGATCTGAGACTTCCGAGGAAGATCCGGATGAGAGAGGGTTTGCCTACAAGACAAAACAATTGATCAGAAAGGGCCTCGGGTATGGTCGGGAGCCCTCTCCAACGGTCAAGTTAGCGGTCGATTTCAAAGAGGATAAGGATGAGGAGATTTGGGTAAGGATAGCAAATATCCCATACCTTTTTTGATGCAAGCAGTATCTTATTTATAGGGGGTAGGTGAGACATCTTTTTTGTGACAGTCGATGTAGAACTATTCTTAGGCATAGGGTATGTACCTTCAAGCAATTTTGCTACCTCTCTATTAATGGGCCGAAGGCCCATTGCTCATTCTTATTTAGCGCCGGATTCGGAACTGGGTGGATCGTGCCTCTCGGGCTACTCGGCCCAACTCTCGGCTTCCCCCATCAAGACACAAGGGTAATCGATTAGCAGAATAAATGGATAATCGATTTTGAGAACAAAAGGTATTTCCTAGACAAATCATAAGTAATTTGATTGTCAGACTTAAAAGGGTAATCAATTATTGGGTTCCAGAATAATCGATTAATAGATTAATAGAAATTGCTAATCGAAACTGAAAATTATTCGATTATCAGATACAAGAGTAATCGATTACAGAAAGGTTAATCGATGAACAAGACTAAAGATAATCGATGCCCTCCCTGAAATAAGGATCGATTAGCAGACTATTAGTGAATAGTGATTAGATTATCAGACAAAGGATAATTGGTAACTTATCTGGAACAAATTCGATTAGCTGACTGAAAATAATCGATACAATAAGCACCAACCGATTGTGATACTGAATGTAATCGATAGAATTGTCAAATGGAATCGATTGCAGAATAAACTATAACCGATAGCAATTATAGAATAATTCAAGAATTCACGTACAGATCAGAGACTTAATCATAATCAAAGATGAATATCCCAATTAAACAAAATATCAGAGTGTTAATCCCAGCTTATTTGCTCAGAATTCAAGGAATATCGAATCTGATTATAGTCAAAATATAGCCTATGAAAATAGAAGTCATGTTTTAACCAAAATTAAATGGGATTGAACTGAATCCAGTAGAATAGAACTGAATTGAACCAAATTGATTTATCTGAAGAGAATTCAAATGAACTGAACATATTCAAACGGTTTTAGTATCAAATTTTCCAATCCAGTTCTGATTCCTAACAACTGATAGATTCCAAAAGAGCAGAAGATTATCAATAATTTGAAATCAGAACTGACAAATTTGTCTGAACTCGATACAGAACTTATTAACAAATAACATATGCCAAATCAAAATTATCAGATATCTGTGCCAGAACAGAACTCCAAACATATCTTAGATCAGGACTAACAGACTCACATTCCGGCCACCTCTTAAGGGCAAAAGAAACGCCCACACCTGGGTCCAATGCTAAGGTCTTGGCGTCTGTAGCACCGAGGGAGTCTCATGTCCCATCCACAGCAAATAAATTTCAGGCTATGGATCAACTTGTTGCCTACAGGCCAGACCAACTCTTACTAATGCTATAACAATTGGCCTGAAACCCTATAAGATGCCATTGTCTGATCCACAGTTCTTACCAGATGTACACAGATTCAGAAATTTCGCCAAAACAGAGTATCGTAAGAATTGCACAAGAACAACTGGATTTGATGAACAGATCAGAGCAAGCATAAAAAGTAAGAACTGAGTCAAACTGGATCAAACTGAAATTCAGATATAAGTCAAATATGAATTCACATATGGGAGTCTCGTAGATTCAGAACAGATCAATCTCGAATTTCAGAATGTGAATTAGATCAAGAACACATATAGAACTAAGGACTTTTCAAATAACAGATCAGATTCGTACGATAGAACAGATGCTGATCACAAATTCCAATACAGGAACAGATCCAGATCTTAGAATCATTTGCAGAAAAAGAGAGCAGATCATCTTCGGAATCAAAACGGATATAGATCTCTGATTTAAACTGAAAAAGTTTGAAGACATCAAATCAACATGGTTTTTACATAGAGATTATTTCTTTCTTCAGTAAATCCACCTACCTCTCACAGCCAAACCCCAATGCCCAAGCTAAACCTCCTCCTTCCCTCTAGCAGACGCAGCCCTCCAGAAGAATCCCAGCGAAATGTGCAGGCTTTGCTCTAAAGGGGTCTATATATACTGCCCTCCCGGCTGACCCCCAAAACTTCCCACCGAAACCGGAACCCAAAACTTTCTTAATTATAATTCAGATCTGGGCTAACTAACTCTGCTACCATTAGCCTGGAGTGTTGACTTCTGTGACTAAGTGCACTCCTATCGAGGCACCTGAATTCATTACCAACCACCTAAGCAAAATTTGTGATATAAATATCAGAGCCAGACTAATTCGATAACTAACAGGTCTAACCGAGCATACTGCAACTAACCACTATTTGATGACTATCCTACTAACTGCTATTTAACTGATAATTAATAGGTCTAGTCGATTAGCCTCAACCCCTAAATTCCTAATTGATTACACACTGAGCTTAGAGTCACAGGGCATAACAGTCATTATCCTTTGCCTTGTCTTTGATAACATTTTATTTTGTGGTAGCATAGCATTGTACTTGCCATTGCATTTTGCCTTGTTGCTGCATGCCCACCCATCCTAGCATGCCATATTTGTGTCAGATTTCCACATCCAATTCCACTATGGACACCAACTTGGCAGTGTGATTGCATGCCCTTTTAGCTGAACTCAATCAGATCAACCATCGTATCAACAACATGGATGGGTTTGTTAAGTCAACCAATAAATGGATTGCCACTTTAGATGGGTCCATTAGAGACGTGGCTGAGAGGATGACTGTGTTGAAGGTGTCCCAGACTCCCAGTTGTATCTGGATGTGGAGAGTGTGAATGAGCAGCCTAGAGTTCTGGTGGGACATAGAGTTAGACCTCGGACATAGTCAAGATTGCTTTTCTGTAGAGAGACTTCCCCATGATCACATTGACCTATGATCTTGTCTTGAGGAGTGCAAGAGTTGTGGTTCCTAGGTTGATGTTTCCCTTGATCCTAGAGTCTGTCTTGACTGAGAGATTAGCATGGACCACCTACTTTGAGTTGTATGATAAGGGCTGTCAATGGGCTGGCCTGGCCCGCGGGCTGCAGAGCTGGACCTGTCACGAACCAAGTTTTAGGCCTACTATTTCAGCCCGTGGGCCAAAAGTGGGCCAAACCTGCAAGCCTGCAGTTCTTGTCGGGAACTTGCAAGCCCACAGGGCCTTTGTACACGCATACAAAATGGAGAGAAATAAGCGTGCACTTGGAGAGAGAGAGAGAGAGAGAGACTGGAGACCTTCCTCTCTGAGATGTAAAGAGAGACCACACACTGGCAGTGTCCACTGCCACCGCCCACACATGGCTTCGTGCGCCCATGGCTCCCATCACCACAGCACCACCACCGCCTGCTCTTAATGGCACAACTGCATATACCATAGCGACTCTGCTCCCCTCGCCCTCCCAGTTCCCGTCCCCCGCCATCGTCATGGCCACCGCAAGCACACACCCCCACCCAAAAAAAAAAGAAAAAGAAAAAGAAAATTTTTTTCTCCCTAACCCCTCCTCCAGCAGCAAGCACGACATCGTGAGCTGACTATGATGGCCTCGGCAGCATTGCACCTGATTTGTTTGGGGACCGCACCTGAACTGAACGGGTGATGGGCAGCCCACAGCGAGCCCGCTGTGATGGCCACAGCAGTGGGGTTTCATCCCGTGCTTCAGCCTCAAGCGGCAGGGGTAGGTGGGATCAGTTGGAGGCTTATGCAGGGGCTGTGTTGAGGATGGTGTGGCAACTGAGGTGGCAATGGATCCTGCAGGTGATCTCATGAATAGTGGATCTTGGGGATGTGGGGCACTGCCTGGGCTTCCAAGGTGTCGCTGCCACGTGGGCTTCCTAGGCTCCATGCCACTGCCATGGGATCCCTGGTGATGGGGGTGGAGAAGAATTGGGCACCGCCTGAGCTTCCAGGTTGCCACTGCTGTGTGGGCTTCCTAGGTGCTGCCATGGGAACTCCGGCAGAAACTTCACAACATGGCCCATTTGTGTGTGAAGATGCGCAAGGGCTGTGTAAGATTCATTAAGGCGATGGATGAATGGATATTGATTTTTTTGGTTCATTATCTACTTTCCAGGAAGTGCCTTACCTACTTAATATATATTTGCCTGCACAGGAACATAGTTGGGATGTGGTATATGATGTGGTCTCAGATGATTCTCCCTTTTATATGGATGCCTATATTGATGTGCACCATTCATTAATGTTTTCATGCAGGGTTGTTTACAATAAAATATTACTTTTTGATGGGCTGACAGCTTCATACTTGGACACATTTGTTTATTTGCAGAATCTTCAAAATTTGTGTTCATGAGATGCATACTTATTATTGGTGCACCTTTATATGACTTGAGAACTTTTCCATATTTATGATAGATGAAGAGATATTAATTATATTGTCAGCATATGAAGATTGAGGTTAAGATTCATAAATTATCTTTTGCAGTAACAAGTCATTTGAGAATGCTTGTGTGGAATTCGATGAAGTCAACTTGAAGCCAACATATAAGATACTATGGGGACTACCAGGTTTTCTCATTACATAAATTCTCTCTACGATTGAATTTGGGCACCCTAAGAAAGATGAATTCCAAAAATGTTCATTCATATTTATAATACAAATATTTGAGATGTTTTATTTGTTTTGCATGTGCCATTTCTTTGCTTGAAAGAAATGTGCAAATTTGATTTGTATTCATATCACTGTAAATTAGTCTTTTTTTTCACATGAAAAGCTCGCAGAGGTTAAAACGAAAACCATTTTGTGGGGGGACTATGGTTTAGGGACCAACTAGGGTACTGTCTTTTGAATTTATGATGAATGCCCCTTTTAAGTCTTTTGACATTGACATGCCCACAAAGTACTGTAGTTGGATTTTGGTTTTATGTTTGGCATCAAGGCTAGTTCACATGAAAGCCAAATTGTGTTGCGTAAGAACTGTTTTATCAGATCAGATGCCATTCGGTGTTTTTGGTTGGAAAGTCTCTATGCTAATAATCTGCCCTTTGGTATGTTTCTATATGATCAACCTTTTCATTTATTTTGTCATGACTTCTAGTGGAACTGATTCTGAATAATGTTCACACTGTAGGTCGTTCAAATGCCATAAATATTGCTGAAAGACTAGGACTACCCAGTGCTGTATTGAAAAATGCACGCAAACTATATGGGACAGCAAGCGCGGAAATTAATGGGGTAAATCTTAGTAACTATGTGCATTTGATTTTATTTTCTGAGTTGGTTTAGTTGGTGTGAGTACATCTTGATTCCTGGAGCTGCTCATAACTTGAACCATTGGGACCCCTTGGAGTTTCCAGAATTAATCAAGGAGTGCATTAGGTGGTTAGTCTGATCAGTTTTTCAAGAGTACTGTGATGAGTTTGGAGTCACACGCAGACAGTCACAGAGAGAGAGAGAGAGAGAGAGAGAGAGAGAGATGCACAGACATACACACTCACACACACACATCTGGTCAGCGCACATTATATGTGGTCTGCTGGGAGTGGATCCTACTTTTTAGCGCACATTATATATGGTTGGACGGCCGAGCACGTTGGGGTGCCCCGCACCCACCCACGTGAAATACGGGGCCCCCCTGCATTTCGCACGAGCGGGGACGTGCAGAGGTGGTATCTCTTTCTTGCGCACACGATCGTCCATTTCTTTCTCCATTCTTTTATTTTTTGTGAAAAAAGGACCATAAGATCATCATCCAGCAATCCTTGATCAATCTGCTTCCAACAGAAGAAACCAATGCATCCAGCAAACCAATGCATGTATCATGGTGTGCTCATAGATCGGCCGATCAGATGCAGGCAGGTCTGATCCGATCCTGTGTCCCGATCCTCCGGTTCTTATTTGGGATCGGAGGGGCTGATCCGGTCCACAACAGCTTGGGAACGTTCCCAACGGCTAGCCAGGGGCTTGAGGGTCTATATAAACCCCCCAAGCTCATTCCCCATCCCCACCAATTATAACTCTCTAGTCTCTATCCTCTAACACTCCCTCTTTATTCCCATTTCTAACTATCTCTCTCCCTAAAATTCTCCTTTTTCAACTTTCCAAGTTTCTTTCTCTGGTTATTTTTATCTCTCATTTTTGCATTCTATTATTAAGGTTCTGTGTATTTAATATTTCTCTCTAAAGTTTAAGTTTAAACTCTTCCCCCTCTAAGTTTTTTTTCCTATGTTATTAATATTTCTCTCCAAAGTTAAAGTTTAAACTCTTTTCCCTCTCTCTAAGCTCTCTTCTCTCTCTTTCTCTAAGCTCTTTAAGTTGGCCCTGTGAAGTGGCACTGTACAACGATCAGATGGATTCTTCAATGTGCTTTATTTACTAAGTTGTCTTTCTATAACACATACATTCTCTCTCTAATACCCCTATCTCTCTAAAATTTTCTCTTTCTTGCTCTTTTTTTCCTTTTCTCAGATCAATTAGTATAATAATCCTCTAGAGTAAATAAAATGAATACGTTCACCATGTTGCGATTTGGAATAAAATTATCTTTTTTGATTGTGCCACCTCTATTTATTCTTTAGCAAAGCCACTAATAAAGAGCATGTGGTGCTTGTATTGAATTATGGTTTTGAACTAGATGTTCAAGTCATCTCTTCATCAAGGAAAGATCAAGAATCAGGCACAGATTTGTCTGGCCCAGGTTGATTGGATCAGCTGATCGGATCTGATCGGGTTTGATCCCCTCCCACTTTTGTTCAAATGGATCATGAACAAATTCCAAAAAATATGAATTTTCTGAAAAATATAAAAAATGTGTTAGAATGTTTGAGAAAATTTGAAGTGAAAAAAATAGCCTACTGGATCCCAACACTCAAAATTTATACTCCTTTGCCTCACTTCCATATTTATCCTCTCTTAAACAATAGAAGTATCACCAAACAATATGAATTTGTACATGTGCAATACTGAAAATTGATGAATTATTTACATCCAATGTGATCATCATTCAACACAAATAATTCATCAACTTTGTGTTATCAATGCACCAATTCATATTCTTTTGTGATACTTCTAAGGATAAATATAAAAGTGTAATGAAGGAATATAAAATTATAAAGTTACAGCAATATACTATAATGATACAACATACAACAAACAAACATTCAACAAGTCATTAGAATGTCTTGATTGGACTTGATCCGATTGTGATGGGTATCAGTGAAGACATTCTAGTGCCTCACCATGGCACAGAGCCATGACGATGATCACATCTAATGGGCTTTTGTGCCAGGATGAGGTTGTTAAAATGTCTTCTTTAGAGCCGAATCAATTGTTGTAGGAAGTCGTCCCCTAAATTTGAGCTTAAGAGCAAATAAGAAAAAGATATGAGTGAAACAGAGAGAGAGAGAGAGAGAGAGAGAGAGAGAGAGAGAGAGAGAGAGAGAGAGAGAGAGAGAGAGAGGTACTATGAGAAAACCAGGAGAGTGAAGGAGAAAGTTAGAGAGAGAATTGGAATACTTAGAGAGAGAGAGAGAGAGAGGAGTGAGAATTGGTTGGAATTGGGTTGAGAATGGATAAATGGGGGGTTATTTATAGCCATAAGCCATCCCAACTCCCAACCAGTTGTTAGAGGCCCTCTACAACATGCTTGAGTTGGTCTTCAATGGCTAGTTGGGACTGGCTGGATTGGCCAATCTGGGCGCTGATCCACCCCTCGGATCCACCGATCTAGCCATGGTCGGCAGTATCAACCATATCATGTTGGTATCAACCGATACGTGTCGGTATCAGTCTAGACCGGTACGATATGGGGGGTGGAACCGTACTAAATTGCAAAGTAAAAAAATATGAAAATAATGGTACCGGCTGGTACAAGGCCGAAATCGGCTGGTATCGGACCGAAATCGGCTGGTATAGCTGGTTTCAGCCTGATACCGGTTCAATACTACCAAAATGGACTGGTGCCACGTGAGTGGGGGCTGAAACCGGTCGATACAGCCGATACCGATGCCGGCATGTATCTGTTTCAGCCTCATCTAATATTGGTACCGATACCGATACTACCATCCTTGGATCTGGCCAGTCCCAGCCAATCCAGCATTGGATCGGCATTTGACACGGGATTGGTTTGTTTGGCTAAAAACCAATCAGATCAGCTGATCCTATCCGATCCTAGCCGATCCAGCACACATGCTCTTCATTAGTGGTTTTTTGCGTTGAGGATGGAGATTTTTTTGTTTGAAGGTGACATAAGTCACAATCCATTGATAATGTCAAAAACACAAGACTAAAGCAAAGGCCAGGAGAAAGAAAAGAGTCCCCATAAATGAGGATTCCCCAAAATCCCAATACAAGGCCCCAATTTTATCTAGAAAATAAAATAAAATAAAGGCACCCAATACACGCTAGAACATCACAGAAGTAGCATATTCCAATTCCTTAGAGTTAAGAAGGACGGAATCTGCAATGTTGTTGATGACTCCCATAGCTTTCCCCCAATCAACAACCAACTTAGTAGCTCTTCTCAGAATATCATTGGCACTGTTAAACTTCTGATTGAACCTTCTAGAATTCCTCTTAATCCACACTATCCACATCACTGCTGGGAAGAACAATAACCAGATGGGATACTCTGTTCACTGCAGACAATTATTACTCCACCAATCCATCAAAGCCAGAACACTGATGATTCTCCCACTGAACTTCAATAGGTTGACAAAGAGAAGACCATTGATCATTAATAATCCCACATTTTAGAAACAAATGATCAATATCCTCCTCTAACACAAGGATATCCAGGGCCCCAATGCTATGGCTAGGTTTGTCCCTAAATTCAGAAGATTGTCACAAGCTTTGAGCACCTGGGGAGCCACCAGAACTGTTCCAGGTAAGGTGGCTAAGAACAGGATCATGGAACAACTGGAGGCTTTAGAAGTCCTTGAGGAAGCAGACCTACTAGACGTCAAAGAGAAGAAGAGCAGAGATTCTCTGAGGGTAAAATTTGATGAGATTCTTGTCAAGGAGGAGATCTATTGGAAGCAGAGATCCAGGAAAAGGTGGATCAAAGAGGGAGACAAGTCACAAGAATACAACTTGCAATGAGTGGCTTCAGGCAGGAAGAGAATGAAGAAGATCAGAAGGCTTAAGGAGGGTGATTACTGATTAGGTGTACTCAGGGGACTTGCAGCTGAGGGAACACGCGTATGAGTTCTACTCTAGGCTGTTTCCGGAGGACACTTTCAGTAGGCCTTCTATTGTTGGGGATCTGTTGCCCTCTATTTCTGCAGTGGAGAGAGATTTCTTGTCTGGCCCATTCACTGAGGAGGAGACTAGATTGATTGTCTTTGCTCTTGCAGGCGATAAGGCACCAAGTTTGGATGGTTTTCCTCTCATTTTCTTTCAGCATTCCTAGGATATTGTGAAGGAAGATGGTTTTAGAGATGTGGCAGACTTCCAAGAGGGCAGGGTGAATCTCAGGGGAATCAACAAAACTTTCATTATTCTCATTCCCAAGAAGGAAGGGGCATATTGCTTGTCAGATTTCAGGCTGATTAGCTTGTTGAATGGTGTGTACAAGATCATCACTAAGTCACTGGCCTTCGACTTGAGAAGGTAGTAGCCAAGGTGATCAGTGGGAACCAAGGGTATTTGTCAATGGTAGATTCATAAAGGATAACTTTCTTGTTGCTCATGAGGCGCTGCATTTTATGAAGACGAACCATAGAAGTGGTTTCCTGCTGAACCTGGATTTTGAAAAGGCCTATGATAGGGTCAGTTGGAAGTGTCTGTTCGAGGTCTTACCTTTATGGGCTTTGGTGATACTTGGGTTTCATGGATTAAGGAGTGCATCTCCTCAGCCAGTTTTGCTGTCCTTATTAATGGCCACCCCACCCCCTTACTTCCATAGTGGGAGAGGTCTTAGACAGGGGGATCCTATATCACTGCTCCTTTTTATTTTGGTGGCATCTATACTGAGTAGAGTGTGGGACAAAGCTGAGGGTGCAGGGCTACTTAAGGGTTTCCAGGCTTCCCAACAGGGATTGTTTGTCACTCACTTCCGTATGTTGATGATACGATCTTGTTCTTTTCTATATAAGAGAGCCATCTGTTCACAGCTAGGCTCATCTTAGAGGTGCTTAGAGAGGTCACAGCTCTCTCGATCAAATTCCAAATGAGTCAGCTTATCAGCTCTATTAAATGTTGGGGAATTGGAGCTGATTAGGGCACTATTCATCATGGGCTGTCAGAGGGGAGTGTTTCCGGTCTCGTACCTTGGGCTGTTGTTTCCTCGGGGGATACTTCGTTGTAGAGATTGGGAGAAGGTAGTGCAGAGATTTGAAGGTCTGCTGGCTGGCTAGAAGGGGAGGTTACTTTCGTTCGGCGGTAGGATGACATTGTGCATATCAGTATTGGACTCATTTTCGATTTATTTCCTCTCTATTTTTAGGATCCCTTCAACTGTAGTGAAGAGGTTGGACCCTTTAAAAGCCAGGTTTCTTTGGCATGGGTCAGGAGACATGAAGGGGGGTGGCTTTGATGTGACTTGGGACAGGATTTGCACATCAAAGGAGAATGGCAAGTTGGGATTGAAGAATATAAAGTTATTCAACATGACACAGGCCCGTGCTTTCAGGTTATTTCCCAGAATATTATGGTCATGTTAGGATGTGGGATATCCTCCTACCAACAACATATAATGTGTTCCCGGTGGGGAAAGGAATTCTCTACAGTGCAGACGCATTCAAGGCAGGATCGAGCATTGTTATTGGCAGTTGAGAGCGTATATCATTTTGGGAAGACATATGGTGTTCTTCACACACTTCGGGAGATCTTTCCCGAATTGTTTGAGATTTCTCGGCATTAGGGTGCTACAGTTTCACAGGTGGTTGATGGTGGTCGAACTCAGGTTATCTGGAGCCCATTGTTTAGGAGGAATCTTAAAGAGGAAGAGGCAGAGGATCTACTACTGATGCTTCGTTGGTTGCAACAAACTCATGTTCAGCCTGACACGCGGATCACTGGACATGGAGATAGGAAAAGGATGGCAAGTACTCCGTCAAGTCAATCTATGCTATCGTCTCTTATGGGGGCTGTAGGTTCTCGTTCATGCATGCTGTTTAGAGGGTCAAGAGTCCTCCAAAGGTGCAGTTCCTTCTGTGGAGAGCCTCCCTAAATCATGGATTGCGGAATCGGCCGATTCCGACTCGAATCGGCCGATTCGAGTCGGAATCGGCGGGTTCCGAGCCGAGTTGGGGGGGAAAATTATTGTTCCCCCCACCGATTTAAAAAAAAAAAAAAAAACGGCAGAAATCGGCCCGAACCGGACAAAATTGGGTCCGGACCGGCCAGATCGGCCGGTCCGGATCCGATCTGGTCCGGTTCGGGCCGGTCCCGATCTCCCCCTTAAGGGGGGATCGGGAACCAGAAGCCAGCAGCGTTTCTGCTGCTGGCGCCCGGCCCTTCCCCAGCCCCCAGCCCCTCCCCGGCTCGCCGCCGGCCCCCCCGCCGCCGCCGGGCCGCCGCCGCCAGCCCGCCGCCGCCGGCCCTCTCTCTCTCTCTCTCTCTTTTTCTCTCTCTTTTCTATTTTTTTTTGAGATATCGAGCAAAAGGAGGGGATTTTCATCCCGTCATCGTCGACCGGCCGTCCGGGAGCCGCCGCCGCCGCTGTGGTCGCCGTCACCGCCGCCCTCGACGTCGGATTTTTTGTTCGCATTCTGATCCGAGTTTAGGTATATTTCGAATTAATTTTTTAAAATTCTAAAAAAATTAGAAATGATGTATGATTGTGTTTATTGTGTAAATCTCTTAATATTTAGGTTGAAAAAATTTTTAGCATGTTGATTAGACAAATTCTCAAAATTAGCCCTAATTAGGGGTTAAAAATTGGGGCTTTTGTATGATTAGTGTGATTAAGGTTCAATTGAGTGTGCCAACCACTCAATTGAACTTGTTAGGACATAAATGTGTATTTTTTTACATTAATTGCATGTTATTAGCGTTAATTAGTTAAAATTAACCCTAATTAGGGGTTAAAAATTGGGGCTTTTATATGATTAGCGTGATTAGGGGTTAAAAATTGGGACTTTTATATGATTAGCGTGATTAATGTTCAATTGAACTTGTTAGGACATAAATGTGCATTTTTTTGTATTAATTGCCTATTATTAGCGTTAATTAGTTAAAATTAACCTTAATTAAGTGTTAAAAATTGGGGCTTTTGTATGATTAGTGTGATTAAGGTTCAATTGAGTCTGCCAACCATTCAATTGAACTTGTTAGAACCTGATTGCATTTTTGTGTTTTTATGTTATGCAGGAATATGGCAGAACAGGATGTGGAGCAACATGGTGCTGATCCTGGTTGGCAGCATTGCACACTAGTGGACAGTGTTAGGAGGAGGGTCAAATGCAACTGGTGTGGAAAGGAGATGGGTGGTGGCATCTATCGCCTAAAAAATCATCTTGCTGGCATATCAGGAGATGTCAGTAGATGTGAGTCAGTCCCGCTGGCCTTGAAGAAGGAAATGAGGGCTTATATGATGGGTAAAAAGGCACACAAAGATTTATCATTTCAACAACACATGGATTTGCAAGATGAGATATCAGGGCACCAAAGACGAAGGGATTACAGTCTACTTGTTCAGCGCCCGATCAATTTAGATGATGATGATATGGAGGAGGAGGATGAGGAGGATCCAGATGACCCTGATGCAGAGTACACCAGAGCTGTTCGTGCTAGTTTGCGGACAAATAGAGAAGATGAGGACCGGCGAAGAGGCATAGGATCATCAGGTGGATCAATGCCTGCTGCTTCTCAGCCTGGGATATTCGTTCCTAGGGGTTCTTCTGGTCGCAGGACTGTTAGTTCTATACTGAGTTGTGGACGAACATCAGATGTGGCACGCGGTCCTATGGACCAATTTTTGTACAGATCAAGGTCTGCCAGACAGCCTGGAATCAAGCAAGCATTAAAAGGAGTCAAGGCATCAACAAAAAATGCCTTGAAAGGAATTGTGAAATGGTTTTTACATGCAGGTGTGCCAGCACATGCCGCATCTAGTCCATATTTTCAGACGATGGTGGATGCAATTGCAGATGCTGGACCTGGTATAAAGGCCCCCACAGCTCGCTACATTTATGATGTTGGGCTTGAAGAAGAGTATAATGACTTGAAGGTATGGGTCGACAACTTCAAAAATGTGTGGAAGGAGCGTGGTTGTACCATCATGTGTGATGGTTGGACAGGGACCACAAGAAGATCCATGATTAATTTTCTTGTGTATTGCAGCGAGGGCACTATTTTTTTGAAGTCTGTGGATGCCTCAAACAGAATAAAGAATGCTAATTATTTGTACAGGCTAATGGATGACCTGGTAGAGGAAATTGGTGAAGAAAATGTTGTGCAGATAGTCACTGACAACGAAGCAAGCTATAAAGCAGCCGGTAATTTGTTGATGCAGAAGAGACACCATTTGTACTGGGTGCCTTGTGCAGCACATTCTATTGACTTGATGATGGAGGACATAGGTAGAGATCCTTTTGTTGCTGAGATGGTACAACAAGCTCAGATGATCACGGGATTTATTTATAGTCACAACAGGATCTTACATATGATGAGAGAACATACAGGTGGACGGGATCTTCTTCGTGCTGGCCCTACTAGATTTGCATCCAACTACATTTCTTTAGAGAGCCTGAGTAAATACAAGCATCAGTTGGCCGAGTTAGTCCACTCTGACGAGTTTCTGGCACATATAGGGACACTGAGAGCCGATGCTAGAGAAGTTGCCTTGGCAGTGCAATCGCTAGTTGGGGAGAGAAGTTTTTGGGATAAGGTTTCTCGCTATCTGAAAGTGGTTGAGCCTCTGGTACGTGTTCTGAGGTTAGTTGATGGAGATGACAAAAATGACATGGGATATTTGTATGAGGCCATGGATAGAGCAAAGGAGCAATTGAGCGAAAGCCTTCCTACTTCTCATGACAAATGGTGGAGGATCATCGATAATAGATGGGAGTCGACTCTTCATCATGATCTTCATGCTGCTGGTTAATTCTTCATCTATTTAAGTTGATTTTATGTTATTAATTTTGTTCACATTTAATTTTATAACTAATTAAAATTTAATTTATATGCATGATATTTTTTCAACCTAAGGTATCAGTATAGTGAGAGCGTGCATAATGACGGAGAGGTCCTTCGAGGCACAACTAATGTGATTACTAGAATATCAAGGAATACGAACGAAAGGATAGATGCCTTAGCAGAGGTACCGTACAAAGTATGAGTTTATGAAAATGCATGCGTCTATCATTAACTTATGTTATTTATATTTATTTTGTAGATGGAGAGATTTAAATTGAAGATTGGCATTTATGGAGATGATGACGTCAGGGCTGCAGTAACGAGGACAACTCCAGGTGAATTACATAATAAATAGTCAAATATTAAATTTAATGATTGGCATTTATGATTATTGATATCGTCGTCTTCTTTTTTTTTGAACAGCTGAATGGTGGATCCAGATTAATTACAGACAAGCTGCCACAAATCCTTTGGCGTATGTTGCAGTGCGAGTACTCAGTCAAACCACTTCTTCCAGTCAATGTGAAAGAAACTGGAGTACATTCAGTCTCATTCACACGAAGGTTCGTAACAGATTGGGGGTTTCTAGGCTGGAGAAGTTGGTGTACTGTCACTACAACATGCGTCTAAAAATCAGGCAGATTCAGGAAAGACAGAGGCTTGAAAGACAGAGATTCATGGAGTTTGCTGGCAGACCAGTTGATGAGCCTGTACATCAGATTGATATTGACGAACTGTTAGATGAAGAACACCCACTGCATTCTTGGGTGGAGAGCAGAGCAGCCAGAGATGCACAGCCTGAGTTTGATCCTCAGGATCGGAGTTGGGCAGAAGGTGAATTAGATGCAGTAGTTGTTCGAGATCCTGAATTTCAGACAACACAAGAAGGAGGTGCACTAGTTCTGCAGAGGCGCCGAAAGTCAGCCACACTACAAGACACTGCTAGAACTTCTGCCTCTCAGCCAGCACTCAGGAGATTAGCTACTCAGGTGGATCCACAAAGAAGAAAGGAGAAAGAGCCAGCGAGACCTTCATTGCAGTCATCGAGCAGCAAGAAGTGAAAACAATCAAAAGGAAAGTCTAAAGAACGAGTGGACCCATCAAAAGGAGAAGAAGGGACAGTTCAGCAGACTGGAGAGACACTTGAGGACACCCCAGTTTTACCACCTCACTTGGCCAGCATGTACGAGGCAGAAAGACAAACCTACAGGCGTAGAAGAAGGCGATTGAGGAAAACAAGCCAAGTGCGGAGTGATGACTCCACTGATGATGCTGATGATGATGATGATGATGGAGATGGTGATGGTGATGGCGCTGCTGCTGCTGGACTATCAGGAGGTTCTGCACTTGGGAGCAGTTACACACATGGAATGCAGAATCGGCCGATCCCGATCCGGATCGGCCGATTCGGATCGGGATCGGTAGGTCCCGATTCGGCCGATTCCAGCCGATCCCGGCCGATTCTGGCCGATTCTGGCCGATTCCAGCCGATCTGATCCCGATTCGGATCGGGATCGGCGGGTCCCGATTCAGGGACCCGATCCGATCCGGAATTCCTTGGTTACACAGGATACGATGATTACTCCGCACCTCCGAGTCATTCTGAAGGAATTCAAGGTCAGAGACAAGGACAAGAAAGGGGATTTGAAGGCCAACAGAGACAGGCAGGATGTGATTGGCCACCATGGGAAGATGCACCTTCTTATCCGCCTATTTTTCATCCCCCTACACTGCCATATTCAGACATCAGCAGCACTACTGAAGGGTACTCTGGAGCTCCACCTATACAGTACGGCATTTTTGTCCCTCCAATACAATCAGGAGAAAGTTCAAGCCAACAAGCTTACACACCTAAAGGTATTCAAAGAGGATTCGAAGACCTCGCTAGTTCCTTGTTTGGCTATGGATATGCACTGGCAGATTATGGCCCGCCTGCTCAAACTTATGAACCGGATGATGAAGGATCACAAATGTGATCTTTCTAAGGTATTTTTCAACAACAATATCTTTTTTAATTAATGCACAACAAAAATTATTAGTTAGTTAGTTGTCTTTAATGTTTATTTTTTATGGATGTACATGAATTGCATTCGTTCTTATTGTACATCAATTGAATAATATGTATGTAATTTTTTCTGATTTTTTTTAATTTTTTCTGATTTTTTCCTTATTTTTTTCTAATTTTTTCTATTTTTTCTGATTTTTTTTTTTAAAAAAAAATCCGGCCGAGTTGGACCGGCCAGACTGAGTCTGGATCGGCCGACTCGGCCGATCCAGATCGGGTCGGGTCGGGATCGCCGGGTCCCGATTCCCGGTCCCGACCCGAGCCGGAATTCCTTGCCTTAAATAGGCTTCCAAGCTGTGATAGATTGGCTCGCTTCATGTAAGACCTATATACTGGATGCTTTCTCTGCGGGGAGGTGAGGAATCATTGGATCACCTCTTTACCTCTTGTTCTTTCACTGAGGAAGTGTGGCAGATGATAGGTGCTCACTTCCATATACACGGGATTTGAGTCAATGTAGAGGCTACTTTTATGCTGGGCGGAATTGTTGAGGTCGAAGCAGGATAGGGTTCTATGGTGGCTGATCCTATATGCGACTATTTAGGCGCTGTAGATGGAGCGGAATATTAGGATTTTCCAGCGGGTAGCGACAACGTCGCATATGATTTTCTCTTTTGGTTGTGAGAAGGCTAAAGGGTGGGGAAAAACTAATTGTGACTTGAATTGTACAAACTCCTTGTTTTGTCTTCTGGAGGAGATGTAAGGGGGTGACACACTGACACCATCTTAGTGTTTTCTTCCTTTGGAGGGAATTTTCTTGTCTTTCCCTTCCCTTTTGTATATGCTTATTTTCTTCTTTATAATACAAGTGGTACCATCCACATTAAAAAAAAAATCATCCTCTAGCAAGCCTGTAATGAACCTATAGAAATTATAAGGATATTTACACGATTATATTAAATGTAAGGTTTAATTGTAAAAAGATAATGAGAAGGGTCCTAAATCAACTACTCAAGAATCAAAATTAAAAGACACAGTTATAAATCTAGGGTGTATAAACACAACTTTTTGGAGTTAAAAGTAGAAAATAAAGTATTTTAAAACTAAGAGGTTTAAGTGAAAATTTCCTAAAGCTACTAATGGGCTTAGTGGGCCTTTAAAAAGAGTTTAATTGGGCTTTTTATACACCACGTACAGTCTATCACTTTTTTTTTTCCTTTACACCTAGAAGAAGAACCAAAAGAGACACCTAAGGGGACACCTCACCACCCCTTCTAATCTCCAAGGGTTACCTAGGGACACCTCATGTCCTTCCCTTCTCCTAGGCTATCATTAGGAAGCCACTTGACCCCCCTCCTCTTATTCTTATCTTCTTCTTTCACCTATAAATAGGGAGGGCAGCTTTTGGTTCCTACCACTCCACCAAGAAGAAGAAAAAGAAAGGAAGAGAAGGGTAGAAAGAGAGAGAGAAAATCTGCAAGATGTGAGAGAGATAGAGATAGAAAGAGAGCTGTAGAAAATTAAAGAAAGAAAGAGAGTAGGAGGGAGAGAGTGGGAAGAGAGAGAGAGGCGGTGAGGGGGATAGAGGTGGTAAGAGCTAGAGAGAGGGTCCATTAGAGAGAGAATGAGAGAAGAACAGCGAGAAACGGGGGGGGGGGGGGGAGGAGGCAAGACAAAGAGAGAATTTGGGAGTGTGGTAGAAGAAGAATTTGAAGAGGGAGGCGAGAAGTTATAAAGAGTAAGTGGAGAGTTGTGAAAGCATCAAGAAAAGAAGACATAAGTGAAGAAAGAGAGCTACAGTGGAGGGTTTCTTCGCCAACTCTAGGACGGCATTCTTCCTCCATAAGTAGGCGGAGGAACTTCTCTTGACTCGAGTTTCCACTACTAAGAGGTAGGGTGATACTATCCTACTTCCCTAAATCTATAGTTTAAAATCTAATTAGACGCTTAGATTAGATCTTTATGTCATTCCTGAAGTAGAGATTATGTCATATCTGTTCTCAAAAGAAATAATTCTTAAGATAAGATTCTGTTCCAAATATTTTTGATGAAAACACTCTGTCAAAAGATTTTCTCAAAAGAAAATGTTCTCCTTTGAAGAGTTTTTGACAAAATACACTTCTATTTTATCTTTTAAGGCTATTTTATTTTGCGGAGTAAAATAGAAGCTTCTGGAATATCAAAGAATAGGAATAAAATAGTCTTATACTTTTCTTTCCATAAAGTTATTATGTATATGACGGCTACAAAAGACGATGATTAAAACTTAGGATATATCTAAGATTTCACCATGATTTCAACTATATTCAAGTATGAAGATCTTACATAAATATGTTATTTTCAAAAAGTTACGTATATAGTAAAGAAAATAACACTACTGTATTGGTAAGATGAACTCTACGATCTATCTCTTAGGGATAAGAGGATAGTCAAGTCTTACTCCTTACGATTTGTGTTGTCGGGGCACGGAGCGCCTCTTTATTTATAAGATTAGTGTCCAGACTCGAGACATACCTAATGTAGGCGATGGGTGGAGACCTTATTTGAAGTGCACTGGTGACTGGGGTGTAGGTTATGTGGTGTGGTAACCACATCCCAAGGTCAGCCTAAAGAACCCATCTCACGCTGAAGAGTGTTTGAAAACTCCTATGGACGAACATGTGGAGGTTGAGAGAACTGTCAGTAGACACCTACTCATCTACTTTACGACCATTAATTGATGGTTATCCATGTTGTCTTAAAGACGAATGGACTACCATAGCTATAGAGGCATAAGAAAGAATATTTTATGAATAGAAATGTTACTTTACGATGGTTGGAGAGCTGATGAAAATGAAATATTTTACGATGGCTAAGGAGTAAGGAGCCAATTAAAAGATAATTTTGTAATGATTATCATCTAGATGAAAATGACTTTTGAAAACAAGAGGCCGATTATGACATGTTCTAAGATATGACAATGATGGTTATTATTCTATAATGAACTTCATGCCTATTTTTCTATGTAAAAGAACATGATGAACACCATGATAGAGATCATGAGAAAGGTCTTGAGCATGACAATTTAGACAAATATTGCACTTGTTTATAAACTTATTTGATTATCGTCACATTATTCTGTTTAAATTGTTATAAAAAGACTTCAATCTTTCAATAGGGAGTAAATGATCCCTATTGAGTCCAATAATAGTTGGACTCATGAATTTAATCTAATATTTTTAGGAAACTTTTATAAGAGGGCATTTGATAAACTCTGTGGATCCACACTGATCCTGGTCAGTATTAAGTTTCTATCATTTAAATTTCTTGTACTTTATTTATAATTTATGCAATTACCAGAAACGACCCAAGATACGACGGACCATCTGTCCAGATAGTGGTATCACTTCCCTTACAATTGTAATTATTTTCTATATAAAAAGTGGGACTGTTACAAGGCCATATAAGATACACCTTGAATTGTGTCTTAAAGAATTTTATGATCCTATCCAAAGTAGGAAGTCTTCCTGAAGCCATTTTCCAAAGAAAAATTCTTATCTTATTTAGAAAATACTTCAACCACACAAACCAGTACTAGAATACTCTAATGCCTCCATCATTAATCACCTTCGCAAGAGCATTAACTGCAAAAACTCCTTTACTGCTCTAAACCCACTTCCTGTTGTTTGTCTGTCATGATACAAAGTGATCTCATGGACTATTTTCAGAACAGCCAGCAGTTGCTGCAGCGCCACACTTATAGGCTCCCTTCTTAGTCTGATATTCCAATGACTAATGTTCTCACTTGAGAATATATATCTGATAGAGCACCCTTTGTCTTCAGCAGTAGAAAACATATCTTCATATTGAGAAGCAAACGGGCCCTCAGTGCACCATTTATCCTCCCAGAACCTGATCTCATTCCCATTTCCCACTGAATATCCGATGGTCGGGCTGACAATATCTTTGTTATCTTGTGTTTTGCAGATGTTCTTCCATATGGGTGAATTACCAGTATGTCTAGGAGTAAGACCCCATCTAGGAGAATTAGAATAATACTTCTCCTTAATATTTTGGACCTAGAGTGCATTCCTTTCATCACCCAACCTCCACAGCCATTTGGCTAATAAAGGTTGATTGAATTGCTGAATTTTGAAGAATCCAACCCCACCTTGCTCTCTATTTTTGCATAGAAGATCCCAGGCCACTAAATGGAGACCTCTCCTTTCCCTTTTCCCTCCTTCCAAAAGGAATGAACTCTTGATAGATTCAATGATTCTTTCAACCTTTCTAGGGATTTTAAGAATAGACAGCTGGTAAGTGGCCAATGAAGACAACACTGTTTTTAATAAAATCTATCTCCCTCCATCTGAAGGAAATTTAGCTTTCCATCTTTCTAGTTTCCGTGCAAACTTCTTGATAAGATCAATCCTTTTCCTAACCTTGCACTGTAAATTGAATAGAGGCAGTCCCAAATATTTTATAAGGAATTGAGAGTTCTTGCAATTCCAATAGGAAGCAATCTCGCTTGATGTATTCTGGTCCAAGTTAATTCCAATCACTTCTGATTTATCATGGTTAATTGAAAGACCTGTGAGCCTCCACCAAAGAAAGCAACTTGCTTGTACTACAAGTGCTGTGATCCTGGACTGAGGAGAAAAGTAGTGTATCATCAGCAAATTGCAAATGTGACAGCTGCAAACCATTCCTACCAATATAAAACCCTTCCACCAAGCCTTGAGCTGATGCTCTATGCTACAATGATCTCATGATCTGGCCTATCACAATGAAAATAAGAGGAGAAATAGGGTCTCCTTATCTCAATCCTCTCAAGCTAGAAAAGAAACCACATGGCTCCCCATTCAAGAGAATAGAGAACGTTGGAGCAGAGATACAACTCATTACCAACTTAATCTATTTTCTTTGAATCCCATGCTACGGAATGTTCTTTGAATGCATAACCAGATGACTCTATCATATGCTTTTTCAAAATCAAGTTTCAGGACCATCCCTTCCTTCTTGCTACATCTTTGGGCATGAATAGCTTTATGGGCAGCCAAGAAATTATCCAAAATGAACCTCCCCTTTTAGAAAGCTGACTGATTTTTACTAATCACCTCCATCAAGACCTTCCTCAGTCTATTTGCCATTACTTTGGTAACAATTTTGTAACAACCATTTAAAAGACTAATAGATCGGAAATCTGAGACTTTCTTTGCATCTTCCTTCTTTGAAATAAGAACTTCGTAAGTGGAATTAAAGCCTCTTATGCTGTTGCGGCAATGCTGAAATTCTTTCATAACATTCATAAGATCATCTTTAATGGGATCCTAGAAAAATTGGTAGAATTCCATAAAGGAACCATCTGGGCCCGGGGATTTATAAGCGTTCATGGAAAACACTGTATCTTTGACTTCATCTTCTTGGAAAGGAACACAGCTCTTCAGCTTGAACTTCATCAATATTCTGGAGGATCCCATCCTCCACGTGGCCTTCATTGTTAATTTTCCAAGAAGAGATTCATGAAGTATGAAAGAGATGCATCTTTAATATCCCTTCCATTTTCAATCAGCTGATCCTGAACCTTCACATACTTAATTGTGAAGGACCTTTTTTCTGGCACTAGCCAACTTAGTAAAATCATCTTAATCAGAGCTCTTTGGCTATTGCTTCCACCTGATGCCTGCTTTCATCCCTTAGAAGGCACCCATTGTACTCCTCCCTGAGTTTGACAAACTCGAGTCTCTTCTCCAGATAAAATAAAACTTTCAGCTTTCCTCCTTTCTAAGGCCTCCAAATTTAGCAAGACCTCCTTTCTATTTTCTGACTTTTGGGTCACCATTTCCCCATTCCATCCCTTGATACATTTACTAAGCCATTTCAGCTTCTCAGAGAAAGTTTGACAAGCATATGCAGCCCTAGGAATTTCCTTCCAGCACTTTATTACCATGTCCTTGAAACCTTCCTGAGTATGCCAAGCCAACTCATACCTGAAGAGTCTGCATCTTTTTACCGTCCTTGGTGCTCATTAGTATTGGTATGTGATCAGAAACTGTTCTACTGAGTCCTTTGGTAGATGACAAGGGAAATAGTCTCATCCAATTCTTGGACACCAATGCTCTATCAATTCTAGATTGGATATGATGCTTCTCAAAATTTGACCGTGTGTACTTTCTGTTGGGTAACTCCAAATCAATCAATCCACATTCAGTAATCCATTTCCCAAACTTTTCCTTATGTGTGTTCCACTTTTGTTGCCCTGTTCTTTCCCATGGGAATATGACACAGTTGAAATCGCCTATAATGCACCAGCGGTCTTGAAACATAGAAGGCAGCTTATGTAACTTATGCAGAAAATTCTCCTCATCTTGTAAATTATTTGACCCTAAATAGAGGAAATAACCCATCGGTCGTTGGTACTTGTTGACGAGAAACTAATTGACAAACTGAACTGGCCCACATCACATAAATGACCACTGAACTTATTATTCCACATTATGATTGGTCCTCCACTCGCACCTGTTGCAGGAACCAAAGCCTAGTTTGTAAGAACCTGAGGCACCAATATAACTGATAAACTGACTATCTACCACCCCCTTTTAATTTCCTACAGACAAAAAAGGTCCAGCTTCTCCAGTTTAACACCAGTCTCTTACTGCCCTTTGCTTGCCTTCCCCATTTATTCCTCTGATATTCTAAGAGCAAATTTTCATTTTAAAAGAAGTTTTCTGCCCTCCTTCCTATTATCTCTCAAACAATCAACCACCTCATTTTTTTGAACAAATGAAATCTCCCTCTTTCCTATCTTCACCCCACCCCCTACCTCTTTTCTTAGAAGAATTCTGAAGTGCATTTGCGCTCCTCAGCTTTTTGATGAAACTGGTAACTAGCTCTTCTACCCCAATTTTTCCCCCAAATTGGATAATCTCCTGATACCAAATCTTCTCTTCCCCTGTAAGCACCATAAACAGTGGGTTAGGCAGTTCCGAGTAAGGGACTATCACCAAAGTGGGAGCCCTCATAAAATCCACCATAGAAGCAGCGGCAGGTGGGTGAGGGTTCTTCAATTGGAAGTGGCCCTAGGGGTCTGGCCGACCTTCTAGAAGCAACTCCTCAGCAAAATTACCCTGCTCTACTTCTGGAGATATTGTGTCAGTCTCGCCTACTACTAAGGATACCCAAGACAGCTGGACTCCCTCCAGGTCCTCCGAGGGATGGCCAATGTCAAAACCAGATCCTTCGACAGATGAAGGTTCCCTACCAGCAACAACTGTTATTCCTTTGGCTGAGACAACCCTTCCACTATCAGAGACCTCCCCGACAGGGTCTTGACATCCTCCACCTGATTAGGGAGAGGCAAGATCCCCTCGAACTATAATGAAGAACAAGGCATGTGCATCATCTGGGTGGACCTAGCAGGCCCTCCCCTCCCTCCTGTAGAAGAAAGGGCATGATAAAACTACTGCCTAGAGGCCGGAGCAGAACCCAGGGGAGGTGAGCTATATGCCTACAACACTCCTTTCCTGCTCCCAGAAGACGTGTTGGCATATTTGAAGTCTTTGCGGGTAGAGACGAAGAATCCATTGGGTTGATATTGGTTACCGTCGAGTTTAAAATGGAACTCGAGCAATAACCCGATAATAAGAAAGACCCATATTAATGTACCCAAACGACTTACCCACTAGATTCTTCACAACTTGACCTGAATGACATCCACTAGAGGCCCGCACCTATATATCTTCCTTACCTGAACTCCTCATCTCCTCAACCACCTCCTCTGATCTCCTGAGCCATTCAGAAGAGGATATCTGTTGATTGGAGGATCTCGTGAGATCCCCAACCAACCATAGAGGCCTCGAATAAGGCCACATCTGCTTTGGGACGAACATTCCTTTCCTCGAGCCGAATAGAGCTATTATGGGTGTCAGATTCTAAAGCAGCTGAAGCCGGGCAAATCACTACGCCATCCCCCAGGTCCCCCAAGTCTTGAGTGAACTGAGTACTGTGATTCCGACTCGGAGTTGGCTTGAAGATTGCCTCAGAAGCTCAGAAGGATGCCACTGGCAATGACATCTTCTTCGGAGCAGCGAGCTTGTCATGTCTAGACCTGTAGGACTTGTACTCTGCAAAAACATCAGCCCACGTCCAATCCCCTCCCCCCCATCCCCAAGGAATTTCTATGAGATGCCGAGTGAGATGGTGTTCCCAAAGCTAAGGAAGCAATGAACCATCTCCCTCCCACGGACACCTTCATCTTCCTTGGAATAAAGCGAGGCGACTCCACTTCACCGAGAATTCTGGCATACAATAGAGACTCCATTTGTATGGTTCTTTTGTCTACTTCCCTAAGAACCCCAAACCTCTCAGCAATGACCCTGAAAGTTTCTACACCCTATACATGAAAGGCAAACCTTCCAATATGTACCAACAAAGAACACCTTCCTCCTCAGGATCTGTACCATTCTCGATCCTCCAAGGAGAGAATTCCAAAGTGAAATCCTCCCTATGGATTAGCTTCCTTTCCGGAGCAACTTTCTTCCACCCTTCCCAAGATGAACTAACCAGGAAGTTCTTCCCCTTAACCTCCTTGATTTTCCAGACATATTTCCCCGGCCAAACTTCTTGCAGAGTCCTCATAAGCTTCGTGACTGCAGAGTCAGCATTCCAAGCAGTCACGACAGACACCACCACTCATGCTTGCAAAGCAGCTTGGATCCTAGAAGCTTCGAAAGACCAGGGAATATCAACCCTTGGACCTCTTTGCTCATGAGAAGACCAGAGCGACCCTTCCCTTTCCTAAGCATGTAGGCTTCTCTCGATCCTTGTCTCCTTAATACCTGCCAGTCTCCTCCCTCGTCACCTTCAGCCTCCACTCCTCTAACCTCCATCCTATGGTTCCACAGTTAAAACATATTTGAGTATGGAGATTTGCTCTCTAGGCTCAAATTTTTGGTTCCATCTCATTTACTTCTGCAGATCTGGCTGCAAGGGCCTGCCATTGGCCCCATACATTTTGGGTTTCATTGGTGGAATGTTATTAGCAATGAGTCTGCTGGAAATTATGATGCAGATTTTATTGGTTTAGCAATGAGTCTGCTGGCAATTATGATGCGGATTTTATTGGTTTAGCAATGAGTCTGCTGGCAATTATGATGCAGATGTTATTGGTCATCATGAGTTAGAGTTGAACTTGTGTTCACAGGAGGCTATCAGTTAAAGGAGGCAAAACTTAGTAGGGTGATCATTTGCAGAAGAAAACATTTTCACCATGGCATGGTTTACTGGACACCATCTATGCCTCATGTTTGATTTTATCTTCTAAGCTTGAGGTTCATG
The DNA here is from genome assembly GCA_030544215.1 of Zantedeschia hybrid cultivar. Classification (NCBI taxonomy): domain Eukaryota; kingdom Viridiplantae; phylum Streptophyta; class Magnoliopsida; order Alismatales; family Araceae; genus Zantedeschia; species Zantedeschia hybrid cultivar. The sequence continues at coordinate 47,953,307 of JARZZO010000002.1, read as the reverse complement.
GATTTTGCATTCCTTCTTATGAAACTTAAATTATGTGTGAATACTCTATGTTTACTTGTGTGATGTCTGGTGAGTTATTCCATAAAATTTTTCTTCTTTCTTGCTAAGACATAGCTTCACCATATGCAGGTTATAGTTGATATGGAAAGGTTAAAACAAGAGTTTCAACAACATCTTCACGAGGCACAACATTATATGAAGTGAGAACATCTTATCCATTTTTTTATTTATCAGTTATTTTTTTTTGTCCATGATCTTGGCCCCAATTGGTTGTCGACTCATGGTTTCCAGTTCAGCACTAAGAGTGAGCTTCACATTTTTCTTTTCTTCATTTCATTTGTGGTCATTTAATGTGCCACTCAAGTCACCGGTGGGGTCAATGAGCTTAAGTAGCATGTGATCAACTAGAGTGAACATGTTATGGCAGCCATTTTTGGGCAGGCCTTTGGGTGGATGTTGCCAATGAAGAGCAGGAATCTAATGGATTGTACAGATTCAGAATTTCTGAGGCTGGACAACTCTGGCCAAGTAATTTTGACAGAATTTCGTGGCTTTGACTTTCCTATGAATTGAAACTGTATCATTCCAAATGGTGAAGTATTGGGTGTTTGAAATGTCCTGCCCCTCACTGTATCCAGCACATGCAGGTTTTGGCCCCAAATGATCTATGATGGGTAGACAATTTTGAACATTATATTGAGAAACAGAAGTATTCATACAATAAGCAATTTGTATTAGTGGATTAATTATAGGTTATTCTTCATAATAGCTTATCATTTCATTACATCAACCTCCATGATGGCGACCCACAACTGCAGTCATAACCATACCAGCATCTGAATCCAATCGGAGCTGACACTCTGGTAACCTGCTGGGGTTTGGAGACCTGTGAAATAGAAACAATAGAATAAACATTTCTAAGGCATAAACAACTAGATAAATGGTGCTGAAGCACAAACCAAGAGTATTCATAGTTTCATACAATAATTGGCAAGTAGGAACTATATAGTCAAAATAAAGAAGGTATGCTAGCACTCACTGCTGTCTACAGACTCTACACTCCTAGGGGAAAGCTAAACTACTTCTATATGGCACCTCTCTCTCTCTCTCTCTCTATCAGGTTCGTACGGCTCAGACTTTCTTTCCTCTGTCTATCTCTGTCTCTATTGAGCTCTGCTAGGCCACTTCTCTGTGTGTGTGTGTTGCAGACACACTCTCTCTATGTATGTGTGTGCACGTGTGTGTGCAGTCTCTCCCTCGCAAGGTAGGCATAATCGGGGATCGGACATGGATCAGTCTGGTCCTGCATAATTGGGGATCGGACATGGATCAGTCTGGTCCTGGACCGATCCAATCCAGTCCGGTCCCCCACTTTCTTAAAAAAAAGTTAAAAAAATTCAAAAAATGCTAAAATAAATTATACAAAAATGGAAAACTGGTTTCCATTGCCAAAAACTTATCTAGGACTCTGGGTAAGCCCTTGGGTTCTATTAATTGTCAAAAAAGGGTTGGATACATGGCGGGGGGGGGGGGGGGGGGGGGGGGGGGGGGCGCATAACACCTTACCCCTAAGTAACTTAGTAAAATGAATATATGATAGAAAAAAAAACAAATAAGTTGAAAGTAGAAAAAAAATAAGAAATTGTGGATATACTTACATGCATTATATTCTTACGTTGGATGGTACAGTAAATATTACTCGATAGTTTAAGGCTCACCAACTACACCACGTTCCTTCCTTCTGTCGCTTCATGAAAAATGGTACACTTCTTAACCTTTTTCCAACAAGTGAAAAGCCCATAGAAAACTTAATATACAAAGTCTATCAAGGTAAATATGACTAGGGGGATGAAACACCAATAGAAGCTGCTCCATGTGCGGTGCATTTTTTTTGTTTCCCTTCCTTGCAACATGAGATATTAATTTATAAATCCCTCAAATAGGTCAGCAATCATTAAATGTCACAAAGAAGATTTATATTCCTCCAATGAGATATATTGTTGTCATTTTTTTTCGATTCTAGTCTAGTGGCTAAAGACTAAATCTTACTCAAACGCACCAAAGATCGATCTCTGATGAACACCTTCTCCACCAATGTCCAAAACGTCCACCTACCACTCAGCTGAGGCAATACAAATTACTGTTGTTTTGACAGCAACCAGTGTGTCCATATCATCTCAACTTTTATTTCTGATATGTCAGCGCGCAAAAGACGCATGTATCGACTTTATTCGCTTTTGAATAACAAAATTTGCGGCAGTAACCAGGTTTAAAATACTAAATAAAAAATTTGATCATATTCTACAAAGCTCGAGTGAGGGCCCGATCTCAGACTGGGCTGACTGAGCCCTATGTGTCCACGAGCAGTCTTGGGGCACAGCCCATCGTAAGAAATTTTTGTTGCACCGCCCGCTATTATACAAATGTTGCACATAGTTTTTTCCAAAACATGCGAGATTGATCCTATTGCCTATATTCTTCAAGAAACCAATTATACTCATATGTGTCCATATATGATTGTCATTGACACCTATCCATGTGTATCACCTCCATAATAAGATCTTCCTGACGATTTATAGGAGGCTGCATTTGAGTATTGAAGATAAGCTGCATATCCTCCTGAGTAACTTGATGCATCAGAGGGTGGTGGAGGTTGAATTGCATAATGTCTTGCTGGAGGTAGGTATCCATAGGGAGTATAAGGTTTATACCCCTCCGATGGAACTTGAGATGAAGCATCAGAGAAGTGGTCTTAAGTAAACTCTGCTAACATTTGTCTTGCCCTCCTCGTGAATTCAACTTGTCGTTGTTGCTTCCCTTTGCCCTTGTCTCCAGCTAGTGTGTCCCTAGCTAACCTGCTTGAATGGTCTTCATCTTGAGTCACATGCGTAAATTGTTGCTCTTTAGTGAAAGTAATCGGAGGAGCTTCAGTTATTTGACTTAAGCCTCCTCTTTTAGATGTTCGATGTTGTAGGTATTCACCTTGACTCCCATGGAGATCATCATCATTATCAGTACTCATTGTCAAAGTAGAATAATCTAAAGTCTTGTATTACACCTTGTCGTTCGGCTCTGACATTTCTTCCTCCTCTCCTTCTATAGCGTCTAAATCTGTAATACCCATGAGAGTCCTTTACTTGATCTTAATGCACGTGGTGCAGATTTCTTTTGCCTTTTATAAGGAGGTTGGAGAAGTTGAAATTCTATGGACAATGGGATTCCATCCGGTTCTCCTTACGCCCACAAACAATTATTTGGGTCAAATTTTGTTGGATCCAAGACATTCCTTACATCCACCCATGCATGAAGTGGGTTCTCATTGAAGATATTGTCAAGGTCGATCGGTTCTTCGGCTTGAGGTTCCGGTTGCACAAACCGACCAGTAATCTCATCTCTCCATCGTATTTATTCCCTCTAGTTCTCCTAAATTCATTGAACATTCAGCTTGAGCCGCATGTTGTAGTGACATAAGACTAGGTGCTCTAGTTTATGTGAGCTTAACCGGTTCTTTTGCTTAGTATGAATCAAACTAAAGGTTGACCAATTCCTCTTACATCCAGAGGTAGAAGTTGTCTAGCTCAACAAACGGATGGCAACATAAGCAAGATCTTCATACTCTGGGGCTTTTCAATGATCCGTCCACCAATCAGTTGCAAATTATCAAAATGTAAGTCATTTAAGACATGCAAGTCATGTAAGTCTTTAGTTACCTGGTGAAAATAGCATGGTCGACCTTTGAGCATGGTGAGTCCCGAAATGCAATGTCTCGAGCCTATAGTCACACATCTTGTTGCGTGTTATTATAACTCGGTCCTCATCTGCCAACATATGCCGAATGACATTCTCAGTCCCAACGAAGGATTTCTTCATCATCTGGCAAATGTTGGGTAGTTGTACTATACTAATATCTTGGGTTAAAGAAATGACTTACAAGTTGGTTACATGTAGATAATTATCTAATAGAAATGATGAGTGTATAAGTTCAGAAAGTGGTTATCAATTCCATGTAGATCATGGTGAAGTGTCCTATCTCATCTTGTGTCTATAATGTCTCACCACTTTTTATAGTTGGTCTTGTTCACTTTTGTAATTCTTCCTTTGCACGATCCATTGCTTCATATAGATAACCCATTGTAGCCTTTTTGTTACCATCCACCATCCTTAAAACACACACAAGAGGTTCTATTACACTAGGAATCATCTTAATATCCCTTCAGAAATCTCTGTTCTCAATTAAGTCCTCCACTCGCTTCCCCTTGGCCCTATTTGGTTGTTTTGCATAACTTGTCATCCAATCCTCTCATCCTTTACTTGAAATTATTTGCATCAAAGGACGCTTGTGAGATCACATGCTCTCTAAAAAAATGTAACTAGAAGCAAAACGAGTTGTCCCAGGATGTAGCAACTCTCTCTGGTTAGTGTGTTTACGCATCAATATAAGCACATAGTTATAATTGTAGATGTAGGAGGTGATGAATTGGGCACTTGTCGTGGTCTGCTCTAACTTTGCATCCTTGCTAGTGTCCTCTAACATCATATCTAGAGAGTGGGCCGAGCAAGGTACTCAATAGAGATGTGGTCGATTCTCCATTAACATTTGACCGACGACTTTGTAGGAAGCTATTGTATCCATTTAAACTTACATGACCCAATCCTCTCCCACCTACTCCACAATGTTGTCAATTAGTTTGAAAAGGTATTCAACATTCTTGACCTTACCACTGATATCAACTGAATTCCATAAGATGGTCCCAGTTTGACAGAATATGAGGACGTTGATCATACTTTTCCTTGTTATGCCTATTCAAAAAGTGATAACAATTATTTCAAAACACCATACCATGAATTAAAGAGATACCTTAAAATTATCCAATTAAATATGCTCACTTGTCCAGCCATCAGTCATGATTGTGCAGCCTCTCTCATCTCATATTCTTTCAAATGACTTGATATGTTTTTTGAGATCATTTACCTTTTGAGGTAGGTAAGTATTGTAGATCTCATTGGGTATTAGTCCTTGAACTCCCTTACCTACTTCTCCAATTTTCTCGATCGTGTCCTCCCAATAAGGACCTTTGGCAATGTTTACTAGTACATTGTTGTAAATGAATCATCTGGTAGTGGCACAACCAATCTTTTTCTTGCATAGCTTCAAATTCTTCATGATAGGCATAATAGATGGTTCCCTACTCTTCGTCCGTGTTAGAAAATGATTAATGGGACCTACCCAAGGATCATCAACCCTAGTTAGATCGTTAATTTCCTCTTCATTGGATCCCCGGACCCACTTCCTTGCCCAACGTGTGTCTATACAAATCCTCCTCAACGAAAGATCTTCTACTTTCTTCCATTCCATATCGCAATTCATTTTAAGAAATAATAAAAGAATAAAAATAAATTATTCAAATTGAAAGTTACTTTTGGGAAGAAGGATAAAAATTAAGCGGTGTGTATAACAATTACCTGGAGAAAAATCTTCAAATGTTGTAAACCTCCTTTTTGTATGGTTCTTCTCCTGGAGGGTATATATGCGCTTTGGTGGCATAAGGACATGTCATCTCTTCTCTAATTCGACCCCTCATAATAGATGTTACTCCTCTTTCGGCATCCCGTTGTCATAGGTAGTTCTTGAATTGAGTTTTGATCTCCGGTGGTACATTAGAGCAAGCTTTTGCCTCCCCTTTGACACCTACCGAGTGTTACTTTAGACTAAAGACTCCACTTGATTACAATGGTTGCATTTCATCTTTCGTTGTTCCATGTCCACGGAGGTGCAATGGTTCTATCCCGAGTCACTACGAGGAGCAATGGATGTTGCCTCATTTTACCCCAGTGTAGACATTTTAAAAAAGAAAAATGAAAGATTAAAGTACAAGTACAAAATTTGAGAGAGAGAGAGAGAGAGAATTAGAAAAATGAAATATAGAAAGTGGAAACTTAAGTTTTGTTGAAACTTGAAAGTAAAGAATTTTAGGGGAGAGAGAGAGAGAGAGAGAGAGAGATAGAAATGTGAATAAAGAGGGAGAGTTTTAAAGACAAAAAGAGTTAGAAAGACAAAAAAAAGCATGGACATGCCATCCAATGCCACCAATCATTGTAGAGAACTACCCCCTAAAGCTCAATTACACCCAATGAGAGCTTTAGAGAGCAAGTAGAGAGAAAATGAGAGCTTGGAGAGAGAAAGATCTTAAAGAGAGAAATTGAGAATGAGTGTTGGTGGGGATGGGAAATGGGCTTGGGGGGTTTATATAGACACCCCAAGCCCTTGGTTAGGCGCTGGGAATGTTCCCAAGCCATTGCTGACCTAGATAGGCCGATCTAGTTCAATCCCGTCCAATCCTAGCTTTAGGATGGAGGATCGGGGCACAGGTTCGGCCGATCTGATCCGATCCGATCCATGCCGATCTATCACACCTTGCTCCCATGTGACCCTATCTCTCTAAACCTCCGATCTGATCTGATCCGGCAGACCTTGCTTCCCTGTGACCCTATCTCTCTAAACCTTCCCCACCTATGCAACACCCCTTTATGTGCATGTGTCCGTGCATACTTGTATGTGTCCCTCCCTCTCTCTCTCTCTCTGTCTGATAATTTAGGCCTGTGGATTGTGTTGTGTGCCTTTTTTTTTGAACCTTTGCCTACATATTTGTTTTGTATTTATTTTGCAGATTTTTTAACCTTTTGATTGTTTTCCATTTGCATATTTAACTTTGGTAGTTCATCGCAATAAACTTCTTGTACTTTGATGTCAATGTCATATTAGTGCTATTTTCTTGTAATTTTCATGTTAATGTCATATTAGTGTTATATTAGATAGGTTACTATGAAGTAGGCACCTAAGCCGCCTTGGGTCGCCATACGACATTAACAACTATGGAAGATTGTAACAGTAAACAACGAAACAACAGTAAAGAATAGTAAGGTAGGAAAAACGAACCCCCCTCAAAAGTGGGACTTAGTAACTGGTTGATGACTGACGGTTTACATTTAACGCTAATTGGACAGTTATACAATTACAGTTGTTCAGCTTCATAGCTTTACGATTGCTCACAGGTCTACAATTAACATGTTTACCATTTATTGCACAGGTTTAACCCAACAATGGTAATGGTGGGAACATGATAAAGCCCCTCAACTCATTAGGCAAACAATAAGCCCCGTGGTAGTGGGAAAACCAGTAAAGCCCCTCAATTCGTTAAATAACAAGGCATGAGAAAACCAGTACATCCCCTCAACTTGTTATGCAAATAACAAGCCCCCTCATAGAACTCTTGGATCCTTACTTTTATATATCTAAACTTGTCCAAATCTTTATTTTTTTGTCCCTTAGCTTATCAAGTCCAAATGTATCTTTTCCTCCTTCATAAGTTCCTAGTTTATGATCCAATTCTTCTGAAGCCTTCAACTCAGTTTCAATTATTATTTTCTTAGTACTCTCTTTTGCAGTTCTGTATTATTTTAATGTTATATCAATTTTTATTCTTTTGCCATGCTTAAAGTGTTCTCATTTTTATTTAATAGCCTTTTGAATTTCACTACTCGTGTTATACAATTAACCATTTTATTCAGTGATGTGTTTGGTTCTCCTTCAAAATTTCCTTCTTCTAATAGATGATTTTCAAATGTATCTAGTTTCCTCTTTCCAAATTCTGTCATTCAATCTTGGGCAACTGTTTACTACATCCCTTCTCTTCCGCTTCCGAATGTGATATCCATTACCAAAATTCTATGTTGAGGGGGCTAAACACTCTCCAGGTTAACTTTACAATCTTTGCACAATGATCAGTTGTCCATCCTATTAAGGAAATAGTCTACTTGACTTCTCTGTGTCCCACTTCTATAAGTTATCAAGTGCTGATTTCTGGTGTTTCATGGCTTCATAATGGGCCTTATCATCGTGTGATTATCATTTTCTGATTTCTGGTGTTTCATCCAACTTTTACTGATGGGACTTTACAAGTGTGATTTAATGTATGCAGATATCTGGTGTTTCATCCAAGGTTTACTAATAGGCGCTGGAAACTGTGATTAATGTTTTTTGTGATTTAGAATTGGATATGATGAATTCAATATTTGCATTCATGCTTATGGATCAATTATTCATGTGGATATCAGGCTTTCAAGAAAAAAATATGGAAGTCTTCTGGCATCAAAACAGAAAATCTGTGAGTACAGCTCAGTTCAAAGTAATAAAAAAGTTCAAGTTATTGTTCGTTCTGCTGCAGAAGCACGTTCTCTCCTTCATACCAAATTACACCAGTTTCGCAAAACATCAGCTATCCAAACTACCAATGATGAAATTGAAGGGAACAGAGCATATGCCGGTGAAAATTCTGAACAGCCATCATTAGACAGCACTCCCTCGGAGTCTTTCAGTTTGCCTGGCCCAATCTCTCTGTATAACCGTAAGATTCTGGATTTCTGACCTTTCAATGTGTTTCCCCCTCGATACGCATGCAAGAGTTTTTGGCAGTTTAGATATTCTCTTACAGTTAAATTACTTATTCTGCAGAAAAGCAGACAAGGATTCCAGAGGTTGGTGATATGATGCATGTCCCGTCCCTTGGCAAGAAAGCAGTTGTCCTAAAAGTTGAGGCATCTAAAGGAGAGGTCACAGTTCAAGCTGGTAACATGAAAGTAAGACTGAAGTTAAGTAGTATTGTAACCCAGGAAGCTAAGACAGTGTAGATAAAACATTTTGTACGGCAATATGCTTCTCAAATATTTTCATGATTTTCAGCTGTGGAATGTAGTTGGTGTTTGGCCAAAAGATCATTGATACGGTTCCCGTCTCTGTTTTAACTTTTAAGAGCTCTAGATAGTCAATGTTTTTGGAGGCTTTCAGTAAATATATTGTGCTGTCAGTATGGTTCGATGTACAGGTTTTGCATCGTGTTTCCTTCTGTCAGTGTTTCTGGATATGATTATGTACGAGAAAGCTATTTCTAGACCCTCTGGAAACTAGGAAAACTAGGTTTAAAATGTTCGAAATTGATATTTACCATATAGTCCCCTCCTTATTCTTGATTGATTACTAATGAATGCATGATGTTAATCAGACCTGAAGTGCTCCTACAATCTCTGGAGTGCTCTTCATTCTAGTATTGGAGGAGAGGCCAAATGAACCTTTAATATAAATTGTCATTTTCAAGAAAATTGCCATATTATTATCTAGGAATGACAAGTAGGGTCCAGAGAGAATTTGCTAGGTTTGTCCTTTCTGGCTAGTTGATTGCATAGCTTGATGGCAGGTTGTTCATTTGACACATGAGACAGACTAGAGACAAAGTCTTGCACATACTGAAGGGCTTATGGTTAGCAAATTGATGGTTTGTGGGGGTTCCTGGATTGCAGGTTTGGAGGGATACATGTACCTTTCTAATTAGCACATTTCATGCACAATTTAGAAAATGAAATCAGGAGGTATCCTCTTTCGAGTTGTTGGAAACAGTATTCCTGAAGGCCCTCCAGCTTTTAAATTTTAAGGTTGTCTTTCAGAAGGTACAACTGTTAATTATTATATTGTGTATTTGCATCACGATAAATGTATCTGCATGTATATGCATTGCATGACTATTTCAAATCTGCCACTACCATCACTTTATATTATTTTCTCAAACAGACTTTAGTTAAAGGTTGAAATTACAGAAGTGTCCCTTACTCTTCTGTTAATGACACAGGGAGTTCAAAATGAGGTTACCTTGATTAAAAATTACCTTTTCATCTTTTTAAAAGGAATTTTCTGAGTATGTTCAAACAGTGAACAGTGGGACTTAATTGGTAGATCCACACACAGATCTACAAGAATGATACACATGTAAATGCATTTCTTGTAGTGAAGGGACTCTGGTGATCCCTTCTCCTAAAACCATAGCTTTAGTTTAACATTTTTCAATGGTTTAGATCCCAAATGGATGCCATACTGAGGTTATCTGACGTTCGGCAGCATGTGTAGTTTTGTTCTGGTTTAGTAGCATAGACTGGAATTGAAAATGTTGGTGTAGTAACAGTAAGGCTTCATCTGTGGGCAGCGGCAACTCTCAATTCCTTCCTGATACAACAGAGGATTGCTAAAAGACAGACTTGCTTCATTTGTTTGCAATTTGGAGCAAAATGGGTTTTTGCGGTTGCTAACTCTTTATCTTTGAGCTTTATGCAGTCCCTTGATTTTCTTTTTTTTGGACGAATTTGCGACTTTTTGATTCACCAAGAAATGGGGTCGAGAGAAATGAAATTTACCTTTCGTATGTGCCTTTCCCTGGGTTTACGAAGATGGGGATTGTCATCATAGTTTGGTTTTCTTAAGTAGTCTTTGCTGTGAGAGCTCTTTGGCTGTCTGTGATTAGGTACGTATCTTTGCCTTTCTTTCACTTAATTTTGTTATCTTTTTCACAGGCTAATAGTAGTGCAGCCTTTTACTTCCTGTTCTACATAAACTGCATTAATAGAATGCGACTGTTGAGCCCTCGTGAGATAATATTTTATATCTTCCAATGGACTTGGACTCATCATCGGAAATTGTCATTACTCCTGTTGAAGGTGACAAGGCGGTATGGATCTGGTGCCGTTAATTGCTATATTTGTTTATAGTTGGGCGTAGCTTTCAAGGTGACATGCTCTGGATTTAAAAATGTCTGAATCTCTGTCTGTAATATAGAAAATTGAAGTTAGGCTGCCAGCTCCTTGGCCATGAGGTTAAGTGTAGTCTAATCTGCGTTGACATGAAGATAATCGATGTCACAATTTCCTGGTTTGTTGCCCTTGCCTCTGAAAGAGATCTTGTGTCCTCTCTATTGTCTTGTTCTGAAATGAGCCTTGTTCCCATGTTATGTGTTGATCATTGAACATTAGTGTTATTCAGTGGTTGAGAGTAAGAAAAGGCATCACGTCATGGTACAAAGAAGTTTGAATGGTAATATCTACGGTGACCAGTGAGGCAACTTAGCTAATGACAAGGTGTCATGCCTAAGCAGGATGCTTATTAAAAGGTTGCAGTTTTTTCAGCATGCATCAAGGGAAATTCAATTAAGAGGCCCCAGAAATTCCTATCATCAACGTGAAATGATAATGCCTTGGAAGTTTCAATCTATGTCGGACGGTAACACTCTTTAAGCGCTGCAATAAGTTTGTCTGATACTTGGGCAATGCAGTGAGGAGACTTTTTTTTTTAACAACCCTTTTGTAGGAAACTTTTCTCAGTTTCAATGCCCCTGTTGCACTTACCCAGTCTCCTCCACTTCTGCTCCACTTTTGCACTTACTGAAACCGCACTCTTTATCTTGTATATTCTATCCATTGCCATTCAACTTCTGTCGAGAGTACCGCGGAGGCCTAGCTGACACGCACCCTTAACCCCACCCCAACAAAAACCTCAGGTCCTCGGAACTCGGCATGCGCCGACATTGCCCCGTCAGCGTCGCTCGCTACCCTCCCTGGCGCCCCCATCCATCCGAAGCCACACGTCCAGGAAGTAGAGCAGGAACACCATGGCGACGCAGCACAGGAACATGGGCATGGCACCGAGGATCCACAGGAAGAGCGGGAAGGAGAAGTCCCATAGGCCCAGCGGCACCGGGATGGCATCCAGAGACCGCTTATTCACAGTGGTGCCGATGGAGGTTTGGAGTGACTGTGGCTTGTGCTTGAAAACACCAGTGATATATGGATAGGATGGCCAAAGAACGTGTCATCCCTCTTGTGATTTTATTCATATTTATAGAATATTATGAGCTACATTTGTTACAATAGATTCTGAGTTCCTAGATATTTGCGGGAAGCTGTTACAACAAGAATCAAAATACACGGCTACTGAGAACAGGATAGACTCGAATCTGATGCGTGTTGCTACTCGGTTGTGTTGGACTTTGATGTGCAACCAAGTCAGCCTTATGAGCATCAAATAGATGAGGATTGAGACGCTTGTTATCACCCCCCTCAAGCTGAGCGAACTAAGACTCAGCTTGCTCTGCAGAAAGTAGACGCTGGTGACACAGCTCTTTCGTAAAAATGTCAGTTATTTGATCAACGGAAGAAATATATCGAACATCCACAAGATTTCGGAGTATGAGCTCATGCACATAATGATAATCAATTTCTATATGTTTTGTACGAGCATGAAATACATGATTGTTGGTAAGAGCCATTGCGGAAACATTATCACACCAGATGAAGTTATTGGGTCATTCAATTCAAAACATTAAGACAATGAATGGAGTAGACAGTATGTACTAAACACTTTTTGATTTTGTCTTTTTTTTTATGTAGGATTATTCTAACATCCCCGCTCACGTGTAAGCCGATTTTAGACTCTGTTACGTAAACTACAAATATGGAATGCGAAGCCCGATTTGGAACCATGGGCTATGAAACCATGAAAACACCAGTGATATGTGGATGGGATGGACAAAGAACATGTCATCCCTTTTGTGATTTTATTCATATTTTTAGAATATTATGAGCTACATTTGTTACAATAGATTTTGAGTTCCCAGATATTTGCGGGAAGTTGTTACAACAAGAATCAAAATACATGGCTATTGGGAACAAGGTAGACTCGAATCTGACGTATGTTGCTATTCGGTTGTGTTGGACTTTGATGTGTAACCAAGTTAGCCTTATGAGCATCAGATGGACGAGGATTAAGACGACTGTTATCACCCCCCCTCCCCTTCTCCCTTAAGCTGAGCGGAGCAAGAGTTAGCTTGCTCTGCAGAAACAGTAGATGCCGGTGATGCAACCCTTTCGTAAAAAATGTCAACTATTTGATCAACGGAAGAAATATACCAAACATCCACAAGATTTTGGAGTACATAATGATAATCAATTTCTATATGTTTTGTGCGAGCATGAAATACAAGATTGTGCGTAAGAGCAATTGCGTTCTATTTGGCTTCGAGTGAGTTAAATAGTCAATCGAACTAGAGAAGAGCAATTGCGTTCTATTTGGCTTCAAGTGAGTTAAATAGTCAATCGAACTAGAGTAACGGTTGACCATTTGGGCTTGGATCTATACATTGGAAGGGGGGATGACCTCATTTGACCCCCAACCTTCATACTTCAACTTTTGGTTCATATTTAACGATGATGATAGACTGGACTAAGGTTAATAGTATAGTTTCCACATATACCTATTTGTTCCTTTATAAGGATAGTTTATTTTGGGAGTTTTCACATGAAATGGTTTATGTTCTTACACATTTATGGATGACTGACTTCACTAGCTCATGATATTCATATTGATGCACTCATTAGGGAAGGGGTAGAGTTTTAGTGATATGATTAGGTTAGGTGAGAACCCGTCTTAGCCGTGTGATTGGGTCTAGATGTTTGGACCTAACTTGATTGAGATTATATTTCCTTTCTGATCGAGGGTAGTAGTAGGTGAAACCCCATGTGTGCATACCTCGACTGAGGACTTGGACTACATGGCAGTGTGCTTTGTACCTCAAATGGCCTTGACCCTTTGTCACATCTTTTAAGATTTTCAGAGGTCTTAGAAGAGCAGAGCGACATTGGATGGATGAGGAATCTGACGAGATTGTCGAATTTGAAACATAGAAGGTTGATAGATGGCGAGTAGTATTATTTCCCTATCACTCCATATTCATACATAAAAGATGTGACCTGATGATTCATAATTGAAATAGATATGGTAACTGATAAATTGTGGATTTAATTATCGACTTGACTATAGAATGCTTGACTTGCTAATTATTAAAATAATTGATTCATGCTATTTGCGATGGATTATGAATTGTACTCAATAGAGATTTTGTAAGGCGTCATGGGCATGGGATCCCCAGTAAGCTCTCTATTTGGAGACTCAACCCTTTTATTTTTAGGTTTCGAGAAGTGGGAATCTTGAGGCATTGTTGATTGTGAGCTTTGCTCAATGTGTGACTTTTGGCTAGGTCCACTGGCGGGAGAACATGGCTGTTTATCTTCTAATCTTGGTGAATTTGTAGCTATGTAATAGTCTTATTTGAACTCTGCACTTATTAGCTTTTCTGGACATGTATGACTGGTCAATTGTATGGTGACTTTATCGTACCTGTGTGCGCTTATTTTCACCCTTTTTAATTCAAGCTTATCATCCCCAATGTATGAATTGAGTACGAACGAGTCTCGACCCAGTAGCACGTCGAGTCTGGGAACCAACTCGGAGTGGTTCGATGTCTTTTGAGTCAGGATGTTATAGCATTAGTATCAAAGCATGGTTCGGTATGATTTGTCCGAATGTGAAAGGATAAAACAAAGTACACATAGATAGATCACTAAGTACATGATTTAGCTTACATAGCCTTTGTTTCACACCAACCATTGGGTGTGTTAACCCATTAAATTATATTTTTTGTTGTGTGGATGTGATTATTTACAAAATATATCGCCTAGTCCTCATCCCAAGAATGTGCATGGAGGTGAGAAAATTTTTCGTCCTAGCATGGAATAGTTCATGGAGGCTATGTGGGATTCCATGACCCGTTACTAGTAGCGGTATGGAGGAGGAAATGAATGGAGTAGTCGTCATCAAACCATAGTACTAGAGAGGTTCCTTGCACTTCGTCCACCAGTATTAAAGGGCAATGGAGAATCTAAATAAATTGGACATTGGACTTGTGACATGGAGAAGATGTTTGAATTAGTAGTGTCTGGAAAGAGAGAAGGTAGTGTTGTCTACTTATTTACTTAAGGAAAGTGCAGATGCATGGTGGCAAACTGTGAAGAGAAATCACTTTACTAAGATGTCCTTGAAGGAGATTGGGTGGAATAGGTTTTTAGAGTTGTTGAATGAAAGCAGTATTATCCTCCATATCTGCAAGAGCATAAGGAGCTAGAATTTATGAAACTTGTTTAAGGTACTATGACTATATATGAATATGAGAAGAGTTGGGTAGATTTGCACCCTACATTATTAGAGATGAAAAGAGGAGTACTCACAAGTTTGTGTCTAATCTTGAGAGTAATTTGAGAGAGGAGGTAGTTCCCCACAAGGTGCAAGACTATGGTAGCAGCCATAGATGTGGCTAATGCAGTGAAAGCAGAACATAAATAATTCTTGGGGGAGTGGACAGAGAGGAGTGGTGTTTAGTGAAGGTAAGTCATCCTCGACAACCCCTGCTAAGTCATCGACATTTTCTTCTTCCTTGAGCAGCAAGATGAAGGGACTGTTTAAAGGTGGATTTTGAGGTATTTCAAAATGGATTCCAGGAAGGAAGAGGCAACAAAAGGTCCAATTCAGCAACAACAACATAGGACCCAACTAGAGTAAAGTGTGATTCAGAGTTGTGGGCATTGTGGCCATGCATATGCGAGTCAAAATTGTTATTTCAGAACTAGATAATGTTTTAATTGTGGCCAGAGGGGCCACATGGCAAGAGATTGTCCTAATGGAAGTGGCAATAGTGGAGGTGATAATATGCAGTTAGGACAACCAAAGAAGCCAAAGATTCAAGGAAAGGTGTTTGCTCTAACCAAATCTGATGCGCAAGCTTCCAACAATGTGGTTGAAGGTACAATTTTAATACTTAGACATGTAGCTCATGTACTAATTGATTCTGGTGTATTTCATTACTTTAGTTCTGAAGAATTTGTTGATAATCTTGATATGCTTGTCGTTCCTAAGTGTTCTGAGTTAGTGATTGACACTCCGAATGGTGATGTGTTGTTGTTTTCTCAATGTTTGAAAGATGTTCCTATTAGGATTGGAGGTCATATCTTGGATAGACAATCTACATATGCTAAGCCTCTTTGATTTTAATCTCATTCAGGGCATAGATTTTTTGAGAAAGTACAAAGCTTATGTTCATTGTGTAGGTAGGAAGGTTACTTTCAGTAGGCAAGGAGAGGCCTCTTTTACATTTATAGGTACACTTAACTCACCTAGTTGTGCTATTATTTCTATTCTCCAGACCAGGAAGTTAGTACAGAAAGGTTGTGTTGCCTATCTAGCTTCAGTGGTTGGGACATTCCAATCTTCTATAGTTCTGGAGAACCCTAGTGTTCATGATGTGATGGTGGTTTGGAATTGTGTTGATGTTTTTCTCGATGATCTTTCTGGCCAACCTCCACATTGTGAAGTGGAGTTTCATATTATCGCACATAATGAAGTCCTTAAAACTATGTGGAGAATATTGGATTATAATGAGATTATGATAATGAGACTAATATTTCTAATCATAAATTTTCAACTATTGCTAGTTATAGAATATTTGAGACATGACATTTTATGTCTGGATAGATTGGTGTGTGTTATGCTTGCTCATATGATGAGAGTGATTACTCTCATAGTCACATGTGTGCAGACACTAGGACAAGCACATACTTGCTCATTGGAGAACGAGTTCACTAAACTGATCTGACCATGAAACCCTAGATGATAATTATACCTGACTGTCAACTAGGGTATTCATTGTCACAGTAGCATAGTTGGTCCTTAGACCTAAGGTATCAAAGGATACCTTGCTTGAGGATTGTTGGGTCTAGACTTTTGACTTAAAGGTTTTTAACCACAAGGCCTTGGATATTCAGTCACTCAAAGTCAATGGGATAATTTAAGATCAATACGGGATCATTCACTCTCAGGTATATGAGAGAGAATACCCTATAGATAAGTACTTGAGTAATTCCCTAACCAGGATTCAATAGTTCATCAGAAAAGGAGTTCTTTTTATGGAACTTAGAGTATGAGATTTATCTGGTTAGCATATAAGAGTTTGATAGTTTAACCATACTCTTAGTTAAATAAGGGGTATTATATGAATGAAGGATTATATCCATATGGCATCTGTTGACGGACAGGTTCTTGAGCAAAATTAGTTGTCCCTAATGTCTTCTGAAATCATGCGGTGTCGCTTAAAGCCCAACATAATCAAAGGGTCCATGTTTAATTATCATAAGGATGATTATTAAAGTAATTATGTGATAATCAAGTTAATTAACTTAAGTTATGAGATGATTAGTTAATTAACTTAAATGGTTAAGGAGTTAACCAATAAGCCTGTATATAAGTTACAGGGCTTAATGGGCTTGCAACTATATTGACATCTGGGTCTAAAGGGTCACACACATAATAGTTTTAAGCTGTTGGGTAGACTTAATAAGTTGTGTAATAACTTACGAGTTTTTATAAAAAAACTCTAAGAAAAGTCTATATATGTAATTGAGATGGGACCCTAGAACATCAAGCTAACCCTAGGGGCCATCCCCCTATCTCCTCTGGGCGCCTCCTTCTGTGGTGGCCTTCCCTCTTGCTTCTCTCTCTCGCCTTCTAGCCAGCAAGAAAGGGAGGAGGAGGAGGAGGAGAAGAAGAAGAAGAAGAAGAAGTAGAAGAAGAGAAGGTGTTCTCTTCATTGGAGTCTTCTAGGGAGGATCTTGACAGTGAAGAACTAGTGTGGATATGTCTAAAGGGCATATGCTTTTGTGCCTCACTCTCCCTTCGTGTGGAGCTGCGATTCTTGCGATCATGCTATCACAAGAAGGTGAAAGTTCATACCCCTTTTAGTTTTTTTGCTACGTCAAGTACAGAGTGATGGGAAGGAATTTTTGTATGTTATTTTTGTTGTATTCTTCCTCCTTCCCGACTGATTCTTATACTTTTATCTAGCATAGTGTGTCACCGTGGGGAGTTTCAGTATTACGTATAAAGAAGAAAGATGGTTCCATGAAGTGTGCAGTGATTATAGGATGTTGAATCATATTAAAGTGAAGAATAAGTTCCCATTATCTAGAATTCATGACTTATTTGATCAGTTTCAATCGATTTTAATTTTATTTAAAATTGACTTAAGATCTGGATATTGTCACCTGAGGATTCAGAAGGAAGATGTACACAAAACCGTATTCCAAACTCGATATGGCTACTGTGAGTTTTTAGTGATGCCATTTGGGTTGACGAATGGTGTATTGTTATTCTCTTTATCCGGTTCAATCATTTGGACTCATTTCGGATACAAGCTACGTAACTATGGAATCAATTACATCCAAATTGAAAATGAATGATGAGAGACAAATAACCAAAGCAATAAAAAAGTCATTTATCATCAAATATCTAAATATAAATTTTCATTACCAATACCATTATTCCACAAATTATATTATCAATACCAGGATCCTTAAATTTCATCAAATATCCAACGGAAGTAAAATCACTCAACTCACTAAAGAAATAGAAAAGTACATATCTCACTCAAATACCGTACTACATCAAATTTAATAAATATAAAATCAAATTAAACTAGATAATTTTCTTTAGAAGTCCAAATCAACGCCTTAGGAAAAATCCTTCTCAAGTCCTAACTCCTTTTTCTCATATTTTGAAAATGTTAGTAGGATTTATGAGTACAACCATTCAATTGGCAAATCATGTAACGACCCGCCACCCTATAATCGGAGATCTGATTACTAAATAGATACCGAATCATTAAATTTAGAGCCAAACCAGGATCTCGATAAGTCTGGGAAATAAATGATAAACTAAGCTAAACATCCACATCACATCGAATTGTAAAGGAAGTGCAGAAATTAAAAATTATTACAATTCGACTTGACTCAGCAATTAATTACATATTCCAACAGGAAAGAAATAATTAAGCGTATAGGCCAGAAAAGAAAATAACAACTACATCGGGGCATACCCCGGAACAGCGGCTGCTAGCGTGCAACCCGAGACAACACTCTCCTCGCTACACCTACCTGGAACCTTCACCTGAAAATCGCAGGGGGTGAGTTTCATTGAAATAGATTCAGTAGGGATCCTTCGATCCCTACCACCCACTCACGCACTCACAAATGCAATACATAATTATATGCAATTTAACTAAATAAAGCAGTAAACACAATTCCCATATTTTGATATAAAACACACGCATTTATAATAGTAACATGCACGATTATGAAACCACCCTACCACGGAGTCCACAACTAGCGTCTCGGCTAAACACACAAGTCACACGGCCGAACGCGAAAAACACCGACCTGCTGAGACCAAACAGCAACCCCTCGGATAGCGCACTAGCTACTCCGGCCTGACCTAGCTCAAGGTGATTATGCTTCCCCCAGCACGAGTGACACTCCGAATGTACCACTCCCACATCGGTACTAGCTATACCCCGGGATACACCAGGTGACCCTCTCTCTAGGCGTCACCCCACCACTCCCACACCGGCGCCGTATCACTCCCACACCGACATAGGGTGCCTAAGCGCTAACAACTATCACTCTAGGCCCACGATCGCACAAAACGCAACACGGTGCGATCCGATCATGTAGAAATCATCGTCCTCGAGTATATTTTCAAACATGTATTTATCCAAACTATCTAACAATGCAAACACATGTTAATTGCATACTTTAATGAGATTCTGTCTTGAATCGCGTCGTTCAAGGCCGACGTCATTCAAGACTCCTAAACTGGTTCATGTGAAAACTGCCTCGAAAGTTGGCCTAAAACACGTCGCGCAAGATAGTCATCTTTTAAAAGGCGTCGCTGTCCCTAGTCGCCTAATTACGACATAAACAGAATCAGGCCTCGGGGCGATCCGAACTAAAACGCATCATGAACGGGGGTCACCGTTTGAATGGCATCGTTGTCTCTGGACGCTATTCAATCCAGAGACAGAGTCTGTTATCTGGGATAAATTGCGTCGTGGGTGGAAGTCGCCTTTTAAATGGTGTCGCTGTCCCCAGACGCCATTTAACCCTCACAGACAGGTTCTCCCTCCACCTCCCCCCAATTCACAAAGTGGGATTTTCTCTCCCAAATGGCACAAAAATGCCATAAAATAGAGGAGTAGGAGGAGAACCCAAATATCCAATAAAAACCCACCAATCCTAATTTTGTGATATAAGCATTTTCACCCCAAAAATCCCTTAAAAATATGGTTTTAAACAAAACATTGCGAGGATCGTCACCCTACCGGTTACTTGAACTCCTCCGAGCTCCAAGCCACCGGACCGCCACGCCATGAGCCGCCGCCGGTACTGCCGTGGACGCCGTTACTCCACCGGGATGTCGGCCGCCGTCCGGAGAGAAATGCGCTGCGGAGGAAATGGTGGTGGTAGTGGTGTAAGTTAGAAGGTTGATGGAGTGGAGGGAGAGGAGGAATGGGGAGAGGAAATGAAGGATAAGGGAGGAGGCTCCGGATGGATCGGAATCGGAGGGGAGAGGGAGGAGAGAGAGAGAGATGGAGAGAATGAGGGAAAGGAGGAAGGGTTCGCGGGGTCAAACCGAAACTAACTAAAACGCGTCGTCTAAGGTTGACGCCAATCAGATGACAAGACGGGTCGTACGCTGACATACCAGGGCCGTACTCTGAATGGCATCGTCCATTCAATACGTCGTTCAGACGATAAGTCCGGGGCCGTACTCTCGCGGCCCAAAACCAACCCACATGGCACAACCTAAAACGCATCCACCTTACTGGACGCTGTTTGAACCGCGTCGAGCAAGCTCGACACGAAAAATAACACAAGCTCCAACCCCACAAAGGCCCAAACCAAGGGATCTAACCCCAAAACTGACCCGATAACTGGATCTGAAACCTCAATCCTTATAAATCAAACCCATCAAATACTAACAATATAATAATTGAAAAGTAATGATAATAAATACACATGATTTATAGTTATACATATAACTCAAGTAAAGACATGAGAAAAAATATGGTCACATATAGATTTATCAAATCAAATGTGTTTTCTAATAACATGAACAGATCGACTAACATATAGTTTATATAGTATGATCTTCTTATCTGACTGAACAAATTTATTAGACATGACCAGAAGAAATCACATATTGAACTAAACATATCACATATCAAATCTTCATAGAATAGTAGCTTATCATATCAAATCAAGTCTTACTTATGAATAGGTCAAAGATCATAAGATTATGAATAATTCAAAAGAACTAAGCATAGATTTCAAAAGAATGAATTAAACAAAATAAAAAATGAACTTAAATGATCTTAACAGCAAATTATGTCTTATAATTATATGCTAAACGAATCACAAACTAATATATCAAATAGATATACATCTAACCACCATATATGGAGTCGGACAAAATATATACCAAAGCATATAAGCAAGTACTTTAAGGTCATGGCACATAAATAGCTGGGAAGTCTATTTGTCCTACCTCAGATGATTAAAAACAAATACACAATCACTGAGATTTTTTCGTTGTCCACGGACAAAACTCATCTATGGACGCTTATAGAATGAGTTTCAATCTCCTTAAGATGACAATGTCTCAAACATATATAAAAAATATGACACATGTGTTTTACAGAGATCTTATAATGATTATAGATTTGAAAATTAATTTGACAAAGTGATAATTACATATATAAGTTAAAATACATATTTTTATATACAAAATAACCACTTAAAGAATCAACGTGGTCATATATATAAAAAATCAGAGCAAATCTAGCACCAACAGATTTTTGAACTAAAAATTAAGTTTCAAGAATTATCTCAGAATTTTTGAAACGATAATCAGATTTTTCAGACATTGAACCTACTTTCTAAGACTGAAAATTCAATAAATAGGTCAAAATAGTAAACAGATTCTATAATCAAACTTGGTAAACATGCCAAATATATTAAATAAATGTATGTGAAGTTTTATATAGATTGCAGATCATATGAGTGTTTTAGAACATCAAGTGGGGATTCAAGAACTTGGGTCAAATTTAGCCAATCTAATAAATAAGATAAAAATGATGAATAAATTTTTAAAAATTATAAATTTTTTTAGACAAGTAGAGTTTATTAAAAAAGTTCTGATCAAAATTTCAGATATTAGGATAAGAATTCATAGAGTTATAGCCGATCAAAGTTCATTCAAAAATCTAAATTGTCATTAGTTTGGACAGACTGCATAGGTTGACAAAATATTTACAAAATAAATAGTAAATAAATTTTAAAAAATTTAAAATTTAGTAAGCGCACAATAGACATCCAGTTCAAACTTTGTCAAAATTATAGATGATTTGGATCAGTATTGACGGAGTTATGGCCAAAATAAGTTGGATCAAATTCTCGAACTGACAATAAATAGAGCAATTTGAATCACATCCACACAGGTAGATGTCTTTTAAATTGTGTCTACCATGGTGGATGCCTTTTATACACAAAAATAACTTGTAAGGTGATTCTAAACACTAAATTTGAAAGGCATCTAGTCGAGCCGACGTCTTTTGAAAGGCGTCCACTATGATGGACGTCTTTTAGTCAAAATTTTCAGAACTCTGGTATATAAATTTGACAAAGAATTGATGAATCAAAGTGGGAATTAAGATCATAGACTTATAAAATATGCTTTTAGAAACTCAAATTGACCACTTTCAAAAATTAAAATGTTAGTTTTTATATAATACAAAATATTTCATTTGAAGGATTATCATAGCCTATCTTTAGAGGAAGAACAACCAATCCCTCTTCAAGTAGTTCCTTAAACTCTAGCCGTGAATCCTTCTTATTCTAGAGCCTTTCCTGCATCCTCTACACCTTCAAAAACACAAATCACATTTTAGAATTCATTCATAAGAGATTGAACCAAAAATCTCTTTTAGTTCTTCATAAAGAACACTATGTTCTCATCTTGGAAGTTCAAGTGTAGCTCTAGAAGTTCTAACATGAATTCAAGAGACCTTATATAATCTCTTCCCTTCCTAATACAGCCAATAAATCCGCTTTTCCATGCTGGAGTCAAACTCCTACCGTAGAAGACTTAATCTCTAAGTAAAAGTCACTTCTTAGTGTAATTAGGAGATTAGTTTTCGCAAATAAGTATTTCTAATCTGAAAACCCTCAACTTCGACCTAGATCCCATGAAAATTAGCAAAAATTTTATTCTATAAAGTTTTAGATCTTAATTTTTTTTTTCCAATAATACTAACATCCTAATTTTTTGTCAATCGAGCGCAGATATATCATCATTATATTGGACTGTTGTCATACATCCTGCGAACTCAAAAATTTGGCTAAGTGTTGGACTACCTGGTTTCCTTCTATAAATACTAGTGTGCCTAAAGGGCCTATTATATTTAACTAATGGATTACTCATACTAACTTTATTATTTTAATGAATAATTACCTATTAACAGGCTTAATTACCCATGATCTGTTGATTAACTATATTGGGTTAGTTAATATGGCCCGCTAACTAGTATAAATAGATTTGAGGTTCTAGGGCATAACACCTATAACATTTATGGATATGACGAATAGGGTGTTCCATCCTTATGTAGGTCAATTTGTAATAGTTTTGATTGATGATATTTTGATTTATTCTTCTAATATAGTGGGGCATGGTTACCATTTGAGAATTGTTCTACAGACTTTGAGAAAATAGACTCTATGCCAAATTTTCTAAGTGTGAGTTTTAGTTAGAAAAAGTCTAATTTCTTGGTCATGTGATATATAAAGATGGTGTAGCAGTTGATCCAGCTAGGGTGGAAGCTGTTGGAAGACTGAAGGCCCATTTGACCTTGGCACCAATACTAGTGTTATCGTCACGATTAGGTGGATTTGCAGTGTATATTGATGCTTCTAGAGTTGGTTTGTAAGCAGTGTTGATGCAGAATGACAGAGTTGTAGCTAATGCTTCCCGTCACTTGAAGACTCATAAAGGAAATTATCCTACTCATGAATCAATTGTCTTTGAATTGAAGCGTTGGAGGCATGTCGTACATTTTTTAGAGAAAAATGCACTTGATCTTGATTTTTTGATTTTAGATTTAGATTTGCTATTTGTGCGCTTTACTGACTCAATCAGATCAATGCGTAGTTCTTCGACCCGATCCCGCTACCCATAAATGGAATAACGTTAATTACATCCTCCTAAGAGGAAAACTCTTGATTAATCGTCGGAAGAATAGAATAACACCCTTTGAAATGATATAAATAAGATATACAAGATTGCATTTGAAAAATGAACGAATTTTCAATTTTTATTTGAGAAGAAAACTCATTTTTTAAAGTTGAGTCTGCGCAAGACTTGATTTATTGATTTTTATTGATGGATAATGATTAGAGACATTTTTTAGTATTTTTTGAATTGATTTATGGGGATGAATTGAAGGTTTGTTGAATTTTTAAGTTTAGAAGTGAACATGAGGTTGAGTCTGCGCAAGGATGCGCAGACTCATTTGTTACCAATGAGAATGCTTGTATTTATTCTGATTTTTTATTTGCGAGAGGATTGAAGATCTTTTTTATGGTATTTTGATTGAAGTAGATGACATTTTTTATCAAGAAAATCTAATAAACATTTCTTATTGTGTTTTTTCAGATTTTGGAGTAAAAAGATTTTGGATTTGATTTGCAAGGTGTGGAAATGTGTTTTTTAAGTTTTCTTATTTGATTTGAGTAAAAAATGCTTCAAGAATTTATATCTTTTATGTTTTGGATTTACAAGTTTTGAAGGATGAGCAAGGTTGAAGTGAGGCTTCTTTTAGGTATTTTTTATGTTTTGCAAAAGGGCAAACTTGAGTTTTATTTGATTTTTTGACTTACAGGAAGTTTAGAGTTTTATCTTGGAGATTTTGATTTAATTTTAAAGGAATTAGGGTTGAAAAGTTTGGATTTTACCAATTGGGGGTTGAGTCTGCGCAGGGTAGCGTAGACTCATTTGTCACAAACCTATTTTTTCAGTTTTTTAGATAATTTCAAGAAAAAAGTTATCATTTTTGTTTGGGTTTTGATTTGTGGAAAACATAGGGTTTATTCTTAAGATTTTGATTTGATTTGATGGGAAATTAATGGCCAAAATGTCAGATTTTAGGAATTTAGGGTTGAATTTGCGCTATAGAGCGCAGACTCATTGTTTATGAAAGTGTTTAAACATTTTTTATATTTTTTTTGCAAAAGGAATTTTAAGCTTTTATTTAGGTTTTTGACTTATATAAAGTATAAAGTTTTTTATGAAAATTTTTGGATTTAATTTGGAGGGAAAATAAGGTTTAAAAGGCCTAATTTGGGATTTCAAGGTTGAGTATGCACATGGTAGCGCAGACTCATTCGTCACCAATTTGTTTTGAGTTGTTTTTTGCATTTTTTTTGAGAAAAACTTGGTGTTTTTATTTGATATTATGATAGATAAGAATAAACTTGATTTTTAGAGGGTTTTAGATCATCTTTTAGTTGATTTTTTATTTTTTGTGAATTTCAGGACTGAGTCTGCGCCAGGATGCGCAGACTCAAGTCTGAACTTTGGATTTTTTATTTGTGAGTTATTTTATTGGATTTTTGGTGGGATAACTTGATTCTATGTTTTGTTTGGTGATGATTTACAGATTTGGAGTTGCGGGCATGATTTAGGGGCCAAGAGATGAGGTTTTGGCCTTGGGATTGATGCGCAGACTCAAGTTTAAAGAGGATTTTGAGCAAGATTCTTGAAAAGATGGAACCTCCTGAGGTTGAGGGGAATTCCAAGAGTTTCAAAGTGCTGGGAAGCTTCAAAGATCAAGGAGTCAAGGAAAATGGGTTTGAGTCTGCGCAAGGGGTGCGCAGACTCAACTGAACTTGTAATTTTGGTTTATTTTGAGGGGATTTGAATCCTTTTTGTAAATGTATGTTTATTTTAAATGAAATGAAGTATTTGACATATGATTGCAAGTGATTTGAGCAATTTGATTTATTGTTTAGTTGATTTTTTCATTTGAAATGAGCTTATGAAAGATGTGCAGACTCAACTTGTGTTTTGAAATTTTGTGTTTATTAAAAAGGAGAATGTCCATTTTTTAACCTTTTTTAATTTAAATATAATCTAAATTTTGTTATTTTGAATCATTTGAGGCATAACCAATGTCCTTGGTCCAGGAATCCATCACTTGACAGTTTTTGGGTTGAGTCTGCACATGGGTGCGCAGACTCAAATCTGAAAATGGTTTTTTGAAATTCCTGCACAGTTCAAGCTGCAATTAAATCCATCAACGAGTTAGTTTCAACCGTTAAAGTTAGAATATGAAATCCGGAGTGGAGAAAAACAGATTGTACCCCATTCCCAATTGAATTTCTATAGTTATAGGTGCGCAGACTCAAAATCTGAGCATAATTTCAGGTTTACACCTATTTCAACTTGAAGTGATCCAAGAATCACCACAAATTTGAGGAGGATAACACTGAGAAATCTCAGAAGTTGAGTATGGCTACATGAGGCCTTTCCAAGGAGTGGTTCTTGTGTGGATTTCTTCGAATGACATGATTTCTTCATGTTTATCCCATTCTTCTTGGATCACTTTATAAAGCATTGAAAATGCTTAATATCATAATTCCAAGTTGAATTTCAACCTTTATTAGGAAAAACCCAAAAAAGGTTTAAGATCTTCATGAAGGGTCATGGCATGAAGAGACCCAAAGGACCAACTCCCGTAAAGGGATATGTAATAGCTAATGGACCATAGGGATGGCTATAAAGGGGGGGGTGCCGAGCATCCAACCACTCACCCAAAGGGTGCCCTTAATACCTTCAAGATGTAAGAAAAACCCACAAGGGGTAATCCAAAGCATCTTTACATTTGGGGAGTAAGGAACTCCACCAATTTTCCTAGATGATCACACGTAGCCATGAACCATGGAGGTGGCTATAAAAGGGGGGCGTGCCGAGCATCCAACTACTCACCCAAAGGGTGCCCTTAATGCCTTCAAAATGAAAGGGTTATCCACAGGGAATCACCCATTCCATTTCTACATTTGGGGAGCAAGGAACTCCACCAACCCATTGGGACTTCGGGACATATCATCTAAATGAACCCATAGAAATGGGAACATAAGAATGATGTTTTTTGTGTGAGAGCCCTTGATGGGTTACCCAACATGAGATTGCTGGCATCCTTGGATCGGGACATCTTTGGAAAATATCAGAAAACACTTAAAATCTTAAAACATATGGCAAAATTTCGGTTGAAATATAAAGAGCTTAACAACCCAAAGTCCAAGCCATTTAGGACCTTCATTGGGCTTCAAAGGGACAACCCTAGGTTTAAGGAACATTTGGACAGCTTGGGGGAGGATCAAAGAATCACCTCAAGCCCAAAAATCCAACTGAAAGAGGCGCAGACTCAAAACCTGCAACTGGCGCTGAGTCTGCGCAGGGAGGCGTTGACTCAACACTGTAGCACCTGCAAACGCAGAGTCAGGCTGAAACCCGGATTTTCGGTGAAAAATGGGTTTAAAACTAACCCAAATGATATAAAATAAGGTATAAAAGGTACAAGACCAAAAATATTTATTTAAAATATATTTTAGATGCATTTCTTTAGAAAAATATCATGAAAACTTGAATATGAACGTATGAGAAACTTAGGTATACTTTTTTATCTTTTCCATGGATTTCTCCTTCTTGGCTCCATGTTAGAGGGTTTCTACCCAAAGAAGCCCATCCTCAACTAGTGAGGGAACCTCCTTGAGAACCTCTAGGGCCTAAACCCTTAGCCATTAAAGGAAAAAGGTCTAAACAAAACCCATTCGGTTCCAACATGAAAATAGAAATTTAGATCTTAATATATATGAAACTTAGGGGATTTCTCTTGATGTTTGGCCTTGGGGGAACATCATCTATGGAGGGGATGTGCTCCTAAGGGTCATGGAAGGCCAAGCCACTTTGAAAAACCCCAAAACCAAAGACAAATAAATGAAAAATCAGTTTTCAGGAAATCTGGACAGCAAAGCACAGTTCGGGTCATATCTCCATATTGAGGGGGTTTCAAGGCTTGAGGAGACCATTTCTATAAACTATAAAGGCTCGTCTACCATCCCCACACGAAAAACACATGCCTTATGAAGGAAAAAACAACATAAAAGCAAGATAACCAGTAGATTCATAAAACAGACTCATAAAATCTGAACATTGCATTTCATTGCTTTCAATCACCATGGATGAACATCAAGGGGGAGATAGAAGTTACTATGAACATCAAAATGAAGGAAAACATTATAAGAAAGCAAGGAGATAGAGATAGACCCCTTCTTCACCCCCACTCTACCTCGGAGAGGGGATGAGAAGGGAGAATGGCTCTTGAAGCCTACAATCTTGCTCTCTTCTTCTCTAGCACTCTTCTTTTCTTTCTCTCTTCTTTTATAACTCTTTTTTCTCTCTTGGGATACAGGAAATGGAGGGGAAGGAGGAGGGAGACATGCTCCTCCAAGCTCTCTCACTTTTCTTCTTCTCTTTTCTCTTTTTGGGATTTTTGTCTCCAACTTTTTCTTGTAGAAGATGGGGGTTCTTTTATAGATAAAGTTGGGCTACTTTTTTGGGGTAGATTAGGCATCCATTAGCCTTAAATTAGGGATAAGAAACTCCTCTTAAGAGCCCTCTAATGAGGCCACAGTAATTGGAGGATCATGATTGACTTCTCTTTTTGCTTTTCATCTACCATCTTCTAGAAGAATCTTGAGAGGAGGACCACTTGCTTTTCTTCTTATATTCCTTTGGGCATATTTGAACATGGGCCAAAGGGGTAAGAATCGGCCATGGGGGGGACCATTTGGGCCCTTTTAAAGGCTGTCACGAAATTGGACTTTGGCCTTTACTTTTTTGGCCCAAATTGGCCCTATTGGGCTTCTTTTGCTTGAGATAATGGGCTCGGGCCTTCCCCCTTTTATTTCTTTATCATTTGGGCTGAAAGTAACCCCTTTTTGACTTCCTTGGGCTTGCAAGAATGGGCATGACAACTGTCCATTAGCTTTTCTTCACTTGGGCTTTCTTTGAAAAATTGCTTGGACCTCTTTTGCTTGAGATAATGGGCCCGGTCATGCCATTGGGTTTCTTCACCACTTGGACCCTAGAATGGCCCCTTTTTGATTCATTTGACTTGCAAAATTTGGGCTTAGCTGCTGTCCCTTACTCTTCTTCACTTGGACTTTCTTTAAAAAAAATCACTTGGACCTTTCTTGCTTGAATTAATAGGCTCGGTTCTTCCTTTCAATTATCTTTGATTTGGGCCTTCTTTGTTGATCTTTAGGCTCTTCTTCTTGTTCAATTTTTTGGGGACAACAAATGCCCCCCACGCATTTGGTTCACACACGGAGACCGGAGGCGATGAAGTGAGTTGTATGCGTGGCGCATTGTCACGTACTTATCTCATTTAAGCGGCTCACGGTTCAAGACCGGCCCCACTTATAAATCTTCATTTACCTATTAAGGACTTGTTTGACTGGGACTGCTGCAATCACTAGGATTCCTTCTTGCATTTGTTTCCGCGACCGACTCAGATCGGGTTTTGAGCTTCGGGCAACAATAAGTTAGTATACCCTTTGAGTCTGCGCCAGTCCAGGTTTAATTTTGGCTTTAAACCCACCGGATTTCTTGAATTTAGAGGATGTGGCATGTGCCCTTTGAGTCTGCGCTGGTTCAGACTTCAATTCAGCTCCAAACCTGGCCATATATATTGAATTTGAGAGAGAGGGGCAGATCCCCTCGAGTCTGCGCCAGTTTGGTTCAACTTTGGCTTCGAACCGGTCCGTCTATGTGATGTTTGGGAGAGGGGGGCATACGCCCTTGAGTCTGCGCCGGTTCGGTCCGGTTCGGGCCATGGACCGGCCAGGGCTTCAAGAACCGGCCCGGTCGGTTATAAAAAGGGAGGGGGCGGGATGCCTTTCACTGTTGCGCTGGGGGATTCCGAGCATCAGTTCGCCTCTTCCTCTTCTTCCTCTTGCCATCGCCGGTGGACGAAGCTGCCGGAGCCGCGGGAGCAGGCCATTGCTGCCGCAGATCGCCGCCGTCGAGCTCTTCCTCCTCTTCGTTCTTGCCTTTGACCGAAGCCACAAGGGTCTTCGGGGGGTGCCACCGCCGCTGTCTGCGCGTTGGCCTTCCGCCGTTTGGGGGTGCCACCGCCACTGTCTGCATGCCGGCTGCCTCCTCTTCCCTCTGCCATTGACAAACGCTGCAACCCCGTCGGGGAGCGCCACTGTCAGCGCCTGTAGGTGTTGTCCGCTGGGTTTAGAGCCGCCGGCCTTGCCTTCCTTGCTCCTTCTTCGTCGGCAACCTCGAAGGGGACTCCGGAGAGCATCGCTGCTGCCGTGAAAAGGGGCATAAGTTGGACTTGAAGACTGCCGTTTGAGGAAGAAGGATTCCTACACCGTAGTTTCAAAGTGAAAGGTAGAGCCCTTTCCTTCGAATTTTTGGCCGGTAGGACTGATTGGGTGTTATTGGCCGTCACTGATTTGGGCATGGGGAGAGTGAAGAGGGTCTTCTCTGCACTTGTATTCATCTTTTAACATTTTTTCCTTGTCTTATTTTTGCAGGAAACTGACTCTGAGCTCGCCGATCTACAGTAGGCGCAGACTCATTACTGTAGCGATTGCAAGTCGGGTGGATCAACATCTTTGCTGTTTGACTTTGGCAGTTCCCACGGGAGCAATCCCTGGGGCTGCGGCTTCAGTACCTAGTCCCGGTTGTAGCTCGGCTCTCGGGAAGTGGGTTACTGGAATGCCATTTCTACACCCTTCTGTCTTTGACTTGGGTCTTCTTCTTATCGGAGCATCTCGGTCTGTCCTGGATGGCTCTCGATAAAATTTTAACAGCCCTCCTTTAAGGGGAGATGCTGCCGAAATTTCGACAGAATTTTCTTTTTCGAGGAAGGCTTTTTGCATTTGATTTGACTTGTTGTTTCTTCTTTTTCAGTATAATGGCTTCTCGGAGGAAGGACAAAGCTGTGATGCCCAAGACTATCTCCGAAGATGTGCCAGTTTCTCCAACAAGGTCTTCTGAACAGACTCCTATGATGGCTGAAGAGAGTGGGCCTGTGATAAGTCCTTTTTACTTGACACCTGCAACAGGCATAGATGAGGACAGTGAACTACTGCAATTTTTTGAGGTTGCTGTCTTGGACCATCCCTTTGCCGATGAATTAGATGGCAAGGTTGATGAGAGTAGACTTGTCTTTTTGGAAGGATTTTATAAATATAGACGGGACAAAGATTATCCGGTTCAGTTTCTCAGTGATCAGCATTTGTACAACTTCTTGCTTGACTTCAAGGTCAATGGAGTACGTTCTGAAAGGAGGGCTTTTTATGCCGAGGATGCCATTTTGAAATTTCTAGACAACCTGAGGGGAATTGTAACCCGTGGCGAATCTTTGTTCAAGCCGGGTTATGCTAGAGACATGCTCATGCCCAGTGGGACTAATATCATGCGTCCTCAGGACGACATTCTGACCCGCTCACCTTCATTTATTCCTGCCAAGTGGGGCTATGATAGAGGTATCCCAAACTCGAAACAGAAGCGGCATGGGCTATTTCTTTCTCCATGTAAATGGGGCTTCAGAGAAGAGCCATTGATTTTTGACTGTTTAGCCACGAGGTTTAGATTGAAGGCAGCAATGGGCTGCTTTGGCGACTTGAAGCTTAAATCCGGCCACAGTTTCAGAGAATATTTTGTAGAATATATTGATTATGTCTTGAAACATTATCATGATTTGCTGAGCCGAGTGGATCTTCTCGGTAGTGTGTATGCCGCTCGATTCCGATACCCGATCTTTAAAGGCCTTTGCTGTGGCATGATCGAGGTATTCATGAAGGAGTTCAATACCTTTTATACTCTGGAAGGAGAGACATCTCTATATTTATGGACTTTACATTAGCTTTCTAGCTTGCCCATTGACGGAGAGCCTTATGAGGAAATATGCCATCCTGACATTGTCAAGGACAGAACAGACGGCAAGGGCCGCTATGCAACCTGGAGGTCTTACAGATTCCTCCTCAAGGCTTACATGATTCTAGCTTTTGCTGAAGAGTCTCTGAAAAAGAGATCCCGCAGAGAGAGGACATGGGTCCGCGGAGTTGTCTGGCTCCGTTTCTTTCATAATGTTGACATTCGATATACAAACTTTCCTGGGGCTAGTGAGACTCCAGTCTTCATGGGGCAGACAGCCAGGCACCGAAAGGGATATCCTGATATCATCTTTGAGGAACACAAGAAAGATGCCAATCCCTTGGACTTGGATAGGAATACCCATCTGGCAGCATACTTGGCCTACTGGCTTTCGAATTTTGCTATTCCTCAGGGGGATGAGGGAGTAATTCGTCTTGAGACTCTTTATGGAGCTTGTGAACTAGCCTGGGGAATTAAACTGTCTCTAGCTCCAGTTACTCTGTGCTTGATTTTTAAAACTCTTGGCCAAGTGGTTGAGCAGGAGAAACCACGAGAATTTAATGTTGTGGGTCCCATTCATTTCTTCAATGCCTGGGTGGCTTCTATTTTTTCAGAGTCTACCCCGAAGAGCCTGGTTTCCCCTCGCATATTTCCACGCATGATTGAATATGCAAGTGTTGATGGAGGGGATACCCAGAAGCAACTATATGAAATTCGCGGTATCTTGACTGACACTAGACGAAAAACTGAAGGGGACTTACATTTTTGGAAGCATACTGCCAGTTCTCGTCCTCCAGTGAGCCCCTTTAAAGTATTTGCCGAGGGTAATCCTGTTGTCCATTTTCAGACTAAGCAGCTCCTGAAGAAATCTGCATTGAATAGTCAAATTAGATCATGGCTTTTATCCATCAGACCTAGTGTCTTGGTATACCGGAAGGGATCTGTAGTTCACTTAGAACCCTATTATCCTTTTCGTTTCGGCCAGAATTTTGGATATGATTAGTGCATTCCTTCTTGTGATCACATATTTCAGCTTCCTAACCGCCATCTTTTAGGCTCCAGCGGACTACAGAGGGCCCGTAAATGGTAGGATTGTTTCCACCGATTTGAAACTGTTTCTTTCAGAATTCCTTCTGCTGTCCATGCTCCTCGTGTGACATGTGAATATGTTAGATGGTGGCGAATGCGCAGCAATATCTATAGCCAGGAGAGGACCCAATGCTGAGAAGAAAATCTTGAAGACCCAGCGGGAAATCCCTTTTGATATAGAGTTCCATTATCTACACTTCTTAGACGATAAGAATGTTGCTAAGTATGCCGAGAGACGGGCAGCTTATAAGGCTCGTCATAGGGATTCTTTACCCTTGATTGATCCAGAATTGACAAGGCTGGATACCGAAGAGCTGAAAGGGACTTTCTTGAAGCAATTTAATATTTCTGTAACCTCTGAAGATTATCCTGATATCGATTTCTCGGAAGAGGAAGATATCAGTGGCAGAGATTCTTAGCAAGCTCCTAAGAGTCTCTCAGGCATTCAGAGATTTTATGTCCCGCACAAGGAAGAGAAGCCTGATTTTTACAAGGGCACCAGCTGGCTACTTGCCCTTTTGAAATACTGTGGTGTATCCCAGGATTCCACTGCGTAGGGTATGTTGGATGCAAAACTACCCGCTTCTTGGGATCATATAGATGGGTGGGGACTTGATGCTTTGCGCTTGGGCATTTGCTTGTGCGATAAAAGGCATTATGATCTCAGTAGCCTAGCTTCTCAAGCAAAGACAATGAATGATGTCATATATATTGTGAAGGAGGCTTCGCTTAGAGATAAGTCTTCCATATATGAATACTGGCCTTTATCAAACTGTTATGAAGGTGATTCCTGTAAGTATATGCATTTGTGCTTGACTTCTTTTGAGCTTTGTGCCTTTTCTCTGCTTATATAAATTGATTTCTACTTTTTCATATTCTTGTAGTGCCGGCGGCCAAATATCTGACTCAACAGCATCGGAGGGCAGTGGCTATTGCAAAGAGACCTTCTTTCTTTCCTCCTGTGCCTTCTAAAGCATCAACCCCCACATCCCTTGTGGAGGTCAGTGCTATAGGGAGGGCAGATGCCGCTGCCAAAGAGGCACATACAAAGAAGAGACAAGAGCCTGCCCCTGAACCTCTTCCTCCTGTCAATTTGCCAATGCTTGCTGAATTCGAAGCTTTTATAGCAAAAACTGCCAAGCGGGCGAGTGCCCTGGTTCCTCCATCCCCAGCCAAGGGTGGTATGCATTATGCTTTTGTTTTATGACTTTCAGAATTTTGACATTGATGATGAACAACTTCCTTTTGTTTCCTTTACAGGGAGGGTCAAGCAAGTTGCAAAAAGATTTCGCAAAGGGCCCAAAGAATCTGTCCCCCCTGAAAAGATTGTTCTGCCCAAGCACCAATCCTCGAGATTATTGGCTCAGACAAGGAAAGAATAAACTGATGATACTTCTTCCAGTGTGGAAGAAATAAGCGGTATTCCTCCTTCACCTTCTATTTCTTCCCATACTACTGAACACATTAGTAGTGAAGCTTTGCCAGAGACAACTATCTAGTCACCCTCGAGGGATCAAGGTAACCCTTCTGAGGTTTACAGCAATAATGATTTCATTTCACTAATGAATTTCTAACTTTGACCATATAGGTTTTGAAGCAACTGAGGGCTTGATACCAAAGACTCATCATGTTGAAACAGTGCAGTCTGCTATGGTAATTTCTCTTTACTATTTTTTTTTTGCTTTTTCCATCGTTTAAGCTTGACTTGTATATATTTTGAATATCAGGCATCCCCGGCTCATGCGGAAAGGATGGAAATTCCTCACGTCCCGAATGAAAGGGACATGGATTTTGAAATATCGGCCTCCATGCCAGTTTCTTCTTCTGAAGAGGCAGAAGTTGTTTTTGCTGAAGATGCGGAACCAGAAGAAACTTCGATGGTTCCAACTGTCATAACTTCGACAGAGGTCATTACCTTCTCGGATATCAAGACTGTGGAACTTTCAGCTCCTGATATTGCGGATATTGTGGCTACTTCAGAGCATGGCGGGGTTGACTCGGGAACAAGTTCATCGAGTCAACAGGTGATAGTATCCCGTCCTGTCCCCTGTAGATTAAACTCTGCTGAACATATTCTTCGGCTTATTGATATTGTGACTCATATATGGACATCATCCCTTGTACAGATTTCTTCTGAGCCAATTACTTTAGCCGGACCTTCCGCCTTTATAGTTGCTCTGCCCGCAGCTAAATTTACAAAAAGTGACCTGCCCCCAGCCATATCAAGCACTGCAGCTGTCACATCTGCCCCTTCTATTATCGAACCTTCCTCTAGTTCAGTGTCTTCTTCTTCCCGTCAAACGGTCATGGACTGGACTTCAGTGGATGAGTCTGTGCATATTGCTATCCCTTCTATTCCTGCTGGTTCAGGCATACAGGGTGTTGATGTCCTTGGCACCAATATCAAGTTTTTACGACAAATTATATGCCGACAGCCTAGTTCATCATATGATCTTCTTCACCAGCAAATTGAGAGCATGACTACATGGATTCATCTAGCAGGAGCTTCTTTGGATGAGTGGCTTCCTATTGCTTCCACTGCTTTGAAATTTTTTAAGCGTCAAGAATATATTCACTCAGTTATACAAGATCGACACCAAGCCTTGTCTCTTCAGCGGCATGAATATACCTTGCAGATGCAGCCTATTTCTCTTCAAATTTGACAACAACAAGCAGAAATAGCTGGCTTTGAACAGAAAGAAGGCTTGTTGGTGGAAAATATTCAGCGTTTAGAGAATGAACTTGCTGCTGCGAAAGCCGAACTGGAAACTTTAAGGAACAGTTTACACAGATGTCAAGATGATCTTCTGGTTTCCCAAGGCCTTCTTGAATCATTATCTAGTGAAGTTTCCAAGCTGCAGACTGAAGAAGAAGCTCATTCTGAATTGCATACTCAAGTTGGAGAAGGACTTTCACTGCTGTCCATGTTACTTGAGGATCTATGATGTTGTTTATGACTGAACTTTGTAATTGGGAAGGGTATTTTCTTTTTGCTTTTCCATGTAAACTGGGATGGAAGTCATTCCTTGTAAACTTTCGGCACACTATACAAAAATTTTTGTATCATATCTCCCTTTCAATGAATGCCATGCTTGAATTTCTCTTTCTTTTTTTTTTTATTCACTTTACCGACCCAAGTGCCCTTGCGGGTTTTCACCGGAGTCCGCCCCCTCTTGCTTTTGCCCGTGCACCCTTTCGGGTTTTCACACGGCGGGGTTCCCGATTTTGCCTGTAGCGCCCTTTTGGGTTTTCACCACAGTCGGGTATATAGCCCTTGTTTCCCTTGACCGCAGAAGGTACGATCAAGTCTGGCGAGGCATCTCTATTTTTTAAGCCTCTTTTGATTTTTCTCTTATTTTTTTTATCCCTCTCTCTCCCCTTGTTATAGATGAAGTAGAGTGAAGTATGCAC
Organism: Zantedeschia hybrid cultivar; assembly: GCA_030544215.1. Taxonomy (NCBI): domain Eukaryota; kingdom Viridiplantae; phylum Streptophyta; class Magnoliopsida; order Alismatales; family Araceae; genus Zantedeschia; species Zantedeschia hybrid cultivar. Next base: position 47,917,204 of record JARZZO010000002.1, on the reverse strand, counting down.
CCATGGTAATTGCAAAGCTGAAAGGAAAAGATTTCCAATGAAGATGACTTAACAATGTTTATTGGCTTCCATAACTAACAATGTTATGGGCATTATTGAAAAAAGGAAGGACAGAGTGAGAGGGGCAATGAATACCTCAATCACTTGTTTATTGAAAGTGGCACAAACCGTAAGGGTCTAGGCCTTTATTGGGGTGGCAAAGATCGTAAGGATCTTAACCACCATGCAGGGTGGCGCTAGACCGGAAGGGTCTACGCCATGCAAATCCTAAGTACCAACGACGGACTCATAGGTTTTTGGTCGTGGTAACAAAGGTATGATTTGAAATGCATGAACCCAGAATACTTCAAGCGGACTCATAGGTTTGTAGCTTGAAGTAGACAGGGGTGTTTGTGTAAGGACTGAGATTTCGGGTTCTGTTTTCGGGTCGGGTTCGGGTCGGATCCCTTGGTTTGGACCCTGTGAGGGGTCTTGAGATTCCTGGCTGAATGGCGTCAGCACTGCTCGACGCCTTTCAAAAGGCGTCAGGTTGTGTGGACGCCATTTAGGTCTGCAGGTTGTTGTGCCACGTGTGCGCCACGTGGGCGGGTTTCGGGCCACGAGAGTACGGCCCCGGTCACATCGTCTGAACGGCGTCCATGTTGGTCGACGCGATTCAGACTGTGACCTCTGCGATGTCAGGGTGCGGCGCCAGAGCGTTGTCAGTACGGCCTGTCCTGTCGTCTGAACGGCGTCCACGGTGGGCGACGCGTTTCAAACCGCTGTTAGTACGGCCGTCCTGTCAGACTGATAGGCGTCTACCTCGATCGACGCATTTTAGCTGGATTCGGATTGACTCCGCGAGCCTCCCCTTCTTTCCCTCATTCTCGCCTTCACTCTCTCTCTCCTTGCCCTCTCCACCCTCTCCGACTCTCTTCTTCCCCTTCCCTTCCTCTTCTTCCTCTTCCACCACTCCAACACCACCTTACCTCTCACCTCTACCTCCACCACTTCCTTCGCGGTGTTCCACTCTCCGGACGGCGGCCGACGTCCCGGCGGAGTGGTGGCGTCCTCGAGGGTACCGGCGGCGGTGTGCGGTGCGGCGGGACGGCGGTACGGAGCTCGGCGGAGTTCGAGAACCGGTAGGGGGACGAACCTTGCATGTGTTGCTCGTATGTTTCTTGGCGTGACGTGACGCGTTTGGGGCTAGATTGAGCATGTTTAGGGGGATTCCTTGTGGGAACGGCGGTGTTTGTGGACTTGGTTTCGTAGCATGCTTGTGATGGTTGGATTTCTCTTCCTCCCCCTTTGGTTTTGGGGCTTTTCGGGGTGCTTGGGACTAGGGGAGGAACCCTCGGGTTGAACCAGGAAACCTGGTTTCTGGCGCTAAACGGCGTCGTGCCTGGTCGACGCCTTTTTCAAAGGACGTCATGGCAGTACGACGCCTTTTAGGGCAGAAACCTCCCTGTTCAAGGTTTCCTGTGTTAGGGGTTCTGGCGCTAAATGACGTCATGGATGGACGACGCCTTTCAGAAGGGCATCGGGCCATCATGACGCCATTTAGACAGGAAAATCACCCCGAGTGAGGGTCTGTAAATCTGGAATTTATGTGTGAATGGCGTCGGTGGACCTGGACGTGTTTTATATAGGCGACTCCCTATGACGACGCGTTCCAGGGAATATTCTGTCTGTTAAATGAACCTGTCCGAGGGATTTGAATGGCGTCGACCTCGGTCGACGCGATTCAAGACAGAGATATATATATCCTGGTTTTCACTATGTGATTCACTGTGGGATGATTTCAATTGCATGCTTCACGTTGTACGTTGAGACTGAGGACTCCTGTGTGAATGGAATCATGTTGTGTGTGTGTGTGTGCTTATGCGAATATGGAATCGGAATGACTGTGGTTTACGTTTGTCACCATGGACCGATGGGGACAGGGTCATGGTGTCTGTGAGCTGTACCGGTGAGAAGGGGTACATGTGTGTTTTACCTTCGGCTGAGGGAAGTAGGATCGCCTTGAGCCCGACGGGCCGGAGTAGCCGTTGTGCTATCCGAGGGGTCGCTGTTTGTCCTCAGCGGGTCGGGGTTTCCCTGTTTGTTGTGACAGCTTCCGGCGCGTTTTCTTGCTGTGGAGCTGGTTGTGGTACTGGTGGGAGTTGGTTTACCCTTTAGCCATTGGGCCTGATGTGACCTTTGATCAAGGTTACGAGTGGTACCCTTAGCCCTTTGGCCTGACGCAGCCCGGGAGAGTTGGGTTTGTGGGTAGTTCCTGTAGCTTCGGCTTGACGGGGGTTCGCCGGTCCCCAGGGCCCTCCTGAAGCGCTGAGACCTAGCGTGGAGGCAATCCGGACGGTAGGACAGTAGTCTAGATTGCTTGTGTGCACACGTAGCTGGCAGTGGCGGTACACTGGTTCCAGCTAGTCCTAGTTTGACTCACTGCCTCACCCTACAGTGCCCCGGAACACTGTAGGGGTGGACAGGCGTAAGCTGTGGTGGTAGTGTTGGGAGGCGACGTTTGACTTCGGTCGACAGTGTGGTTCAGTCGCTTCGTGGACTTTGGCTGTGAGACGTTACTCTGTGTTGGGTTCTTCGGGTTGCTTAGAATGGTTCTTGCTACACTGCTTATCGTGCGTTCCATATCAGAGTTGGGTGCTATGTTTACTGCTTTACTTAATTGCCATATATTCCTGTTGTTTCACTTGTGGGTGTGTGAGTGGGAGGCAGGGGATCGGATGATCCCTACTGAGCCCGATTCTGGTGTGGCTCACTCCCTGCGGTTTCAGGTGAGGACCTCGAGGCGAGCGGTAGCGTGGTGTCTCCTTGGTGTGCGGACCAGCAGCTGTCTTAGTTCCGGGGTATGCCCCAATGTTGTTGTACTTACTTCTGCCTGTACTTATTTAATTGTTGGACATGTAATTATTGTTGGACTGTATACGGACATTGTTATTTTCCTTCCTGCGCACTTGCTTACCTTTGTAGTCCGTGTGATTGTTATATTTAGCCATGTTTAGCACTTACTCCTCCAGACGTGTTGTGTGAGATCCGGGTGTGAACCCGCAGTTAATGGGCCGACATCCATTTAGTGACCGGGTCTCCGGTCATAGGATGGCGGGTCGTTACAGTTTCAATGATGCAAACCTAGATACCTATGTCATGAGGACCCTAATTGTAAGGACTGAGGTTTCGGGTTCAGTTTTCGGGTCGGTTTCGGACCGGATCCCCTGAGTCGGACCTTGAGGGGTCTGGAGAGTTTCTTCTGAATGACGGCTACACTACACGACGCCTTTTAAACGGCGTCTTGATAGGTGGACGCCATTTAGACATTTTGCTGTTGTGCCACGTGGATGCCACGTGGGCGGGTTTCGGGCCGCGAGAGTACGGCCCCTGTCTCGTCGTCTGAACGGCGTCCATGATGGATGACGCGATTCAGACTGCCACCCTGCGATGTCAGTGTACGGTGTCTGACATGTCAGCTGAACGGCGTCCGTGGTGGTCGACGCGTTTCAGACAGCTGTCAGTACGGCCCGTCCTGTCATCTGATAGGCGTCCTTCTCGCTCGACGCGTTTTAGGCGGTTCTTGATTGACCCCGCGAGCCCTCCCTTCTTTCCCTCATTTCTCACCCTTCACTCTCTCTCCTCTCCCTCTCCGCCTCCTCCGATCCCACTCTTCCCCTTTCCCTTCCTCTTCTTCCTCATCCACCACTCCAACGCCTCCCTACCTCTCACCTCTGCCACCACCATTTCCTTCGCGGCGCTCCATTCTCCGGACGGCGGCCGACGTCCCGGCGGAGTGGCGGCGTCCTCGAGGGTACCGGCGGCGGTCTGCGGTGCGGCGGTTCGGCGACACGGAGCCAGGAGGAGTTCAAGTATCCGGTAGGGAGACGAACCTTGTATGCGTTGCTCGTGTTTTCTTAGGCGTGTTGTGATGTATTTTGGGCTAGATTGAGCATGTTTAGGGGGTATTCTTGTGGGTATGGCCGTGTTCGTGAATGTGGTTTTGTAGCATGTTTGTATGGATCAGCTTCTCTTCCTCCCCCTTTCCATTTTGGGGCTTCTTCGGGGTATTTGGGGGTTAAGGGAGAAACCCTCGGTTCGAACCAGGGAACCAGGTTTCTGACGCTAAACGGCGTCGTGCCTGGTCGACGCCTTTCAGAAGGACGTCAGGGCAGTACGACGCCTTTTAGGGCAGAAACCTCCCTGTTCGAGGCCTCTCGAGTTAGTGAATTCTGGCGCTAAATGACGTCATGGATGGACGACGCCTTTCAGAAGGACGTCGGGCCATCATGACGCCATTTAGGCAGGAAATCACCCCGACTGAGGGTCCGTCAACTCGGGATTCTGGGACTAAAAGACGTCATGGGTGGGCGACGCGATTTGAATGGCGTCGGGTAACCATAACGCCTTTTAAGGCAGAAATCCCCTAAGTAATGTTTTCCTGAAATTCCTGGATTTCTTAGCTGAATGGCGTCGGAGGATGTCGACGCCTTTCAAAAGGCGACTGCTAGTGTCGACGCCTTTTAGGCCAGATTTCCGTAGGCCTCTGTTTTATGAACTAGTTTAGGGAACTTGAATGGCGTCGGCCTTGGGCGACGCGATTCAGGACAGAACAACACTAATTCATGCCAGTAAAATGTGTTCATACTGCTAGATATTCGGTTAGTGCATGCTTTAGTGCACTCGGATTCTTCGGGACTGGATGGCACTGCGTTGTGTACCGTGCGATCGCGGGCTTTTCACGTGACCGGATCGTACTGTGCCGGGTTTTGGTGGTTTTGTGTTACTGTGGACCTGGAGTGACATTGTAGCGCTTTTTCACCCTGTGCTGGTGGGGGCGTGAGCACAGCACCGGTGGGGGCGTGGGCGGGGTGACGCCTAGTGAGAGAGGGTCACCTGGTGAACCCCGGGGTCAGCTAGTACCGGTGTCGGAGTGGTACATTCGGAGAGTCACTCATGCTGAGGGAAGGAGTAACCACCTGAGCCAGTTGGGCCGGAGTAGCCAGCGTGCTATCCGAGGGGTTACTGTTTGGTCTCAGCGTGTCGGTGTTTCCCACTTTCGGTTGTGTGGACGGTGTTTCCTACTTACGGCTGTGTGGTTGGTGTGTTTCCCACTTCCGGAGGAGTGGTTGGCGTGTTTTGCCGAGACGTGAGTTGTAGGCTTCTTGATAGAATGATTTTAGATATATGCATGTTACATTTCGAATGCATATGGTTCATATTGAGATTTTAGGAGTAGTGTACTGCAGCTTTACTTGTCTTATTACCTGTACCCTTTGTTACTGCTCTTGTGGGTGTGTGTGTGGGAGGCAGGGGATCGGATGATCCCTACTGAGCCCAATTCTGGTGTGGCTCACTCCCTGCGTTTTCAGGTGTGGTCCTTGTGGCGTGTGACGGCGCGTGGCGTTCTCCTTGGTGTGCGGACCAGCAGCTATCTTAGTTTCCGGGGTATGCCCCGACGTTGTTGTACCTTATTTCTACCTGTACTTAATTAATTTGTTGGACATGTAATTATTGTTGGACTGTGTACAGACATTATTATTTTACTTCCTGCGCACTGTACCCCTTGTAGTCCGTGTGAATGTTATATTTAAGCTTGTTTAACGCTTACTCCTCCAGATGTGTGTATAAGATCCGGGTATGAACCTACAGTTAATGGGCCGACATCCATTTAGTGACCCGGTCTCCGGTCATAGGATGGCGGGTCGTTATAGTTGGTATCAGAGCTCAATCTGGTCGAGTATGTGGTAAACTGGGTTAGATATCGTAGTCCAACAATAAGTACTAGTTTGTATAAGCGATGGCTGCTGGTGTAGAGTGATAGGTTTTGACGTGTTTGTGTTGATATTTGCATTCGTGAGGTAGTGATGGCGCCGAGGAAGAGAGTTTCGTTGGCTCGTGGTACGAGATCAGACGATGGGAGTTCGGGGGCAGAAGGGCATAATGTGGATCGTTTCGTGGAGGCTATGATTAGAGCTATGGGTAGATACCAGTAGGGAGACGGTAGTGAGGGATCCAATTCCCGAGGTGACCAGTTCACGGTATTAGAGCGGTTTTTGAGGTTGGAGACCCCTTCTTTCACAGGTCGACCAGTCCCAGACCAGGCAGCTCGTTGGATTAAGGAAGTGGAGAAGGCGTTTGACGTTCTTGAATGTGCTGAGAATGATAAGACCTTGTTGGCAACCTATTTGTTGAAGGATAATGCATACGAGTGGTGGGTTACCGTCAAGACAAGGATGTTTACAAATAGATCCTTGAGAGAGATCCCTTGGGAGGTATTTGTGAGAGAGTTCAGTAGACAGTACTTTCCGAGGCTCGTCCAGGAGGCCAAGGAAAGAGAATTTATGGAATTGGTGCAGAATGACATGTCAGTTCTAGATTATCATGCGAAGTTTGTGGCTCTTGGAGGATTCGTTCCACACTTATTTGAGCAGGAGAGATATAGAACCGAGAGATTTGTAGATGGACTCCGATATGATCTAAGGACGATGGTGGCACCTCAGTGTTGTAGAGATCTGGCATCAGCGGTTCGATGCGCGGCAGCGGTGGAGACTCAATTTCAGCAAATGGCAAAGGAGTTGGAGCGATCGGTACGAGGGAAGCAGCAAGGCAAGAGCAAATCAACGGTCCTTTCGTCAGGCGGTTCGAGTTCTTTTGAGTTCGGGTCCCAAGGGACGTCACGTGATGAAGATGAGGACGGTTCGGCCCAACAGATGCAGACTGAGGCTAGCAGGCAGCAGGGAAAGAGACATGATGTGGCAGATTATTGTCCCCGTTGTGGTAGGTATCACGGCAACCGGGTGTGTCCATTGGTCGCGGGTAGCTGTTTTGGCTGTGGCAGGAGGGGACATCTCGCGAGGAACTGTCCCCAGAAGAATAAGGCAAGTCAGGGGCCGAGTGGTCAGTAGGAGCCGGTACCTTATACAGTGTTGTGTGTTCTTTCTGTGGAGATTCGAGATGCGGAGATAGGTGGACACTCTTATCTTGTCTTATGAAGTAGTAGTTGTGAACTCCTATGGCACTCTTTATGCATTTTGGGTTGTGGTGGTGATTTGGTATTGTATGTACTTTGTAAGGTTATTATATAATGATGTTGGTCTATCAATGTTGGTGGAATCATGGAACATATTTAATTTGGTATTGAGCTGTTTGACCAATTGTGTGTGGGGAGCCCCGTGTAAGAGTGTGATTGGTGAGGGCATTAGCAGGATTTTACCGATGGTTGGTCCAGGGGTTTTCTTTGATAGCAACCCCCCTTGTTGAGGTTGACTCGTAGGGGAGTTCGTCTCTCATGGACCGAGGAGTGTGAGCGGAGTTTCATTAAGTTGAAGACTCGCCTCACTTGGGCTCCAGTGTTGGTACTTCTATTAGGTTCCGGTGGATTTGTGGGGTATTCAGTTACATCACATCGAGGTTTGGGTACGTTTCTGATGCAACTTGGTAAGATTGTGGCCTATAGGCAGTTGAAGAAGCTTGAGGAGAACTATCCATCTATGACTCAGAGTTGGCAGCTGTGGTGTTTGTACTATAGATCTAGAGGCTTTGTTTGTATGGGGATTATTTGAGCAGACTGTGGAATCTCCCTTTTGGATTCCACATAAGGCTGATGGAGCCAGGTTGGCCAGCAGTAGTATAGTCAGGTTAGAGGTAGACTTTGTGATTTGACCGTGAAGGACGTGCGCAGGTGTCCCTTTTGAAGGCACACTGTTCTTGATAAATGATGCTTCCCAGATCAAGTAAGACGTATCATTGTTAAAGTGGTCTAGTAGGAAGGAGGACATAGTTGATTTTGTAATTGAATGCTTAATTGTCGGCAGGTTAGGGTGGAATATCAGAGTGGCGCAGCGGTAGCGTGGTGGCAGTCCTTGCCGATCCCAGTGTGGAGACGGGAGCTGGCGACTTGAGGCATGTATTAGGATTGTTTTATTCCCTGGTGAAGGGAGCGTGATCCGTATTACCATTGAGCAACTGACTACGTCAGCACACTTCCTGGCTATCAGGGAGGACTGGTCAGTCGGTAAGTTGGCTGAGTTGTTTGTGAGTCGGATCATCTCTTTCTGCTCGGTGTGCCCTTATCCATTATGTCGGATCGGGCTTTGAGATTTACTTCTTAATCGTGGGAAGAGTCTTTGGAAGACTTTGAGTACGCGATTAACCTTCAGCCCGGCCCATCATCCCGAGGCTGATGGGCGGTCAGAGGGGGCCTTTCGGATTTCAGAAGTTTTGCTCGTGGCATGTTGCCTAGACTGAGGAGGTTTTTGGGAGCAGCATTGGTTTCAGTGGGGTTATGTGTACCATAGCAGTTGACACTCTAGCATTGGCATGGCGCCTTATGAGGTATTGTTTAGACGGCTGTGTCGATTCCTTGTGATCTAGTCTGAGATTGGCAAGAGACAGTTAGTAGAGTCAGGGTTGGTACAGCGGTGTACTTAGGTTGCCAGAGTTGTGCTATCATCGGTGAGAGACCGATTGAGTTTGAAATTGGGGACTTCGTGTTTTTCCAAGTCTCGCCCTCCATGGGTGTAAGGAGATTTGAGAAGCAAGGTAAGCTGGGTCCGCGCTGTGCTGGGCCTTTTCCCGTTTTTGCTTGAATTGGGGAAGATCGCCAGCCAGCCTTGCCGTTCAATCTTGCGGGAGTACACGATGCGTTTCGTGTTTCGTTACAGAGGAATGTTCTGGATCCACCCCAGGTGTTGGAATCTTCAGGACGTGAAGTCGCTAAGGACTTGTCCTTTCCAGTGAGTCTAAATGCGTTTTGAGAATCACTAGTGACGGGTCCTCCGAAACAAAGTTGTATCCTTGGGTTGAGTGTGTTGACAGTATCGCTTCGAGAGCGAGGCGACCTGGGGGCGCATGATTGAGATGCTGGGAAGCAGTTCCTTACCTTTACTGGTAAGTTCCCATGCGGGTAGGCAGTAGAGGCATTTCGCCCTTGTTACTTATAGCATGCTAGTTATGTGGAGCCCTGCGTGTGTGATTGGTGAGAATGGTTGTTGTGATCTGTGTTGCCGGCATTTGTTGGCTAGCCGTGATTATCGTGTGAGCAGTTGCAATTTCAAGGACGAAATTCTTTTAAGGGGGGGAGAATGTAAGGACTGAGGTTTCGGGTTCAGTTTTCGGGTCGGTTTCGGACCGGATCCCCTGAGTCGGACCTTGAGGGGTCTGGAGAGTTTCTTCTGAATGACGTCTACACTACACGACGCCTTTTAAACGGCGTCTTGATAGGTGGACGCCATTTAGATGTTTTGCTGTTGTGCCACGTGGATGCCACGTGGGCGGGTTTCGGGCCGCGAGAGTACGGCCCCTGTCTCGTCGTCTGAACGGCGTCCATGATGGATGACGCGATTCAGACTGCCACCCTGCGATGTCAGTGTACGGTGTCTGACATGTCAGCTGAACGGCGTCCGTGGTGGTCGACGCGTTTCAGACAGCTGTCAGTACGGCCCGTCCTGTCATCTGATAGGCGTCCTTCTCGCTCGACGCGTTTTAGGCGGTTCTTGATTGACCCCGCGAGCCCTCCCTTCTTTCCCTCATTTCTCACCCTTCACTCTCTCTCCTCTCCCTCTCCGCCTCCTCCGATCCCACTCTTCCCCTTTCCCTTCCTCTTCTTCCTCATCCACCACTCCAACGCCTCCCTACCTCTCACCTCTGCCACCACCACTTCCTTCGCGGCGCTCCATTCTCCGGACGGCGGCCGACGTCCCGGCGGAGTGGCGGCGTCCTCGAGGGTACCGGCGGCGGTCTGCGGTGCGGCGGTTCGGCGACACGGAGCCAGGAGGAGTTCAAGTATCCGGTAGGGAGACGAACCTTGTATGCGTTGCTCGTGTTTTCTTAGGCGTGTTGTGATGTATTTTGGGCTAGATTGAGCATGTTTAGGGGGTATTCTTGTGGGTATGGCCGTGTTCGTGAATGTGGTTTTGTAGCATGTTTGTATGGATCAGCTTCTCTTCCTCCCCCTTTCCGTTTTGGGGCTTCTTCAGGGTATTTGGGGGTTAAGGGAGAAACCCTCGGTTCGAACCAGGGAACCAGGTTTCTGACGCTAAACGGTGTCGTGCCTGGTCGACGCCTTTCAGAAGGACATCAGGGCAGTACGACGCCTTTTAGGGCAGAAACCTCCCTGTTCGAGGCCTCTCGAGTTAGTGAATTCTGGCGCTAAATGACGTCATGGATGGACGACGCCTTTCAGAAGGACGTCGGGCCATCATGACGCCATTTAGGCAGGAAATCACCCCGACTGAGGGTCCGTCAGCTCGAGATTCTGGGACTAAAAGACGTCATGGGTGGGAGACGCGATTTGAATGGCGTCGGGTAACCATGACGCCTTTTAAGGCAGAAATCCCCTAAGTAATGTTTTCCTGAAATTCCTGGATTTCTTAGCTGAATGGCGTCGGAGGATGTCGACGCCTTTCAAAAGGCGACTGCTAGCGTCGACACCTTTTAGGCCAGATTTCCGTAGGCCTATGTTTTATGAACCAGTTTAGGGAACTTGAATGGCGTCGGCCTTGGGCGACGCGATTCAGGACAGAACAACACTAATTCATGCCAGTAAAATGTGTTCATACTGCTAGATATTCGCTTAGTGCATGTTTTAGTGCACTCGGATTCTTCGGGACCGGATGGCACTGCGTTGTGTGCCGTGCGATCGCGGACTTTTCACGTGACCGGATCGTACTGTGCCGGGTTTTGGTGGTTTTGTGTTACTGTGGACCTGGAGTGACATTGTAGCGCTTTTTCACCCTGTGCTGGTGGGGGCGTGAGCACAGCGCCGGTGGGGGCGTGGGCGGGGTGACGCCTAGTGAGAGAGGGTCACCTGGTGAACCCCGGGGTAAGCTAGTACCGGTGTCGGAGTGGTACATTCGGAGAGTCACTCATGCTGAGGGAAGGAGTAACCACCTGAGCCAGTTGGGCCGGAGTAGCCAGCGTGCTATCCGAGGGGTTACTGTTTGGTCTCAGCGGGTCGGTGTTTCCCACTTTCGGTTGTGTGGACGGTGTTTCCTACTTACGGCTGTGTGGTTGGTGTGTTTCCCACTTCCGGAGGAGTGGTTGGCGTGTTTTGCCGAGACGTGAGTTATAGGCTTCTTGATAGAATGATTTTAGATATATGCATGTTACATTTCGAATGCATATGGTTCATATTGAGATTTTAGGAGTAGTGTACTGCAGCTTTACTTGTCTTATTACCTGTACCCTTTGTTACTGCTCTTGTGGGTGTGTGTGTGGGAGGCAGGGGATCGGATGATCCCTACTGAGCCCAATTCTGGTGTGGCTCACTCCCTGCGTTTTCAGGTGTGGTCCTTGTGGCGTGTGACGGCGCGTGGCGTTCTCCTTGGTGTGCGGACCAGCAGCTATCTTAGTTTCCGGGGTATGCCCCGACGTTGTTGTACCTTATTTCTGCCTGTACTTAATTAATTTGTTGGACATGTAATTATTGTTGGACTGTGTACGTACATTATTATTTTACTTCCTGCGCACTGTACCCCTTGTAGTCCGTGTGAATCTTATATTTAATCTTGTTTAACGCTTACTCCTCCAGATGTGTGTATAAGATCCGGGTATGAACCTACAGTTAATGGGCCGACATCCATTTAGTGACCGGGTCTCCGGTCATAGGATGACGGGTTGTTACACTAATTATCAATGACGGGCTTAAAGGCTTTTGGTCATGATAACTAGGGGTGATTTTGAATGGATGAACCCTAACTACCACAGCAGACTCATAGGTTTTAGCCGAGGTAGATAGGGAGTATGGAATACTCTTCTCAGAGACCCAGTAATTTCGGGGATGGCGGTGTCACGAGGGACCCAGACCATCAGCCGGTGCGACGTAGTCGTTGAAGACCCCGGTCGACTTACTTTGCTTTGCTTTGAATTTGCTTGATTGTTGACGGAGTACTCCTCTCGGAGACCCGGTCTTTCAGGGATGACGGAGTCACGAAGGACCCAGGCCAGCCACTGGTGCGACGTAGTCGTTGAAGACCCCGGTCGACTTACTTTGCTTTGCTTTGAATTTGCTTGATTGTTGACAGAGTACTCCTCTCGGAGACCCGGTCTTTCGGGGATGACGGAGTCACGAGGGACCCGGGCTAGCCACCGGTGCGACGTAGTCGTTGAAGACCCCAGTCGACTTACTTTGCTTTGCTTTGAATTTGCTTGATTGTTGACGGAGTACTCCTCTCGGAGACCCGGTCTTTCGGGGATGATGGAGTCACGAGGGACCCGGGCCAGCCACCGGTGCGATGTAGTGGTTGAAGACCCCAGTCGACTTACTTTGCTTTGCTTTTGCTTGCACTTGGATTTGACCTTGGGCTTGAAATTGAGTGGCGGTGCTGAATGTACCGGGCCACCTTCTTTGTTTTGAACTTGCTTTGAACTTGGGCGGTAGAGTCTAGTAGGACCCACGCCGGTTTGTATTTGAATCTTGAACTTGAATTTAAGCTTGGATTTGAGCGGCGTGTCTTGTTGACTCAAGATGATTTGGATTTGAGGTTTGAATGGCGGGATCGAATGAGTCCAGGCCATCTTTCTTGTTTTATGCTTGGATGGCGGAATCCAGTAGGACACATGCCAATTTGCATTTGGATTTGATTTTGAACTTTGAATGGTAGAGTCTTGCTGACTTGAGCCTGGATTTAGGCTTGGTTTTTTGCATTTGAACTTCAATTGGAGCTCTGAATTTGTACTTTGAATGGCGAGATCGAATAAACCCAGGCCATTCTCTTGCTTTCAACTTTGCTTTACTCTTGGATTTTGAACTTGAATTTGAGCTTGAACTTAAGCAGCGGGTCCTGTTGACCCAGGCTGACTTATCTTGGATTTGTGCTTGCTCTTTGGCTGGAGCTTTGAACTTGCATTTTGAGCTCGAGCTTGATTTGAAGCTTTGAATTTGAACTTGAATTTGATCTTGAATTTAAGCGGCGGGTCTTGTTGACTCAAGCCGATTTGAACCTGGACTTGGATTTAAACTTGAATTTTTAACTTGAGCTTCAATTTAAGCGGCGGGTACTGTGGACTTGAGCCGATTCGCTTTTGAACTTCAATTTGCCCTTCAGGTGGAGCTCTGGATTTGAATTTGAATTTGAATTTGCTCCTTAAGTTGAAGCTTTGGTTCTTGAACTTTGAACTTAAATTCTGAATTTGATTTTATGCTCGAGTTTGAACTGGAGCTTTGAACTTGCATTTTGAGCTCGCATTTTGAGCTTGAGCTTGATTTGAAGCTTTGAATTTGAACTTGAATTTGATCTTGAATTTAAGCGGCATGTCTTGTTGACTCAAGCCAATTTGAACCTGGGCTTGGATTTAAACTTGAATTTTTAACTTGAGCTTCAATTTAGGTGGCGGGTCCTGTGGACTCAAGCCGATTTGCTTTTGAACTTAAATTTGCCCTTCAGGCGGAGCTCTGGATTTGAATTTGAATTTGAATTTGCTCCTTAAGTTGAAGCTTCAGTTCTTGAACTTTGAACTTGAATTATGAATTTGATTTTATGCTCGAGTTTGAACTGGAGCTTTGAACTTGCATTTGAACATGCATTTTGAGCTCGCATTTTGAGCTTGAGCTTGATTTGAAGCTTTGAATTTGAACTTGAATTTAGGCGGCGGGTCTTGTTGACTCAAGCCGATTTGCTTTTGAGCTTCAGCTTGCCTTTCAGGCGGAGCTCTAGATTTGAATTCGAATTGAATTTACTCCTTAAGTTGAAGCTTTAATCCTTAAACTTTCTACTTGAATTTTGAACTTGAATTTTGAACTTGATTTTCTGCTTGAGTTTGAACTGGAGCTTTGAACTTGAGTGGCGGAGCCTTGTTGACCCAGGCTAGTCTATACTTGACTTTGAGCTTGTATTTGAATTTGTGCTTGAATTTGAGCTTGAATTTGAATTTGTACTTGAATGGCAAGGTCCAGCAGGACTCAGGCCATCTTTTCTGTTTCTTTGTAACTTCTTGCCCCCTGTTTATTGAAGAGACAAGGTTGCAAGACATATGCATGTTTATATCAAACAATTTCAGAATCGGAAAACATCATCGATTCAAATTGATTTGATTGAAAACTTCGACCGGTTATAAAACGGGAAGCGGAAATGATTTATACTCCCTCCGCACCAGGTTTGCCTCAGCACCATTGCCCGATTGGCGGGATAGTCGTGCCAACTTTTTTCTTTTTCTTTCTTTTTCAATGGCATTTCGTCATTGGCAACTCATGAGGTGCTTTGGGGCGGCTTCGTAAAGCCTTTTGGAGCCTCTTCAATGTCCTTGGCTCATATAGGCAGGTTAATTTTACCATGCCATTTAAGATTTATAGTCTCGAGGGAATACATCTTGAGAACTGGATGATTTCTTTTGACTGTCTTCATGGTGATCATATTCACACCGTAGACAGTGTTTCATATATTTTTTCAACCTTCGCTTGGAAAGCACGGAGGTGGCGTTGCATGATAGCGCTTCATATGTTTGCCATTTAAGGGAGGAAACTGCACTTCTCCCTTATGATTGGTGAGGGTGTATGCTCTTCCTTCATAAACAATTTTGACGACATAGGAGCCGATCCAATTACTGGTCAACTTCCCTTTTGGATTTAACGCCATGACTTCTCTTCTTTTGACCATAACTAGGTCTCCTTACTTGAAGGCTCTTTCTTTGACTAGTTTATCAAATGCTCGAGCCATGCGAGCTTGATATATCTGGATATTTTGTTGGGCTCGAAGTCTGTCGCCTTCCAAACCTAATAACTCCTCAAGCCGCCTTTCTGCATTTGATTGATTTCCTTTGATAAGCCCCTGCTCTAAGGCAATGCGCAAAGAGGGGACTTCTAATTCAATTGGTACGACTGCCTCTGACCCACACACTAAGGAATAGGGAGAATAGCTTGTTGGAGTTTTGTATATGGTTCTATAAGCCCATAATGCTTCATACATACATTCTTCCCAGTCTTTCTTAGTTGAATTGACTGTCTTTGCTAGAAGGTTGCATAGAGTCTTGTTAAAGGCTTCTGCTAACCCATTGGCTTGTGGATTGTAAACTGTGGAGGTCCTCCAATCAATTTTGAACTTCGCAGCTAGCTTGTATATGATTTGATTTCGGAAGCATGTTCCATTATCTGAGATGATCCGACTGGGTGCACCATATCGGAACAACATATTTTGGCGGAGAAACCTTTCAACGGCTGCCCCGGTAACTTCTCTTAATGCTACTGCTTCGGCCCATCTGGAAAAATAATCCGTGGCGGCCAGAATATATTTAGCACCTCTTGAGGGGGGTATGAATGGACCGACAACGTCCATGCCCCATTCGGCAAAAGGCCATGATGGTGCTGTAGGGTGCAAGGGCACCGGGGGTTTTCTTGGAATTGGGCCATGTTCCTGGCATTTGTGACATGATTTGGCATATTGCGCACAATCATCGAACATTGTGGGCCAGTAGTAGCCCAATTGTTTGAGTTGATTTTTCATCATGGGGCCGGACTAGTGAGCACCACAGGCCCCGACATGTATTTCCCTCAAGGCTTCAGCTATCTCTTTTGGCGACAGACATCTGAGGAGAACTTTTCTTTTGCCATCATATGTCACTCGAAATAGAGTGTCTCCTTTGTATTCATATGAATCCTTAATACGGATCAGTTTAGCACGCTTGATTCGGGTGCTTGGCAATATTTTATGCTTGAACTAGTCGAGAAGCATTTCCCTCCAATCAGGCTTATCGGCTTCTTCCACTGCACATACTTCTGTTTGCATTTTTGTTTCTTCTCCCAACATAGTTGGTAACAATCTTCTGTTCTTGACCCATATTTCAAAGGACCTCTGGCGGTAGAGCTAGAGAACTTGCTAATTTAGCCAGAGCATCAGCTTGAGCATTTGCACTGCGGTTGATATAGTTGATTTCACAGAAATAGAATCTTTGTATCAGTTTGAGGGCCCTTTTGTGATAAGGAATCAACTCGGGCTTTTTGACATCATATATTCCTTGGACTTGGTATATAATCAACATTGAGTCTCCATGGATTTGAATCATTTGAATGCCCATATCCAGAGCAACTTCTAGGCCAACTATCAAAGCTTCATATTCAACTTCATTGTTGGTGTATGGCTTAGTTAAGGAACACGAGGTATGCAAAACCTCGCCTTCTGGAGATATCAGGACAATGCCTGCCCCGGCCTTTGTAGTGAATGTACCATCTTGTGCAATTACTGAACGGGAGGCCCCGTCAAAATATAGCTGCCATATCTTTTGTTCTGTATGGTTAGCTTCTAATGTTTCTTCATCTGGCAAGTCGGTGACCAACGGTGAATCTTCTAGCACTGGATGTGCTGCAAAGAAGTCTGCAATGGCTTGACCTTTGATGGCTTGACCTTTGAACATATTTGATGTCGAACTCCATGAGGAGGACTGTCCATTTGCCCAAACGACCTTTCAAGGCTGGTCGATTGAGGATATATTTGAGAGGATCAACCCTAGAGATGAGCTGGATTTCATGTGATAGCATATAGTGCCTAAGTCTTTTAGTTGCAAAGACTAGGGCCAAGCATATCTTTTCGATAGGTGAGTACCGGAGGTCAGCCCCGATCAGCCTTCTGCTTAAGTAATATAGTGCTTGCTCTTTGCCTTCTTCATTGTTTTGTGCCAGCATTGCCCCCAGAGAAGTCTCCTGAGCGGCGATATATAAGATTAATGACTAGCCTTTGATAGGTGTCCCCAGCACGGGTGGTGATATAAGGTATTGCTTGATTTTCTCAAGCGCATTTTGACATTCATTATCCGATATGAATGGAGCATCTTTCTTTATTAATTTAGAGAAGGGTTCACACCGTCCGACTAGGTTAGATATGAACTTTTGAATGTATGTGAGCCGTCCCTGAAGGGACTGCAGCTCTTTGAGATTCTTCGGAGGTGGAAGCTCCTGGATAGCTTTGATTTTAGCTGGGTCTATTTCAATGCCCCTGTATCTGACAATAAAGCCCAGAAATTTGCCACTTGAAACCCCGAAGGCGTACTTCATGGGGTTCATTTTCAAACTGTATTGCCTCAGCCTTTCAAATATGGTGCGGAGATCTTGCATATGATCTTCATTTTTCTTGGTTTTGACAACTAAGTCATCAATATAACATTCAACTTGTTGATGAAGGAATTCATCAAATATCTTGGTCATTGTTCTTTGGTATGTTGCACCGGCGTTCTTAAGGCCGAAGGACATTCTTTTGTAGTGGAAGATTCCTTTAGGAGTTCTGAAGGCAGTATGGATCTTATCCTTGTCAGCCATCCATATTTGATTATATCCCGACGATCCATCCATAAAAGACAAACCTTTATGTCCTGTGGTGGCATACCATGATTTCTGTAATAGGCACTGGGAAGTCATCCTTTGGGCATGGTTTGTTTAGATCTCTGAAGTCTACACAGATTCTGATCTGTCCATTCTTCTTTTTGACTAGAACAATATTTGCCAGCCATGTTGTATATTGATTTTCTTGTATGAAGCCAACATCAATTAACTTGTCGACTTTAGCATTGATTTTGTTTATCAGCTCCGGCCTCATTCTTCTCGGACCTTGTTTGATTGGCTCGATGGCTGGATCAATGGCCAGCTCATGTTGAGCTACTTCTGGATCTAACCCAGGCATTTCTTTATAGGACCAGGTAAAACAATCCCGGAATTCTCTCAGAAGCGAAATATATGCTTGTTGTTGTTCTTGACTGAGCAATGCACTTATATATGTTGGTCTTGGGTCTTCTTCAGAGCCCAAATTGATTTCAAGGAGTTCATCAACCGTAGCTTGCCCTCCATCTTCAAGTTCTGGAGGTGCTGGCTGGAGCTCCATTAGATCTTCTTCATTTACTTCTTCTTCAATTTCTGCTTCAATTTCGTTGACTTCTTGGTCAATTTCATTTGATTGATTTGCTGTGAAAATATTTGGGGCAGGATCTGCCTGTTGATTTTCTATAAGCTGAGTGAGCTCATCTTCTCTTTGACCGGTGTTAACATGAGGTTCGGGGGTAATAGATGGATTTTCTTGTTCTTCTGGTATATTCTGAACTATATTGGAACTTGGGATATCATTTTCCTTGACTTCTGCGACTTAGATGTCTTCTTCTTCAAGATGTTTCCAGCATTGACATGCCGGAATAGGAGATTGATCAGCTTCTGGCTGACTCTCTTGAATAGACTGACCCGTGGGCTGCTCTTCATCATAGTCATCATATATTGCTTGTGCAATTTTTGAAATTTCTGGCAAAATAGATGTCATATTTACTGATAATTTAGGAGTTTATTCTTTCGGCAAGGTATATCCCAAGCTTGGATATTGTGTATGTTGCATCAATGCTTTGGACATGTTAGGAGGGTACCATAGCTATTGGAACCTGCTCCATTCCTTTTTTGTTTGATATAATGAAATTGACTGGGACTTAGCTAATTCCTCAGTATGCTTTGTCATGTCTGGGAGACCCATGATGTCAACCCATAATTCTTCTTCTATATCAGGAATATAGCAGTCTTTGTCTTCAGTAGCCGACTGCTCATCAGCTCTATAAAATACTGTTTTATGTCCATCTTCGTAAGGAACCACGAATTTTTTCAAAGGCTCTACGCGCTGACATTCATACTCATCCATGGGATGTATTAGTCCGACTGGGACCATGACTTCTATAGAGAGTACATCTTGTTGTTTGGCTGTCTTTGCTGAGGAACTTTTCATAACTATAGCTCCCTTGTCTTCAAGACTGAGAGAGCTAATATCTGGTGGAGGTGGAAATCATTCCTTGCTCCGATTGGTATCAGACTTTTCTGTTTCTGACTTCTGGTTGAATCCAGCTATTTTGAAATCTTGCACTCTTCTTAGGTGCATATGAAAATGAAATTTCTGGAAAGTTTTGAGAGGCATGATGCTGACAGCAAAGCCTTGATCAGCCAGAATTCTATTAACAGATTGTCCATTTATCTTTCCTCTCATGTAGAGTGGCCTATTGTGGTCATTTGTAGGCAGCAACATATCATCTTCAGTGAAGGTGATGGAAGCCATAAATGACTCATAGGATATTTCTTGAATTTCTGCTGCATGAGCTTCATAAATTTGAGGAGTTTTTAAAGCTGCAATGAGAGCCTTTCGCAATTCCTCACTGAGTGACAAAACTTCCCACACAGTAAATTTAGATGGCAACCTTTTTAGTAAGCCGATAACTTTCTTTTATGCTTTTTCATTATCATGGACTTCTAGAGAGGCAACCTAAGGGTCTTGTTCTTCAGACGGCTACTGCTGGACTTGTTTACCTTTCTTTGCAGACTTTTGAACTGCCATAAATTCATATAAAGAGGGTAACACCCCATTTTCTTGATCAAAATTTTCTGGATACAGCCCGAGCAGAGGCGGGATTTGAATATTTCTTTTTGACAAAGGCATGGATTCCATTCCTCTGAATTCTGGTTCTGGGATGACATATGGTGTTTCCCCCTGAAGCTGGATAATTTTTTGAGTGGTAGCCAATAGAGGCTTCTGTCCTCACTTTTTGCCAGAGCGGGTGACATGTTGCTCATTTGGAGTTGATGTAGAGCTTTCCATCACCTCCATTTTTGGAGCAAGGAATATTTCTTCCTCCTCATCATTTTCACTTTCATTTATTGTTGATATTGTGTTGCAAGACATGACAGTGCAAGTGCCTTCCTGCTCTTCTTTCACATTTTCCTGATTATCATCAGTCTTCGGCTTTTTGACTTCATGTTCCCAGAATATGGCTTCTTCATGTATTTGCTTCATTGTCATATTTTGGAGTTTCTCCCATGGGATATAATGCTTCAGCTTTGTTGGCTTTCTTTGAGGCTGTTTGTATTCATCCAAGCTGTCTATTAGTTGTTGCAACTTTGATAGCGGATCTTTACCCATTTCTTCTTTGAGGCTATTTCTCTTTTTCTTCTTCTGTTGGTAACCCTCCTTACAGTACGAGGATCTACCCATTTCCATATACTGCTTGCTGGAGCAGAATAACTCGAGCTTGATTGGGATATCTTCTGTTGAGGGAAAGACACACATTGTTTTTTGCCTGAATTTACGGCTTTGAATGGTGCAGACAGAGCCATTTTGGACATATCGGATATCATATTATCCAGATTTGGTGGAGGGATGGGTTGAACGTATGTCGGCCATCGTAGAATACCTCCTTGAATATATACTTTTGATGATTTTTGCTTGTTATGAGATCTTGGCTTCTTTTTTACTGTTTGCCACTGAGATGCTTGGAGTGGTTGAAGTACCAATTGCGCATAGGTGGCTTGTGTGCTTCTTTCTGCAGTTTCTGAACTTAATGACTGGTAAATAGGAACCATATGATGAACATTTATAGATGCCACATTTGCTTTTGTCCAGGCATGAGGTTGCGGAGGATCGACAAGATGATCTCCCATCTTCAGGACACCTTTCTGAATTAATTTTTCAACTGCATCTTTGAACACAACACTCTTCAATAGGATGTCCCATGATTTGGTGATATGGACAATAATTTGGATCATTAGATCTTTTAGCATCTTCTGGCCTTTTCGACTGTGGTAACACAATCTGATTGTATTTTCGTGCCCATTCAAATAGAACACGAGTTTTGTCTTTTGGGAAGCTGTATGGCCTGTTCATTCTATCTCTGAGAGAGGATAAGGCTCGGGCTTCTTTCTCTCTATTGTTGCTGGTTTCGGCCTGGATGGCTGGACCTTTCTTTTCTTGCTCTGTGATGAACGTAGATAAATCTACTGTATTTGACTCACGTAGAGCATTTTTTCTATCAAACTTTCCTTTGTTGTTGTTTGGTTCACTTCTGGATCGGCTTAGAAAACTTTCAACTTCTGATACCACAGCATTCAATTTGTCAAAAGATTTGATTTCAATGTCTACCAGCCTTTCAAGGACTTCATTTATCAGATTACCTTTGCATATCACCACTGCATCTTCTTGACATGGTGGTCTTTTGCATTTCATGCTAAGATTCCTCCACCTAGCAATGAATTTAGAAGCATTTTCATTGTTTTCTTGTTTCACAGTATATAGCTCTGCCAGAGTGATCTCTCTCTCCACCAGATAAAATCTGTCTTGAAATTGCTTCTGAAGGTCGGCCCACCCTGCAACAGAACCAGGCCGAAGAGAAGAATACCATTCAAATGCGAGTCCAGTTAGCGAAGACCCAAAAAATTTCAGCATATAAGATTCATTAGTGGCTAGGTCCCCCATTGCCCCATTATAATATGCCAAGTGTTCTTTCGGATTTCCTTGGCCATTGAATTTTTCAAACTTGGGCACTTTGGTCATTCCTAGCGGAAGCCTCTTCATAGCATGATGCACCGGATATGGTACCTTGTACACATCATATACCGTGGAGGTACCTTCCACTCTTTCTGCCAGCTTCATATCAATGAGTTGTTCTAGCATCAGCCTTTGAGCCACAGCAGGATCTGCTGGATTTGGGAAGAAATTAACTCCTTGAATTTGGAAGGCTTGAAGTGGCAAATTTGAGATCAAATTGTCTTGCAATACTGTTGCAGGAGCAGCTTGACTATTGGATACTTGAATATATGCAGGTGTTTCACTCATAGGCACAGGCCTAGATGACTGCATGGATATATTTAGAAGATTTTGAGACGGAGGAGGTGGAACTGGAGGGTTAGCCACCCGAGGATAAGAGGAAGTTGAAGCACCTCCTTCTTTACCAGCCCAGCCTGCCCCCTATATTTGGACATCTTTTTATTTCAATTGCTTTTTCAACAACTCAATTTCTTGCAATAACAACTGAGTTATGCTTGGTTCTGCTTCTTTTTGCTGATTGATTTGCTGTGGCAGCTGCTGCTCTGCTGGTGCAGAAAGAGCTTCTCCTGATGCTTCAATGACATTTGCAGATAGCTCTGCTTCCTCATCAATGTTTTCCAATAGGGTAGGAAAATTTTGGGCAACTATGGCTGTTGCTTGCATTCTTCGAGTAACTAGACCCGACCTCGAGACTAAATCTTTGATTTCTTCTGGATCTTCAGGGAGTACCGCATACTTGTTGATAGTATGACATGAATAAATCATCAGGCTTCCTTGGGTGAATTTTGCTGATCTCCTTGTGGAAGGAGGCTTCGGCTGCAGCCTTTGGAATGCAGATGTTTTTGAAGGCTTTTTCGACTCTTCATTTTCATATTTTTCTTTTGACTTCTTTCTTTTTGGCAATTCAGCATGAGGAAGCTGCCTTTGAATTGGTTTCCATATTTTCCGCCTTTGTGACTGAAAGATTGGCTTTGATTTTTCTTGTGCATATTGGTCTTCTTGACGTTTGGGCACCCAGATTTGTTTTGCTGGTGGCTCTTGACAATATTTCGTCCCATACCAATAAGCTGGTTTGGGGTTTCTTTCTTGCTTTTCAGATATCTGAATCTTAGCTTTTCCTTTTTCTTTTCTTTAATTTTTCATTCTTTCTCTGTCCATGTCTTCAAAGACCTGGAATGAGTTTTGAACTGGAATATTTGGAACCAGTCGGTCTTTGGAAGTATCAATTTTGCTGCCGTCTAGAAAGATCCGCAGGCTCCCAACAAGAATTGATTTTTTGGTCCTAGACCATTGTGCAGAGACTGCCTTTGATTTAAACTGAGGATTTTGACCTTTTCGGATATTTCCTCGATATTGTCTTGAAGATGATGCAGCATGACTGTGAATAGTGCAACAACTGACTACTTGTGCTTGAGGTTTATCAGATATAATCTCAGGTTGCATGAAGACCACCCCGAGAAAATTCGGAAAACCAATAACGGGAGGGAAGCTCTCGAATGCCACAGGTACCGCTAGGTAGCCATAGCGAGCATGATTCTCGACCACCAGAGGGCCGAAGAAAACTTTCGATTCCATTGAGTCTCCTGTAATACAACAAAGAGATAATCAATAACTTCAAAGAATGGGTGTTATCCTTATTCTTCCGACGAGAAGATGAAGGGAGGACATGTCCCACCGGGCGTGCCAAAAGAGATTGTCGTACATTTTTTAGAGAAAAATGCACTTGATCTTGATTTTTTGATTTTAGATTTAGATTCGCTATTTGTGTGCTTTACCTAACTCAATCAGATGAATGCGTAGTTCTTCGACCCGATCCCGCTACCCATAAATGGAATAGCGTTAATTACATCCTCCTAAGAGGAGAACCCTTGATTAATCGTCGGAAGAATAGAATAACACCCTTTGAAATGATATAAATAAGATATACAAGATTGCATTTGAAAAATGAACGAATTTTCAGTTTTTATTTGAGAAGAAAACTCATTTTTTAAAGTTGAGTCTGCGCAAGACTTGATTTATTGATTTTTATTGATGGATAATGATTAGAGATATTTTTTAGTATTTTTTGAATTAATTTATAGGGATGAATTGAAGGTTTGTTGAATTTTTAAGTTTAGAAGTGAACATGAGGTTGAGTCTGCGCAAGGATGCGCAAACTCATTTGTTACCAATGAGAATGCTTGTATTTATTCTGATTTTTGATTTGTGAGAGGATTGAAGATCTTTTTTATAGTATTTTGATTGAAGTATATGACATTTTTTATTAAGGAAATCTAATAAACATTTCTTATTGTGTTTTTTCAGATTTTGGAGTAAAGAGATTTTGGATTTGATTTGCAAGGTGTGGAAATGTGTTTTTTAAGTTTTCTTATTTGATTTGAGTAAAAAATACTTCAAGAATTTATATCTTTTATGTTTTGGATTTACAAGTTTTGAAGGATGAGCAAGGTTGAAGTGAGGCTTCTTTTAGGTATTTTTTATGTTTTGCAAAAGGGCAAACTTGAGTTTTATTTGATTTTTTGACTTACAGGAAGTTTAGAGTTTTATCTTGGAGATTTTGATTTAATTTTAAAGGAATTAGGGTTGAAAAGTTTGGATTTTACCAATTGGGGGTTGAGTCTGTGCAGGGTAGCGCAGACTCATTTGTCACAAGCCTATTTTTTCAGTTTTTTAGGTAATTTCAAGGAAAAAGTTATCATTTTTGTTTGGGTTTTGATTTGTGGAAAACATAGGGTTTATTCTTAAGATTTTGATTTGATTTTATGGGAAATTAATGGCCAAAATGTCAGATTTTAGGAATTTAGGGTTGAATTTGCGCTATAGAGCGCATACTCATTGTTTATGAAAGTGTTTGTTTAAACATTTTTCATATTTTTTTTTGCAAAAGGAATTTTAAGCTTTTATTTAGGTTTTTGACTTATATAAAGTATAAAGTTTTTTATGTAAATTTTTGGATTTAATTTGGAGGGAAAATAAGGTCAAAAAGGCATAATTTGGGATTTCAAGGTTGAGTCTGCGTACCCTACGCAGACTCATTCGTCACCAATTCGTTTTGAGTTGTTTTTTGCATTTTTTCGAGAAAAACTTGGTGTTTTTATTTGATATTCTGATATATAAGAATAAACTTGATTTTTAGAGGGTTTTAGATCATCTTTTAGTGGTCGGGAAGTTGATTTTTTATTTTTTGTGAATTTCAGGGCTGAGTCTGCGCATCCTGCGCAGACTCAAGTCTGAACTTTGGATTTTTTGTTTGTGAGTTATTTTATTAGATTTTTTGTGGGATAACTTGATTTTATGTTTTGTTTGGTGATGGTTTACAGATTTGGAGCTGCGGGCATGATTTAGGGGCCAGAGATGAGGTTTTGGCCTTGGGATTGATGCGCAGACTCAAGTTTAAAGAGGATTTTGAGCAAGATTCTTGAAAAGATGGAACGTCCTGAGGTTGAGGGAAATTCCAAGAGTTTCAAAGTGCTGGGAAGCTTCAAAGATCAAGGAGTCAAGAAAAATGGGTTTGAGTCTGCGCAAGGGGTGCGCAGACTCAACTGAACTTGTAATTTTGGTTTATTTTGAGGGGATTTGAATCCTTTTTGTAAATGTATGTTTATTTTAAATGAAATGAAGTATTTGACATATGATTGCAAGTGATTTGAGCAATTTGATTTATTGTTTAGTTGATTTTTTCATTTGAAATGAGCTTATGAAAGATGTGCAGACTCAACTTGTGTTTTGAAATTTTGTGTTTATTAAAAGGGAGAATGTCCATTTTTTAACCTTTTCTGATTTAAACATAATCTAAATTTTGTTATTTTGAATCATTTGAGGCATAACCAATGTCCTTGGTCCAAGAATCCATCACTTGACAGTTTTTGGGTTGAGTCTGCACATGGGTGCGCAGACTCAAATCTGAAAATGGTTTTTTGATATTCCTGCACAGTTCAAGCTGCAATTAAATCCATCAAGGGGTTAGTTTCAACCATTAAAGTTAGAATATAAAATCCGGAGTGGAGAAAAACAGATTGTACCCCATTCCCAATTGAATTTCCATGGTTATAGGTGCGCAGACTCAAAATCTGAGCATAATTTCAGGTTTACACCTCTTTCAACTTGAAGTGATCCAAGAATCACGACAAATTTGGGAAGGATAACACTGAAAAATCTCAGAAGTTGAGTATGGCTATATGAGGCCTTTTCAAGGAGTGGTTCTTGTGTGGATTTCTTCAAATGACATGATTTCTTCATGTTTATCCCATTCTTCTTGGATCACTTTATAAAGCATTGAAAATGCTTAATATCATGATTCCAAGTTGAATTTCAACCTTTATTAGGAAAAACCCAAAAAAGGTTTAAGATCTTCATGAAGGGTCATGGCATGAAGGGACCTAAAGGACCAACTCCCGTAAAGGGATATGTAATGGTTAATGGACCATAGCGATGGCTATAAAGGGGGGCGTGCCGAGCATCCAACCACTCACCCAAAGGGTGCCCTTAATGCCTTCAAGATGTAAGAAAAACCCACAAGAGGTAATCCAAAGCATCTCTACATTTGGGTAGCAAGGAATTCTACCAATTTTCCTATAGGATCACATGTAGCCATGAACCATGGAGGTGGCTATAAAAGTGGGGCGTGCCGAGCATCCAACCACTCACCCAAAGGGTGCCCTTAGCCTTCAAAATGAAAGGGTTATCCACAGGGAATCACCCATTCCATTTCTACATTTGGGGAGCAATGAACTCCACCAACCCATTGGGACTTCGGGACATATCATCTAAATGAACCCATAGAAATGGGAACATAAGAATGATGTTTTTTGTGTGAGGGCCCTTGATGGGTTACCCAACATGAGATTGCTGGCACTCTTGGATCGGGACATCTTTGGAAAACATAGGAAAACACTTAAAATCTTAAAACATGGGACAAAATTTTAGTTGAAGCATTAAGAGCTTAACAACCCAAAGTCCAAGCCATTTAGGACCTTCATTGGGCTTCAAAGGGATAGCCCTAGGTCTAAGGAACATTTGGATAGCTTGGGGGAGGATCAAATAATCACCTCAAACCCAAAAACCCAACTGAAAGAGGCGCAGACTCAAAACCTGCAACTGGCTCTGAGTCTGTGCAGGGACGCGCAGACTCAACACTGTAGCACCTGTAAACGCAGACTCAGGCTGAAACCTGGACTTTCGGTGAAAAATGAGTTTAAAACTAACCTAAATGATATAAAATAAGGTATAAAAGGTACAAGACCAAAAATATTTATTTAAAATATATTTTAGATGCATTTCTTTAGGAAAATATCATGAAAACTTGAATATGAACATATGAGAAACTTATGTATACTTTTTATCTTTTCCATGGATTTCTCCTTCTTGGCTCCATGTTAGAGGGTTTATACCCAAATAAGCCCATCCTCAACTAGTGAGGGAACCTCCTTGAGAACCTCTAGGGCCTAAACCCTTAGCCATTAAAGGAAAATGTCCAAACAAATCCCATTCGGTTCCAACATGAAAACATAAATTTAGATCTTAATATATATGAAACATAGGGGATTTCTCTTGATGTTTGGCCTTGGGGGAACATCATACATGGAGGGGATGTGCTCCTAAGGGTCATGGAAGGTCAATCCACTTTGAAAAACCCCAAAACCAAAGACAAATAAATGAAAACTCAGTTTTCAGGAAATCTGGACAACAAAACACATTTCGGGTCATATCTCCATATTTAGGGGGTTTCAAGGCTTAAGGAGACCATTTATATAAACTAGAAAGGCCCCTCTACCATCCCCACACAAAAAACACGTGCCTTGTGAAGGAAAAAATAACATAAAAGCAAGATAACCAGTAGATTCATAAAACATACTCAGAAAATCTGAACATTGCATTTCATTGCTTTCAATCACCATGGATGAACATCAAGGGGGAGATAGAAGTTTCTATGAACATCAAAATGAAGGAAAACATTATAAGAAAGCAAGGAGATAGAGATAGACCCATTTTTCACCCCCACTCTACCTCGGAGAGGGGATGAGAAGGGAGAATGGCTCTTGAAGCCTACAATCTTGCTCTCTTCTTCTCTAGCACTCTTCTTTTCTTTCTCTCTTCTTTTATAACTCTTTTCTCTCTCTTGGGATACAGGAAATGGAGGGGAAGGAGGAGGGAGACATGCTCCTCCAAGCTCTCTCACTTTTCTTCTTCTCTTTTCTCTTTTTGGGATTTTTGTCTCAAACTTTTTCTTGTAGAAGATGGGGGTTCTTTTATAGATAAAGTTGGGCTACTTTTTTGGGGTAGATTAGGCATCCATTAGCCTTAAATTAGAGATAAGAAACTCCTCTTAAGAGCCCTCTAATGAGGCCACAGTACTTGGAGGATCATGATTGACTTCTCTTTTTGCTTTTCATCTACCATCTTCTAGAAGAATCTTGAGAGGAGGACCACTTGCTTTTCTTCTTATCTTCCTTTGGGCAGATTTGAACATGGGCCAAAGGGGTAAGAATCGGCCATGGGGGGGACCATTTGGGCCCTTTTAAAGGCTGTCACGAAATTGGACTTTGGCCTTTACTTTTTTGGCCCAAATTGGCCCTATTGGGCTTCTTTTGCTTGAGATAATGGGCTCGGGCCTTCCCCCTTTTATTTCTTTATCATTTGGGCTGAAAGTAACCCCTTTTTGACTTCCTTGGGCTTGCAAGAATGGGCATGACAACTGTCCATTAGCTTTTCTTCACTTGGGCTTTCTTTGAAAAATTGCTTGGACCTTTTTTGCTTGAGATAATGGGCCCAGTCATGCCATTGGGTTTCTTCACCACTTGGGACCTAGAATGGTCCCTTTTTCTATTCATTTGGCTTGCAAAATTTGGGCTTAGCTGCTGTCCCTTACTCTTCTTCACTTGGACTTTCTTTAAAAAAAATCACTTGGACCTTTCTTGCTTGAATTAATAGGCTCGGTTCTTCCTTTCAATTATCTTTGATTTTGGCCTTCTTTGTTGATCTTTAGGCTCTTCTTCTTGTTCAATTTTTTGGTGACAACAAGGCATTACCTATATAAAGAAAAGTTTGAAGTGTTCATTAATCATAAGAGTTTGACTATTTAATTTTACAGTGAGACCTCAACCTAAGACAGAAGAGGTGGTTAGAGTATTTGAAAAATTATTATTTTTTACTTGCCTACCATCCGAGTAATGCTAATGTGGTAGCGGATGGATTAAGTCGAAAAGCTGTAATGTCTAACATGGTAGTGAAGGAATGGAGGTTATTGAACAAGCTTTATATGTCGTATATCATATTCCCAAGGATAGATCTAAGGCAGTTGTGGTTGGCTTGGTGGTAAGACCATCATTGTATTCCCATATAATGGTGTCTCAACATGCAGAGAGTTACCTCCCATTTTACAGATGTCTGATGTAGTGTTTGGTGATGATAGCATAGTGAGATTCATAGGCAGAATGCATGTCCCAGATGAAAAAGAGTTGAAGATAGAATTACTCGAGAAAGTTCACAGGTCAAAGTATTCCATTCACCCTGGAGAGACTAAGATGTATCATAATTTGAAGCAACAATTTTGGTGGCCTGGAATGAAAGGGATATAGCAAGTTATGTAGCTAAATGTTTGATTTTCAGCAAGTGAAGGTAGAACACAGGAGACCAAGTGGTTTATTGCATCCATTAGAGATTCCTGAATGATAATAGGACCATGTAACCATAGATTTTGTTGCAAGATTATCAATGACCTAGAAGCATTGTGATGACATTTGGGTGGTAGTGGACAAGTCGACCAAATCAACAAGATTTCTTTTAGTGAATATGACTTGGACAACTAGTAAGCTGTCCAAGTCATATGTTGATCAAGTGGTAAGGTTTGGAATTCTAATTTCTATTGTTTTAGATCGTGACCCTAAATTTACGGCTAAGCTTTGGATAAGATTCCATCAAGCTTTACAAATTAAGTGGACTTTAGTTCAACATATCACCCTCAAACAAATGGGCAATTGGAGAGAACAAGCTAGACATTGGAAGATATGTTGAGAGCTTTTTGTTTGGAGTGGAATGCTAGCTGACAGGAAGCCTTGTCTTTGATAGAATTTGCTTATAATAATAGTTTTCATTCTAGCATTAACATGGCACCCTATGAAGCTTTGTATGGTAGACCTTATAGATCACCCTTTTGTTGGAATGAAGTAGGAGAAAGGAAGATACTGCTAGTAGATTTGATAGAAGAGACAATGGAAAAGGTTCAATTGATTTGCTAGAAACTACAAATAACTCAGAGCCGTCAAAAGAGTTACGCCGATCAGCAGCGCCAACTAATTGAATTTAAAGTGGGATATCTTGTCTTCTTGAAAGTGTCACCCACCAAAGGTATATTTCAATTTGGGAAGTATAGAAAGTTAAATCATAGATATGTTGGACCTTTCAAAATTCTTTAGAAGATTGAAGTTGTAGCTCATTAATTAGAGTAACCCCCATATGTTACTAGAATTGATGAATGTGTTCCATGTATCAATGCTTAAGAAGTACATGATAGATGTGTCCCATGTGATCGAGATTGAGCCAATTGGGATAGAGTCAAATTTGTCTGTGAAATAGTATCTTGTTTAGATAGAAGATTGCACAGAAAAATTGTTGAGGAATTGAGTGATCCCGATGGTGAAAGTAATTTGGCAAAATCATTTGGGTGAAGATGCCACTGAAGAACATGAGGATGAGAGAAGCACATGATTTCCCTATTTGTTTGGTGCGTGCTTTAGTTTATTATCATGATGGTGCTTATGTTAGCTATGTGTTTGAATTTTGAGGACAAAAATTTCTTTTAAGGAGGGTTGGTTGTAAGACCTTGACTCTTCGATTTATGATTTCGATCTAGTTTTCCGATTTCGACTAGGTCTGACCGCAATGAAACTAGTTTAACTTTCATGAAATCGATTTAAAATAAATTAAATGAATTCTTTTGATAAATCATGTGTGTATTGAGTGTGCTTAAATGGATTAGACTCTTGGATCCCTGTGGGTCTTATTGGGCTTCATAGCATGGGTTTTAGTTGGCCCATGGGGTATATATGGGTTTTGGGCAGATTTTAAGAAAGTCACCCATCCTGAGACTTCTCCCAACCGAGCACGCTTAACTTCAGAGTTCTTTTCAACTTGAACTTCGAAAAATGGTTAATTGACGTTGTTGATAGTTTACTGATTTAGTCTACTTAATGTATTCTTATATGGGGTATTACAGTGGGAGGGTTGGAAGGTTGTATTGAAGGCTCGCGCTTGTTAGTTGGGAGCTCTTTTGGAGGTTCTTGGTGGTGTGTTTGAGGTTCTTGATGAAGTCTTGGTGGAGCTCCCGGAGGAGGACAACCCCTCTAGCTTGGATCACTTGGATCCTCATTTTCTTCTTCTTCTCTTTGAGCTTGGATTGGTTCTAGAAGACTCCCTTGGGTTAGTACAAAGATAATTGAGTTAGAGTGATACTATGGTGTGTTTCCTTTGATTCCCTATGTGCATGTTGGTTCCATGAGTTCCAATTGACTTGCATGCATCTAAATTTAGGTTTTTTATGATTATTCTTCCCCATAAAATCTTAGTTGATAATAAAGATTGTGGATTGGATGGTGAATACCATAGTTTGCATGTTTAAAAGAGTGCAATCTAGGAATGAAAGTTTTTTCATGTTGGGATAATTAGTGCGATCTATATGATAATTAGATTGGCATGCATGTTGTAGAATTCGTAGATTTATATATCTAATTACTCCAGTTTAAATTTCGTGGCTTTTGTTTGAAGGCGATTTAACCCTATTTTTGTGGTTGTGTGGTTGCCTCCGAAAAAAGGACAGCAAGGTGATGTTTTGATTAATGTGGCTTATATTGTACTCCAATTAGCTTGATTTTGATATACGATATAGTTAATATGAAATTATTTAATACCAATGAGTGTTTATTGAATTTATCATGTAGAGTTTGTTAGTTATATATGTCCGTTAATCCAATCATATAACTATTACAATTTTGTTCTCTTAATAATAATAAAAGCTTCATATTTATTATGTATAATTTGATGTACCATTTTATAATGAAGTCCATGAATATGTGCAATGAATATTAATTATGACAAGATCATAATAATGAGATTAATATCCTATAAACATCTATTCATAATTGTTCT
Source organism: Zantedeschia hybrid cultivar (assembly GCA_030544215.1). NCBI lineage: Eukaryota > Viridiplantae > Streptophyta > Magnoliopsida > Alismatales > Araceae > Zantedeschia > Zantedeschia hybrid cultivar. The sequence continues at coordinate 47,885,819 of JARZZO010000002.1, read as the reverse complement.
TAGTCAGAGGATGTCATCAAATATCTTATAAGAATAGTACAGATTACTCATGTTTATAAGATGAGGATGACTAGTCTCATAGTCACTTGTGTAGAAACACTAATGTGAATATGCAAGTGCTCATTGGTGAATAAGTTTACTGAACTAATCCGATATGAATCACTGAATGATAATATTAACTAACTGTCAACCAGTTTGATTCATCGTCACAGTAGTGTGGTTGGTCCTTTGACTTAAGACACTAAAGATACCTTGTTAGTGGGCTTTTGATTTTGACCCTAGCTTATAGATCTCTAACAATTGAATCTCAGTTAGTTAAGTGATTAAGTGATCAAATCTAGTGGAATACCTCCGAAGGTGATTGTATGGTCAATAAGGGATCATTTACTCTCAGTATTAAAGAAAGAATTCTCTATGGAATAATGCGTAGGAGTCCCTAACCAGGGCAGGATAGCATATCGAAAAAGATGTTTTTTGTTATCTCTTTGAGGCATCTGATCTGAGTGAGTGAACCGATTAGGATTTCACAGTTAACTATATCCTAAGTTTAGTTGAGAGCATCGGTACAAGAGAACAATTATAGTCATGTGGTGACTGATGACGGAAAGGTTCCTTGAGCAGATTACTAAACCTGATTGTCTTCTGGGATCATATAGTGTTACTTGGCATCCAACTTAATCGGAAGCCCAATCGATTATTATGAGATGATAAATTGATTAAGTGTTTAATTTAATATGAGATATTAATTAAATCACTTTAAGTTAGTAAAAGGTTACTGGGCTTATTGGACTCAAAACTAGACTACACTTGGACCTAAAGGGTCACATGCACAAGGTTCTCGGTTGATGAGCATTAAGTGGAAATTTATATTAATCCAAAGACTTTTATGAAAAGTCACTAGGAATTAATATAAATATATGTCAGAAGGAAATCTTGGGCCAAGTTCCAAGGTTTCCCATAGCATGGTTGTCCCATTTCTCTCTCTCTCTCTCTCCTAGTCGGCCCTCTTAGAGAAAGGTGCCCCCTTCCTCTCTCTCTCCTGCCTCCGCTCTTGTGTAGTTCAAGGCACCGCTCACATGCCACGGGCACTCATGATGAGAAGAAGGGCAAGAGAGATCTCTCTAGAGAATAAGAGAGGATGATCCCCTAACAGGTGAACCGTGTGGATACTGCTAGAGGTCGGGTACCTACGCAACTAATGGCATCGCTCAGAGGGAATCAAGTTTTGTTGTGGATTTGACTCCGCGTAAGGTGAAAAGTCATTCTTCCCTCATTTTAATTCTCAAAAATGGATTGGATATCATAGGGATGTTTTAATTTCTACTGCGTAATCATTTTAATCTATCTTGTTCATTCTCCCTGTGTGATCCTTACAGAGTTCAAATGGTAAAGGTTAGAAGTGTAGTTTTTCTTTGAACTGCACTGTTTCATATTCAGAAATATAACCATTAGGAAATGGTCGACCAACCTATTTTTGAATAAATTTCTATTTGGCTTAGGTTGACTGTTTTGGCCTAGAACTATACAGTGGAAGGGGGGATGACCCTGTTTGACCCCCAACCTTCATACTTTGACTTTGGGTGCACGATCATGAACTAGATTAAAGTTATTAGTATAGTTTCATCATATACCTATATGTTCTTTCATAAGAATGGTTTATTTCGTGAGTTTTGACATGAAATGGCTTATGTTTCTACACATAGATGGATGACTAACTTCACTAATTCATGAGAGCCATATTGATGCACTCCTTAGGGAAGGGGTGAGGTTTTAGCCATATGATTGGGTTAGGTTAGAACCTGGCTTAGCCATATGATTAGGCCTAGATGTTTAGACCTAGCTTGACTGAGATTATATTTCCTTTCTAACTAAGGATTGTGGTAGGTAAACCCACTTGTGTGCACACTTTGACTTAGGGCTTGGACTACATGGTAGCATGTTGTGTACCTTAGATGGTCTTGACTCTTTGTCACACGTTTTAGGATTTTCAGAGGTCCTAGAAAGGTGGACTGGCATTGGATGGATGAGGAATCTAATGAGATTGTCGAATCTGAGAGATAAAAGGTTGATAGATGGCTACTAATATTATTTCCCTATCACTCCGTATGACTTGATGATTCATGATTGAAATAGATATGATAATCGATGAGTTTTGGATTTAATTATCGACTTGACCATAGTATTGAAAAATTGATTCACGCTGTTGTGATAGATTATGAATTGTGTTCAGTAGAGATTTCGTGAGCCCTCATAGGCTTGAGATCCCTACTGAGCTCTAGTCCCTTTTGTTTGTAGGTTATGAGGAGTGGGAGTCTTGAGGTATTGTTGGTTGTGACCTCAGTTCAGTGTGTTGCTTTTGGGGTGCATCAGCAAGAGAACGTGACTGTTTATCTTCTAATCATGGTGACTTTGTGATTGTGTAATAATCTTATTTAAAGTCTACACTTGTGAACTTTTCTGGACATGTATGAATGGTCAGTTATATGATAACTTTTATTGTACCTGTATATGCATATTTCAACTCTTTCTAATTCAAGCTTATCATCCCCAATGTATAGATTGAGTACAATAGGTCTCAACCTGGTAGCACATCAAGTCAAAAGTGTTACATTTTTGCATCAGTCTTGTTAAGGCATAACAAGGGGGCTTTCTTGTTAAATCGGTTATTGAGAGGACAAACTTGTGCTTATAAAGAAAGTCTCATACCTTCTTATGAACATGAATTCTTTTCCTAGCAAAAGGACGAAACCATGAAGTTACAAAAGAAAGAAGATAAAGAGAAAATAAGGAAGAGCCAACCACTATAATGGACCAATGCACAAGAAAAACCAAATCTTTTTCAATGGCATAACATGAAATATCCATAAGAAAGGTGGAGTTTTTCTTGTTATCTTTTGTTGATGAGCACTTGGGAGAAGGGGATGATGTTGGTGAAGCATGCACATGTCCTCCTAGGTGAGTAGCAATAGCTAAAAAGGTTCATATTAAGTCCCCTTTTACAGATGTAGATGTGAATCTAGAGGAGTGAAATTGAAGTCTAGTGGAGCTTCACTTGATGTTGGGATTCAAAGTAACTACGGATGAAAGAGAACATTGTTCACACTTGAACATGTCATCCTTGGTGTGCGGTGCTTGGAGAAACTCAAAAAATAACTCTCTAAAAGTTAAGAGTAAAAAGAAGAGAGGAAAAATATCGAGAATAGGGAGTTCCTCATCCTCTTGGACCCATACATAATGAAACTTCATCCATTCCTCCAAGAATGTTCAAACACTTCTGTATAAGCCCTATTTATAGGAGAAAAAAGTTGTCAAGGAATATCTAAGAGTAGGTGGGAGTGTCCCAACAAAAGATCCCTGGCTTAAATGACTAGTTTCTAGGTGATCTAGAGATCTTGTACCATTGTTGGTCAACCATTGGCCTCTGTCAGTCGACCAATGCATTAGCTAATGTTAGCACCTTTTGGCATAGATCCCATAGTAAAGGAGTAACTTTTGCTTTTTAAAAGGAAAGCACAATGATAGAGCAATGGCAGTTGCCCCCATTTTAAAGTTGTCCAGGTGTCACCATTGGTTGACGAATAAGCTTGTTAAATGACCAATTTTAAGTAGTCTATGTACCACTTGTAAACTGTACTAGCCTTGGTCTATCAATGAGTGTTCTGTTGCTTGACAATTCTGCATACATAGACTTGAAAATATGCACTCTTGTTGCTTAACCAATGTCCTATTCTACCCAAATTGATCTGGACTTAGCCATTTTCTATTAAGTCCTTCAATTTTGCTGATCATCCAACAAGAAAATCCATCATTTAGAACATACACACTTAGCACATCTACACATAATATACCGATTGTTTGCAACATATTTTCGATTAAAATTTTATATTAACTAGGCATCATTGATGGAAATGAAATTAGGAACTTGTGTGAATGCAATTAATTAGTTACCTATTAGCAACAATGGGTCACATCCAAACGTCAATATAACATAAACAAGGTTAATTGAGTCTCATCCAATTACTTCGTTATATATCATTCAGAATGATTAAGGAATTTTGTTATCATAAAAAAGAATCCTCAGAGCCAACACTAGGAATGAGCAAATTATCTACCATTATTTAATTATCACAATGTCTAAGGAAGTCCAAATTAACTCGTAAATAATGGACCTTGAAAGAAAATCATAGTTATTCTTGTTGGGGGTCCAAGCTAAGAGCTCAACCTTAAACCCAACTTATAAAATAATCAGCTGTTACTATTTGAAACATCTGCTAACTTATTTCTTTAAGGGAATGAGCCAAGAGAATCAGTTCTCCATTGAATGAAGGGGTAAGGGGTCTGCTTGCAATGTTATCTTATGTGGGCTAATGGTGATCAAGATGGCTGAACTTTTGACACTCATTACATCACCAAATGAAATCCAACAAATTCCGCAGTAAGGTTGGCTATCAATACCTCAAACAGAGTATTTTGTGGGTCAATGATTATTCATTGATGTGTCCGCCACGCGCCAATTTGATAGAAGAATAGGAGAAGAATAGGGGGTCTTATTAGAATAAGACTAATTCTAGTTTGATAGGCGGAATAGGTTATACCGCGTCAAAATTGCCTATTCCCCGAATAAGGAGAATAAGCAATTCCATCTTACATTCAAGAATTACTTATTCTGTCTATTTCGTCAGTGGGTCCCACACAACTATTAATGTGAAATATAATCCCAGCTACCACTCCCCGTACACAGGGAATGAGTCATTCGGATATAAGCAATTTCTAATAACTTATTCTAGGTTTACCATCTTGAAGGTACGTAGGATAAAGATCAAAAACTTGTGCTCCTAGTTGTCGAAGGCAACAAGATGACCCAGGGTGCACTCTTGGGGGTGTACAAGTGTTTTACTGCTTAAGTGACTACCTAAGCAGCACTTTGGTGACACGATATACGAGAGTAGAGATTATCAAATGTTGTTGGAAGCATGCATGACAAAGTAAATGAAGTGACATATAAAATTTAATTAGTTATAATTTGAAGCATTAAATAAGAAATTATAGATATTTTCTATTCAGTAAGGATAAAATGATCAATGACAAACAAATAAGCATTTTACCTTATTTTCTAATTTAATATGACGGTGAAGCATTTTACTAGAAATTTGTGTGTATAAGAACTGTGCATAATATGTGTATGATGTGTATTTAACTAATTAGCATGATCTGATTTCCACTTCCAAACATGTTTATGCATATAAATGCACATGCCCTATTTCTTGTTGGTCAAATTAGCATACACCACAACTACAAGAATTTCTAGTAGTACTCCAAGGTTCAAAGTTAATTCTCTCTTATGATAAGCAAAGTTAACCAAACCACTCACTATAAAGCCTAACCCCCTACTGTAGTCGAAGAAGTCCCCACCTTCAGACTATAACGGCAGGCAAGGGGGAAAGAGAGGAGACATGGTGCTATGAAACAGCCCTTCCACTTTGTACAATGAGGATTATAACTTTAACAGTGTCCACTCCTTATATAATATTTGGCCAAGTGGAATACAACATTATACGTTATCTGAGAACAATGCTACTCTAAAACGAGAATACTAAGTGAAAAAATTAATATAGCATTAAAGGTGAAAAATATAATGCTAGACAAGAGAAACCTACATTGATATATAATTAAGGAGAAAAGTTAGTAAGGAAATTTGCATAGGTTAGAGGATCCACTAAGCCAAATATCTCATGGAGAGTGGAATTCCTTGCAAACTCCTAATAAGGAGATCCTCGTCTACTGTGTGCATGTGGGCGTCTATATTTAAAATCTATTCAATGTAACATAAATAAAGATTTTTAGAAAATCGTGATGCAAACAACATATATCCCAACGTATTTTTATGACTATGCTTTATATATTGAAAGAATAATTAAAATCTTCATAACTTTGAAGAGTCATGATTCAATGATATAAGTTTGAAGCAATCATGCTTTCGTACAAATCAGCCTATAGGTGGATATAGCACACCCCATGGTGCATCTAACTTAGATGCCTTCCACCTAAGAAATTTTTATCTCGATTTTTAAAAATAATAAAATTATCAAAAAATTTAAAATATTCAAATACCTCTCTCTAGATGGTTTCCCATTCTTTTAGATTTAATTTTCATCGTTAGATCAACGAAATCAACTATAGCAGTCTAATCAAGTTTGTTATTCTTTGGCGATTAAAACTAAAGCACCTGAAGATGGAATCAAATCTAAAGATTAATTTGACTTTCTTATTTTTTGACAAATTTTCAGTATTTTTAGATGTTGATCTTTGATACTTATTTGATTGGACGATTCTAGTTGATTTTCAAGGTCTAACAGTAAAAACTAAACCCCTAGAGATGTGATCAACCCTAAGTGGCTTATTTGAATATTTACAAATTTATGAAATTTTTTACTTTTTTTACTATGAGGAGGATGAGTTTTCGGGTGGGCGCATCCTAGAATATAGTTCACTAGAGTGCTTGTAGTTTTGAACTATATCTCCATATTAAAAAAATAAAAAATTATTTTTAAAAAAAATATTCAATAATACCATTAGGATTGTTTCTATCTCTTGGGACTTTATTTTGACCGTTCAATCGTAGTTCGCTCTTGAAACTTGATCTTAACCGTCCATCGGACACATGTAAATTATGATTTCTAAAAATCATGAAAACATAATCAAAAATAAAAAAATCATCCGATTAGTCTCTAAAGTTGTTCCTGTTTATTGAGATTTCAGTATTCATCGTCAATTTATGAATGTAAAATAGACAGCTTACGTTAAAAGTCTTACTATTGGTGAAAGTTAAGCAAAAAAGGATGAAATTTAGTTTAAAAGGAGAGATGAATATTAAAAAAATTATCATGATTTTTATTTTTTTAATCATGAGAAAGAGTCGAAATAGTATGTCTAATTTATCTATATGCACTGTAGCAAACTCACCGCACCCGTCTGTGTATATATATATAGAGATAAATAGATAAATAGATAGATAGATAGATAAAGAGAAATGCTGTAGTGCGTCACGTACCGTTCTGAACCCATCTCCATATTTAAAAAAATAAAAATTTCGTAAATATTTAAATATTTAATAATCTCCCTTAGGGTTGTTTGCACCCTTGGGGTTTTACTTTAACTGTCCGATCGTCGTTCGTTCTTGAAACTCAATCTTAATCATCTATCGGATACATATAAATTTTGATTTTTAAAAATTATGAAAAATATTTAAAAAAATTGACGAATTAGCCTATAGAGTTATTCTCATATATTGAATTTTTAGTATTCATCACTAATTTACGAATATAAAATCCGACGGATTACCTTGAAATTTACGAAAGCCTCACAATCCAATAGTAAAATTTAAATCGAAAGGAATGAAATTTATTTTGAATGAAGAGCTAAATATTTAAAAAATTATTATAATTTTTATCTTTTTAAAAATATGGAGAATGAGTCAAAACAGTAGGTGCAGCTAACTGTGTACTCTACCAAACACTTCATATCACTCATCTCTCTCTCTCTCTCTCTCTATATATATATATATATATATATACACGTGCTATGGTGTTAACCAGGCCCTCTTCCCTATGTCGAAAAAAAAAATTTACTATAAATTTTGAAATATTCAACTTTTTCTCCACAAAAAATTTCATCCCTTTTAGATAAAGTTTTACTGTTGGATCACATCCAAAGTGATTGTAGCCGTCCAATTTTGTGTAAGTACGTTAGTGATGAATACTAAAATTCTACGGCATGGGAATAACTTTAAAGGTAATATGACTAAATTTTTTATTTTAATTATTTTTTCATGATTTGTTGATATCAGAATTTGCACGTATCTAATGGACAACTAAGATCGAGCTTCAAGATTGAATCACGATTGAACGGAAACAATAAGATAATTGAATATTTAAAAATTTATGGTAATTTTTTTAATATAGGGAAAGAGGCTAAAATTAGAGTTCACTTACTCGAAAAGTCAGACCGACTCGAAAAGTCAGACCGACTCGAATCTTCCATGACACGGTGTGAGTCGGGTCAACCCACATAGACTCGATCGAGTTGCATAGAAAAATCGCAGAGACTCGGTAGAGCCGCACCAACTCGGATTCGCGGTCATGCGGTACAAGTCAATCTGGTACGGCAAACCATATATATATATATATATATAGGGAATGGATCAATTGAACCCCTTAAATGAGCCCCCCTAGACATCCTCATCTTTATATTTAAAACTAATAATAAAATTTATCAATAATTTTTAAATGTTCAAATAAGCCTCTTAAGGTTGTTCATATCTCTGAAGTTTTAATTTTCATCGTTCGATCTTAACAATCAATCTTAATCGTTCGAATGGATAGATATAAAAAATCAATGTTTAAAAATATTAAAAAAATAATAAAAAAATAAAAAAATCGTTAAATTAGCTATTAAAATTGATCTCATCCCTTGAAATTCTAGTTTTGATCTCCAAACAATAACTCATTTGATTGGACGGTTATGGTGAAACTTTTCAATTTAACGGTAAAAATTAAATATCAAGAAGTTGAAACCAACATGCATGAAGGTATTTGAATATTTTAAATTTTTTTAAAACATTTTTATTTTTTTAAGTTGAGAAGTGGGAGTTTCAAACGGGGCTCATCTAACTCACTATAGTCGCCCCCCCCCTCCCCCCATATATATATATATATATATATATCAAAGTTTATATCATATTTTAAAATTAATTTTTGCATATTAAAAATATTTATCATAGTTTTTGTTTTATGAAGCGTTTACATTTTTTAACTACTTGAGACCTTTTTTTTTTTCTTAAAACAGATTTTTGTCAGTGTCCTGGATTCTGAATTGGTAGCATCGCTTCACATAAATGATTTCGAATGAACTCATCGATGGCGTCGCTTCGATGAACGATCTTGAATGAAGACAGAGATGGCGCCAAAACCCTATGTTAACCAAATCATTATCTTAAAAAGATAATGCTGTTGTCAACAACACAGAAGAGCTTAATTAATCCGACTGAAAGAGAGCATCACCAACTTAACACAGCAGAGGAACGTACATAATACCTCGAATCCATACTGTTTGCTTTGACGACCAAACTAGCCTAATCTGAAAATTAAGGAAGCCATGCAAGGCCAGATTATCTTAAAACCCACCTTAATTAGAAATTAACCTAAGACACCGGAAACACAAAGAGAGATTATTATTAATATTAACTAAAGCCAACTCCTTCTCAGTGAAACCTAGACGACTGAGGACCGAAACCAGTAGAGCTGCCCTCGCCGTCCCTCCAAGCCTGTATCAGCGCATCCACAGAACCAGAAGAAGAAGAAGCTCCGAAGTCAAATGAGGCTGCACCCGCCGTGCTGGCCAGACCCACCATGCGGGACCCTCCCCCCGGAGCCATCGGGACGCCCATGCCTGCACTGGCGGCCAAGAACTCCGGTGCCGCGTGGTTCTGGCCGGGCAGCACCAGGCTGGATTCCAAGGAAGGCGGGGCAGGCGCAGCGAACGGGTTCACGGGAGCCGCGCTCGTCGAAGCCCCGAAGGCCGGCCCGCCGAAGGGAAAATGAAACCCGCCGGCCATGGCAGCGTTGTCTGCAGCAGCAGGCCCCATGAAGCCCGGGGCGGCGCCCCACGGTGCCGCATGGCCGAGGGAGGCCATGAACGCAGCTTGGCGCCACGGGTTGACAGGGACGGGAGCGGGGTCGTCGGGCGACCAGCGGTGGTCTGGTGGGACACCTTCTTCCACCTCCTTTTGCCTGATGAGGTCGCCCACACGTATGGCCAACTCCTCTAGCATGTCCGCCATCTCCTCCGATTCCTGCAGGCTCAAGTCTTGCACCTTCGCGCCCCAGCGGTGCGGCAGAGCCTCTTCCTTGTCCTTCATGGCAGCCACCAGCGCCGTGCGCTGCACCCTCGCCACCTCGCCCCATGCCTCCTGCTCGGCAAGTTGGCTGTATAGCTCCTCCTCTAGGACCCTGCGGCGGCCCTCTTGCGGCTGCGGCTGTGGCTGCTGCGGCTGATGCCTGACACTGCTCTCCTCCTGCTGGTTTTCGGTTTGAGAGGCGTACTCTAAGAAGCGGTCTACGACAGTAATGACGTCGGGGTCGCCGAGAGAGTAGACCCTGCCGGCGGGAGAGTGCACTAGGACGGCTGATTCGGCACCGCAGAGGGTGGAGAGCTCGCACACCTTCTTGAAAAGGCCCTGCCGCCACTTGGAGAAGCTGACCTGCCTAGCAGCGTCCCCCGTTATCCTCTCAATCGCCACCCTTCGGCGGGTCCTCGCCATGTCGCTGAGGGAAAGGGAGAGAGAGGGAGAGAGAGAGAGAGAAAGAGAGGTGGGGAGAGCAGTGAGAAAGAAGGCAAGCTTTTATGGAGAGAGCCGGTGGTGGTCTTCAGATGTTGACGGCACAGATTCGTAAATCATAAGTTTCTACTCCTTTGCAAGATTGGAAACTTTTTTAAATGAACACACCGTTAAATCCGCAGAATATTTGGCCCGCAGACCAAGGTTGATTCTGGCTTGAGTTAAAACTGAGGGTTCTCTTCCCTATAAATCAAGCACAGCATGTTGGAGAATGCACGTACCCTGTCCACGAGGGTATGCTGTGGATGAGTAGATTGAAGATATTTAGCCAACCATACACATTAATTAGGATTTTATTTTTGGCACCTTTTGATTCATAAAAGGTATGGGACAGCCTTTGATAGTATCTTGACCTTCATTAAACAAATCCGAGTTGTATAACAATGGTTTGACATAATCCCTTGGCGGGTTATTAATTCATGGCTATATATGGCTTTTAGTTTCAACTTTCAAGGACTATTTGGAGAATGCAAAAAAATGTTTCTAAGTGACATGCATTTTGGTATGTTCCATAGTGATCATGTCTTCTCTTGATGTAACTAGTTCTCTCCCCTGTCGAGAAACTGTCTCAGAAAAGAAGCAAATTTTGTAAGGTTGATTGTCACAAGACATCATATTAGAGATGTAGCACTAGTTTTTTTCATAAAATTTGGGACGATTTAGAAAAAAATGTACTTAATGTTCCTCTGTAAGAAACTCAATCTAACTCTACATCCAAGATATCCAACAAAGGAAATATTTTAATGAATTTATTTGAATGCACATGCTAATTTTGTCTCATCTTGCTTTATACTATAAAGAGGATATATCAACATATTCTATCCGTCCAAGTAGAATAGCATTCCTTGGACTACAAGTCATAATCCCCACCATTTAGAGAATATTGCTTTCCTTATTTTTACATTCATGCACAATCAATCATTATTGTTATTATTTCTTCTAGTGGCTATTAATATGGTCTTTCATGTAAGGGAAAGAACTCACCTACGTACAAGTGTAGCATGACTTTATGGAGTTAGTTTTCCTAGTACATTGAAGTGTTTGATGTTATACTAGTAGGCTTTGTATGTATTTTGTTATTCTGAATCGAAGTTGCATGTAACTTATGTGGTACAAAAGCATATGCAAAACCAATTAATCAACATATATTTTGTTCTAATAGTGACAATAATTAATTAATTAAAATACCTATTTTGTGAAAATATAACATATATCTTAAATTGAGAAAAAAAACTTTGTGACGACCATGAAAATGATGATAACCAATTTGGACATTTTCAATAAATATCATTACATGTCGGCACCATGTGTTTAAGCTTTATGATACCTTCTCCAATTCATCTATGAAACCTTTTTTTTTTGCATTAATAAAGCGGCACCTGGATGTCGCCTTTCACGTGTTGAAAATAAGAAGAATAAAACAGATGTTCATTTACTTTCTATTCATTTACTTCTTGATGTAGACTGGATCTATCACGACCGGATTCCGGAGCTGGAATCTGAAGAAGAGGATCCGGAGCTGGGCCGGATCGGTGTTTGAAGGGGCCCGACGGGGATCCGGAAGGCGAAGGATGCAGAGGCGGAGCCGGGAGTCCGAGGCCAGAGGTGACCCGGAGCGGGCTTGTTCTTGGATAGTGAGCCCAAAAGCTCCTTCAGCACGAGACCGAGTCTCCTGTCTTGGGCCGAAGCTCCTTCGGCGGACGAAGGAGCGGCGCGGATGAATCTTCTTCCGCTTGCTGTCGACAGGCGACGGAGCCGAAGCCGAAGGTCCGAGGCCGGAGGTGACTCGGAGTGGGCTTGCTCTTGGATAGTGAGCCCAAAAGCTCCTTCAGCGCGAGACCGAGTCTCCTGTCTTGGGGCAGCCGACGTACGGCGTCGAGACCAGGGAGAGGAATCCGAGGTCGGCGGTCGAGACCGACTCGGGAAGGTCGGCGATGATTCGAACCGAGCTCCTGCAGGAGGGAAAGAAGAAGAATAACCAGTCAGCAGGAGTCCCGGGCTTCAGCCCTGGGGAACCCCCTCCGACGGTCAAGTTAGCTCCTGAAGAAGATTCGATTCAGAAGGCAAAGAGAGCAGCTTTAATGCTTTTCGGACAGTAGTCCTTTAAGGGTCTCGGAGGCTTGGGGAAGCATCCATTGCCTACCTTTGGCAATAAATAGCGGGGTATTTATAGCAGAGGATAGCGGATGGTTAACGGTGGCAGCCGATATAGGACTAAATGAGGGCTTACTGATAAACCGCCATAGTGCTCGATCCGCCACCGGAGTGGGCCGGATTCGGCTACCGGGCCGAAGGGGGTTGGGCCGCTGATGGGCCGAAGCCTGTTGGGCCTTGGGCTGCCGCGCTGTTCCCGGGCCGTAGGCTGGTGGGCCGCTGACGGGCTGAAGCCTGTTGGGCCGGGAGCGACGATGCCGCTTATGGGCCGAAGGCTGCTGGTGGGCCGCTGACGGGCCGAAGGCTCCCGGAGGGCCTGGTACTGCTGTTGTTGGGCTGAACGGGGTTTGGGCTTGCTTTAATGGGCCGAATCGGATTCTGCCTCATCACATAGCCCCCCACTCTTGTCTTCCTCAGTTCTGAGATGGCGAGAGTATAGCCCGAAGCTGTCAGAAGAATATCATAACAGGTGTCTTACCCGAAACTCTGTTCTCTTTTCACTGGGAAGAGGGTGCCCTCGGTCGGCCGAGGGCTACGCGGTTGCTTCGTCCTCGCTCGGAGTGGCGACGAAGGCTCAGAGCTCAGAAGCCGAAGGGCCGAGCCCTCTGATTCGTGTCAGGCTTCATTAAATGGACGGGATGGTGCGTCGCCTCGCGAGGAAGCACGGGACACGCGTCGCGCATCCGGCCGCTCCGTCAAAAGCACAAAAGGATCCTGACCGCTCGTGGGTCGCGGATCGCCTCGGCTCTCTGCCCGAGGCTTCACTCGGATTGCGGCCGCTCCCTTCGTCGCACGCGGATCGGGACACGTGGCGGGCATCCGAGAGGTTAGCCGAAGGGTCGGAGCGCTTTCGGCCGTTGATCGCTCTGCTTCAAGTCCCGGAGCCGGCCCGTCATTATTGCCAAAGGACGGTGCAGGTGGCGGGCATCCGAGAGGAGCGAGGGGACGAGCGGGATGATCTCGGCCGTTGGCTTCGGCGGGAGGCGCTTCGAATGGACTTATAAATACAAGCCCTCAGCAGGGCACTGTTCTTCTTCCTGCTGCTGCGCTTGCGTTTCCCTTGCGATCATCCGAGCTCTTCTTCCTTCTTCAGCGAAAGGCTGGCTTCCTGAAGGCTTCGTCCGAGCTCGCCGGCCACCATGGGAGGTTCTCCGTTCCTCAGAACGCATCGCTGGTGGAGCTTGGAGGCTTGAGGCAGCATTCGGTTCAGGAGAGACTCCCTCCCCCTTCCTGCGAGTAAGCTTTGGCCTCCTTCCTTCCTTCCGCGGCCTTATGGTCCGGAGTCCTTCCAGTGAGATTACTCTTTCGGACGAGGAGTATACTCCTTCCCACTCTCCAAAATCTTCTCTGTCAGATCCCCTCGCCTCGGATTCTCTTACTTCCGCAATGTCCGAGGAGCCTGAAAACTCTGGGACTGAGGGGTCCGAGATTTTCGGGGCCGAGGTTTCCAGTGCTGAGGTTTCTGGGGCCGAGGCTTCCGGGGCCGAGGCTTCCGAGGCCGAGGCTACCCAGGAGGTCCGGAACTCAGGCCAGGCTTCCACCTCGGAACGCCGTCTTCCGGACATTGCTTCGGAAGCATCCTGCGCCCTTTCGGACGTAGAGGTGAGGAACCTAGTTTCTTACTTCCAGCTTCCTTCCTGGACGACCCCCCATCGGCCTGATTCCGCCACCAGGGCCAATACTGTCCGCCCGGGCTCCTTCTCCATCTATGTTGATAGCTTCGAGGCGGGCTTCCGTCTTCCTCTTCCCACCTTCGTCATTAATCTCCTTAGCTTCTACGGGCTGGCCCCGTCTCAGCTCTTTCCCAATTCTTGGCGCACTGTATACGGATTTCTGAGCGTCTTCGCTCGTATAAAGATCAACCCTTCCATCAATGTCTTCCGCTATCTCTTCAAAATCCAAAGGTAGGGGAAGTCCGACTGGTACTGCTTCGTCCCTCGGGTCGGCCGAAGCATCTTCTCCGGGAAGCCCTCGTCCATCCACGGCTGGAAGAGGAAGTTCATCTTCGTCTCCCTGCCGGAGGACGAGAAGGGCGTGTGGCCCTTTCCCACCGAATGGGCGCCGCTGGCTGCAGGCCTCTCGGACCCTCCTGCTCTGACCCCCGTGCAGAGCACTCTCGTGGGCCATGTCCAGGTCATGGCCCCGTACGACATCTGGGGGCTCCTCAGCGCGTCAGAGCGGCTGGTGAACGCCGGGATGTGGCCGGATCCCCGGTCCGATCCGGTGCGGGCCTTCCCTTATCTTCCTCCCGGGGAGACTCCGCAAGGCCGCGGAGGAAGGGCTGCCGCTCCTCCGGCCGAAGCTCTTCCGGCTGAGGATGCTGATGAAGTTTCGGCCGAGGGTAAGTCGGCTTTGAATTTGTTACTTGATCGCCGTTTTGTTTCTAACATATCGCTCTTGCTTGCAGTAATGGCCGAGCTCGACGACCTCCTCGCCCTGATATCCGACCAGCGCGGTTCAGGCCGGGCACCGGCCCCGCAAGCGGCAGGCAGGTCTGGCCGAGGCGCTGGAGTTCCGAGGACCAGAGGCGGGGTCCCAAGGACTGCGGCCTTCGCCGAGGGCCGCGCGGCCGCTGCTGCTCTCGAGAGGGAGCAGAAGACAAAGTTCGCCGCTCGAAGGGGCGGCCGAGCGTCGAAGCGCCCCCGGGTAGAGGAGGCCGAAGAGGCGGAGGTGGCTCCGCTGGTCAGGAGGAGCGCCGGGGCCCGAAGGGCCGCAAGGCTGGCGTCTCCCGAGGCGTCGAGGGGCGACTCCCCTCCGGCCGTATCGGCAGGGGCCGATGACGGAGGCGCTGGGTTGCAGGCGCCCCGGGCGCAACGCGAATGGTGGCACCCCGAACCGGGGGTGTACAAAGATGAGAGCATGGAGGACCCGCAGACGTGCCTCCGTCTGCTCAACAGCCTCACTCTCCCTTCAGCTTTCAAAGAGCTGAAGGAGCATTCGATTACCGACCTGGCGGCGATGAGCGCCCGGTTGGCGGTCCAGGTAAGAAGTCTGAAAATTCTTCAACCTAGCTTTCCTTAGCTGTCTTGATTTTCTAACCCTTATCTGCTTTCGGTCCGCAGGCTGCGGTGATGGGTAGCGTCCTGATGCATCATCAGGAGCTGCTCCGGCTCAAGCTTCTGGAGGCCGAGGAGGATCCGGCCGGTTCGGGTGAAGGTACCTCGGCGGCGCCCCGTATCGAGCCCCTGGTTGATAGGCTCGCAACCGCGAGCGCTCGGGTGCGGGCACAGCTGGAGGAAAGGGCAGCAGAGGCCCGTGCTGCCGCCGAGGCCAAGGCGAAGGCCGACCGGGAGAAGGAGAAGGCCGAGAGCGAGCTTGCTGCGGCTCAGACTGAGATCCGGGCCCTCAAGGCCCAGATCCAGGACAAGGAGTCTCGGCGGGCTTCAGAGAAGCGCCGCCACGCCGAGGAGGTCTCGGCTCTGAAGCAGGAACTGGAAGAGGTGGCGGAGTCGGCCGTAGCCGATTACAAGGCCGGGCGTGACTACGCCCAAGAGATCCTCCGAGCCCAGCTGCTAGCGTCTTCTTCGGTCTTCGACCTCGGACTGGCTGTCGCCCAGAGGGCCTGCCCGAGCGTTGATTTGACCGGGGTCACCTTGCCGATGGGCGCGGAAGCTAGGGAGCTCCTATCCTGGTGGAAGGATCTTATGGCCGAGAGGGCCTCGCCTCCAGTCGCTGAAGATGAAGTCGAGACCGCCGAGGAGGCCCCCGCCGAGGCTGCCGCTCCTGAAGCGGTGCAGATCGTCGACTCTCCCTCTCCCTCTCCCGGCCAAGGCGCAGTCGAAGCGGAGGAGGAAGGGGTCGTCGAGGGCTGATACGAGGGTCCCGCCCCCCGGTTTTTGCTTTTCCACTTATGTAAGCCTTCGGCCAGGCATATGGCCGAGTTTGTACTTCCTTTCGTTTGTGAATACAAGGAATGTTTTTGGCTTTACCTTATTGTTTTCTGCATGACGAGTGGATCTGGCCTTTCTGAAATCCGAAATCTTTCCGTCGTTCGCTATGGTTTGCGAAGCCGAGGCCCGATATAGGTTCGGATAGGGCGTTGATAGAATCTCGCCAGCAGATACGGCTGCTTTAGACGCGGCTCCTGTGACCGAAGCCGCTCCCGCTTTGTCTTATGCAGACTTAGAGAATAATCTGCCGCGTCCTGATCCGGATTACATGGCCGAAGCCATTCGTCGGATCGAAGGACTCGCGGACTCTAAGAGAACCATGCCGCTCCCGGTACGGTTTGCATGGCCGAAGCCACTCCCGATACGGTTTACACGGACTTAGAGAAAACCATGCCGCGTCCTGATCCGGATTACATGGCCGAAGCCATTCGTCGGATCGAAGGACTTGCGGATTTTAAGAGAACCATGCCGCTCCCGGTACGGTTTGCATGGCCGAAGCCACTCCTGATACGGTTTATACGGACTTAGAGAAAACCATGCCGTGTCCTGATCCGGATTACATGGCCGAAGCCATTCGTCGGATCGAAGGACTTGCGGACTTTAAGAGAACCATGCCGCTCCCGGTACGGTTTGCATGGCCGAAGCCACTCCCGATACGGTTTACACGGACTTAGAGAAAACCATGCCGCGTCCTGATCCGGATTACATGGCCGAAGCCATTCGTCGGATCGAAGGACTTGCGGATTTTAAGAGAACCATGCCGCTCCCGGTACGGTTTGCATGGCCGAAGCCACTCCCGATACGGTTTACACGGACTTAGAGAAAACCATGCCGCGTCCTGATCCGTATTACATGGCCGAAGCCATTCGTCGGATCGAAGGACTTGCGGACTTTAAGAGAACCATGCCGCTCCCGGTACGGTTTGCATGGCCGAAGCCACTCCCGATACGGTTTACACGGACTTAGAGAATATAGCAACAAGTTTCCTGAACAAGAGAGTTCTTTATTCATACCCTCCGGCTGAAAGCCTGGGGAGAGGTGACTTACATATAATAACGCCGAAGGCGCTCTACATTCCATGTGCGAGGAAGAGGTTGGCCCGAAAGGGTCTCCAACCGGTAAGCTCCACGCCTGATCACCTCCCTGACCCGATAGGGCCCCTCCCAGTTGGGGGCAAGTTTCCCTGAGGCTTCGGCTGGCTTGGAAGCATGAGCATTCCTCAACACGAGGCTCCCTACTTCAAAGCTCCGGGGCTTTACTCGAGTGTTGTGGTACTTGGCCATGCGCTGTTGATAAGCCGCCAGCCGGATACGAGCTTTGTCTCGGGTCTCTTCAATGAGGTCCAAGTGGTCTTTCAAACCTTCCTCGTTGGCCTCCGGACTGTAAGCAACGACCCTGGGAGAAGGAAGGCCGATTTCCACCGGAATAACGGCCTCTATCCTATAGGCCATGCGAAAAGGAGTTTCGCCGGTGGGGGTTCGGCTCGTCGTCCGATAGGCCCACAGAACACTCGGCAGCTCCTCCACCCATCAGCCTTTAGCCTCGCCGAGGCGGGTTTTCAATCCCTGCAGGAGGCTTCGGTTGGTGACTTCGACTTGGCCGTTTGCTCGAGGATGCGCCACCGAAGTGAATCTGTGAAGTATGCCGAAGCTGGCGCAGTTGTCGCTGAACCGCCGGCTGTCGAACTGCTTTCCATTGTCAGAGATAATGGCCCGAGGGATGCCGAACCGGCAAATGATGGACTTCCACACGAAGTCCAAGCATTGCTATCGGTTATTGACGCGAGGGGTTCGGCTTCGACCCACTTAGTGAAATAATCGACCGCCACGGTGAGGAATTTTCTTTGGCCGGTGGCGACGGGAAAAGGTCCCAGGAGGTCGATTCCCCATTGGGCGAAAGGCCAGGGATCGGACAAGGGGGTCAGAAGGGTGGCCGCCTGGTGAATGAGGGAGCTGCACCTCTAGCACTGGTCGCAGCGTCGCACGAGGGCTAAAGCGTCCTCTCGGAGCGTTGGCCACCAGTAGCCTTGCCTTAGGAGCTTGTGAGCCAGGGCCCTTCCTCCCGCATGCGCCCCGCAGACTCCTTCATGGACTTCTCTTGTGGCGTAGTCGGCTTCAGCCGGGCCGAGGCACCGCAGCAGTGGTCGGCCGAAGGATTTCTTGTACAGCACCCCGTCTAGAAGAAGGAAGTGGGATGAGCGCTGTCGAATGTTCTTCGCCTCCTTCGGATCTGGCGGGACTTCTCCTTGGAGAAGGAAAGCGACGAGGGGGGTCATCCACGTCTCGGCCTCGGCCTCGGCCTCAGTGACTTGCATGGCTTCAGTTTCGCCGAGGCTTGGCTCGGCGAGCTCCTCGACGAGGATCATTCGGCCTCCACCCCCGTCTTGGGTTGACGCCAGCCGGGAAAGAGCATCGGCCCGGGTGTTCTCGGCTCTCGGGATCCTCACGATTTCAAAAGAATCGAATTGGGTGAGGATCTTGCGAGTCACCTGGAGATAAGATGCCATCACCGCGTCCCGAGCCTCGTACTCCCCGGAGATGTGGCCGGCGATCAACTGGGAATCGCTGAAGGCTTTCAGGTTCCGGGCGCCGAGCTTCTTCGCAGCCCGGAGGCCAGAGATGAGAGCTTCGTACTCGGCGGCATTGTTGGTTGCTGGGAAGGAGAAGCGCAGGGCGTATTCCGTGACGACCCCTTCGGGCGATGCCAGGATCCATCCGGCGCCGCTGCCCGTGGAGCATGCGGAGCCGTCAACGAAGAGTCACCATTCGTCCGCCGGCGCAGGAGCCGAAGTAGCCTCGGCTTCGACCACGTCGGGTGCCGGCTGAGGTGCCGTGGGGGCGCCGGGGGTAAGTTCGGCGATGAAGTCTGCCAACGCTTGGGCTTTTATTGCTACCCGAGGGGCGTAGGAGATGTCGAACTCCCCTAGCTCGATCGCCCATTTCGCCAGCCTGCCGGACACCTCCGGCCGGGAAAGAATCTGCCTTAGGGGCTGGTCGGTGAGGACCTTCACGGAATGGGCCATAAAGTACGGCCGGAGCCTCCTCGCGGACGAGACGAGGGCCAGCGCCAGCTTCTCCAGGGCAAGGTACCGGAGTTCTGCTCCTTGAAGGGCTCGGCTGGTATAATAAACGGGCTTCTGAACGCCATCCTGCTCTCGGACGAGGACGGCGCTGAGAGCTGTCTCGGAGACTGCAAGGTACAAGCTCAGAGGTTCCCCGGGAACCGGCTTGGACAAGATGGGGACTTTGGAGAGGTAGGCCTTCAGCTGATTGAAGGTTGTCTGGCACTCCTCCGTCCAGTCGAAGTTGTTGGCCTTCTTCAGCAGCTTGAAGAAGGGGAAACAGTAGTCGGCCGCCCTTGACATGAAGCGGCTGAGGGCTGCGATCCTCCCGTTCAGCTTCTGTACCTCTCGGAGGTTTGCCGGGGGTCGCATCTGCATGATGGCCGAAACCTTCTCGGGATTAGCCTCCACCCCTCGGTGAGTGACCATGTAGCCGAGGAACTTGTCGGAGGCTACCCCGAAGGCGCATTTGGCCGGGTTCAGCTTCATCTTATACCGCCTGAGGGCGGAGAAAGTCTCGGCCAGGTCGGCCAGATGCTCTGCAGCAACGCGGCTCTTGACCAACATGTCGTCTATATAGACCTCCATGTTTCGGCCGAGCTGTGGGGCGAACACTTTGTTGACCAGGCGCTGATATGTCGCGCCGGCGTTCTTCAGACCGAAGGGCATTCGGGTATAACAGTACAGGCCCAAATCGGTCGTGAAGCTGGTCTTGCTCTCATCATCCGGATGCATCCGGATCTGGTGGTAGCCTGAATAGGCGTCGAGGAAGCTTAGCAGCTCGTGGCCGGAAGTCGCGTCCACCACCTGGTCTATCCGAGGCAGCGGAAAGCTGTCCATCGGACAGGCCTTGTTGAGGTTGGTGAAGTCCACGCACATACGCCATTTGCCATCTTTCTTTGACACCATGACCACGTTGGCGATCCAGTCCGGATGGTGCACCTCTCGGAGGTGTCCGGCGTCCAGCCCCTTCTGCACTTCGGCTTGGATGGCGGCCCTCCTTTCCTGATTGAAGGTGCGCCGCTTCTGCTTTACCGGGGGCTGGTTGGGATCGGTATGGAGTCGGTGCTCTGCTACCTCCGGGTCAACCCCGGGCATGTCCGCCGGAGACCAGGCGAAGACGTCGAGATTCTCTTTCAAGAACTCAGTAAGCTTCTCTGCTTCAATCTTTTCTAGGCCGGAGCCTATCATCAGGACTCGTCCTTCGCCTCCTGGAATAGGGACGGCGAGGAGTGCTTCTCCCGGAGATGCTTCGGCCGACGACTCGATCGTTAGGGTTTTGGCTGCTGTCTTCCCCTTGACCGAAATCATGTAGCACTGCCGGGCTGCTTCTTGGTTCCCTTTGGCTTCGCCTATTCCGTGGCTGGTATGAAACTTCAGCTTCTGATGGAAGGACGAAGGCACGGCTCCGACCCCGCCGATGAGCCTTCGGCCGAATATGGCGTTGTAGGCTGACTCGATCTTTACAACGGCAAAGTCCGTTTCAACAGTTAATTGCCGGGGGGCGGAGCTTAAGGTTACAGGCAGTCGGACAATGCCCTCTACTCGGCAGGGCGAGCCGTTAAAACCGAAGAGGGGGCTCCGGTGAGGCTTCATATTAGCCTCACTCAATCCCATTTTCTCAAAACAGTCATAAAACAAGATGTTTGGGGCACTTCCATTATCCACAAAGATTCTATGTACATCATAGCTATTTATTACAGCATTGACGACGAGGGCGTCATCATGAGGGACCTGAAGATCAGTGAGGTCCTCGGCGCCGAAGGTGATGTCTTCCAGACGAGGCCGCTTCGGTTCGCCGTCAACCGCCGCTACTGTGTTGCGCTGCCGTGGCCTTGATCCTTCCCCCGGCCCTCCGGATATCATCATGATAAACCCAGAACTGGGTCTTTAATGGGATGACTCTACCGGGGCCGAGGTGGCTTTTGGCGGAGGAGCGGCTTCTATCGCCGGGGGTTGTTGTTGCCTGGGCGCTGCAGGGACGTCCCGGTTCTGCTGCGGCGGCTGCTCTCGTCGATACTGCGGTAGTCTTCCCTCCCGGATGATGCGGTCGATCTCCTCCCGGAGCTGCCGGCACTCATCCGTCGTGTGGCCGATCTCTCGGTGGTATTCACAGTACCTGCCGGGGTCCCTTCGGCGAGGATCGGTCTTGATGCGATCAGGCCGCCGGAGCATGCCCTTTACCTCCATGAGCATTCAGGAAGGGGGAGCAGGTAAGGGTAGGTACCGCGGCTGCGGGTCCCGTCGCCTCTCCCTGTCCCAGTCCTCCCGGCGATATCGCTTTCAGGAGGGCTCTTGGTCTTCAGGCCGAGGTCGGACCACCTGGGGAGCAGGCGCCGAGGTGGCTTCGGCTGCGCCTTTACCCCTGGACAGCATCAGGGCCTCTCGGTTGATGTACTTATGGGCCCGGGCCACGAGGTCCTGGAAGGTCGGGGGATGGCGCTTCCCAATGGAGCCGAGGAGCCCCTCGTCCCGGCACCCGCTGATCACGGCCGAGACCGCGATCGAGCTGTCGAGGTTCGGGATCTGGGCGGCCTCGGTCCGGAACTTGGTGAAGTACTCCTGGAGAGTTTCGGTGGGGCCTTGCCGGACGGCCAGCAGGCTGGCGGAGGTCTTGCACTGCCGGGTGGCATCATAGAACTGGTCGATGAACAATTGGCCCAACTGGACTAGGGAGTGGATGGAGTTGGGGGCCAATGTCTCGAACCAGGTGAGGGCGATTTTTTCAAGGGTGAGGGGGAAAAGACGGCAGCGGACTGCCTCGGAGATCCCTCGGACCCGGAGGTAGGCGTTGAACCTCTGGAAATGACAGACTGGATCTGTCATTCCATCGTAGAGAGGGCCCTTCGGTAGCTTGAAGCTGGGGGGCACCTCGGTGGCCAGGAGCTCCACCGTGAACGGGGTCTGCTCCAGGATGCTGCTGGCGAGGGGTGCCCCGTGAGGCCGGGACACCATCTGCTGCATCTCTTTGCGCATCGCCGTCAGCCGCCGGTCCAGGTCCGGGGCAGTTGAGGTGGCGACGGATTGTCCTCCGGTCCTGGCCGGACGGTACTCCGACGAAGCATAATCTTGCTCCGTCAGGCGATCGGCGCGGGGAGCTCGGGCAGGTAGCGCCGAGGGCTCGTTGCGCGTCGCCGCGGTTTCGTCGAGAGAAACCGGTGTAGGCGCCGGCCGGAACCGGGCATCTTGTACTGGGTAGAGTGGGGGGAGCGGCGCTTGCTGAGGAAGCTGCCCCGTCAGTCCCATGCGCTGGGCGATGGCGGACACCATCTCCTGAAGAGGCGCTAGGGACGTGACGGCAGCAGCCAGCGTCGCCATTTGCTGCTGGAGCACCCCCACTCGGTCTTCCGAGCCGAGAGACTCCGGTATGGTCGGCAGAGGCAGGCTCGACGGGGCAGAAGGTGCGCCTTCGGAAGGCAGCATCTGCGCCGAGGCCTCCTGCGCTTCTGCTTCGCTTTGTCCGGATCGTCGGGTCACAAGTCGCTGAGACATGACTTGTTTTGTTGGTTTCCCACAGACGGCGCCACGTGATGTAGACTGGATCTATCACGACCGGATTCCGGAGCTGGAATCCGAAGAAGAGGATCCGGAGCTGGGCCGGATCGGTGTTTGAAGGGGCCCGACTGGGATCCGGAAGGCGAAGGATGCAGAGGCAGAGCCGGGAGTCCGAGGCCGGAGGTGACCCGGAGCAGGCTTGTTCTTGGATAGTGAGCCCAAAAGCTCCTTCAGCGCGAGACCGAGTCTCCTGTCTTGGGCCGAAGCTCCTTCGGCGGACGAAGGAGCGGCGCGGATGAATCTTCTTCCGCCTGCTGTCGACAGGCGACGGAGCCGAAGCCGAAGGTCCGAGGCCGGAGGTGACTCGGAGTGGGCTTGCTCTTGGATAGTGAGCCCAAAATCTTCTTCAGCGCGAGACCGAGTCTCCTGTCTTGGGGCAGCCGGTGTACGGCGTCGAGACCAGGGAGAGGAATCCGAGGTCGGCGGTCGAGACCGACTCGGGAAGGTCGGCGATGATTCGAACCGAGCTCCTGCAGGAGGGAAAGAAGAAGAAGAACCAGTCAGCAGGAGTCCCGGGCTTCAGCCCTGGGGAACCCCCTCCGACGGTCAAGTTAGCTCCTGAAGAAGATTCGATTCAGAAGGCAAAGAGAGCAGCTTTAATGCTTTTCGGACAGTAGTCCTTTAAGGGTCTCGGAGGCTTGGGGAAGCATCCATTGCCTACCTTTGGCAATAAATAGCGGGGTATTTATAGCAGAGGATAGCGGATGGTTAATGGTGGCAGCCGATATAGGACTAAATGAGGGCTTACTGATAAACCGCCATAGTGCCCGATCCGCCACCGGAGTGGGCCGGATTCGGCTACCGGGCTGAAGGGGGTTGGGCCGCTGATGGGCCGAAGCCTGTTGGGCCTTGGGCTGCCGCGCTGTTCCCGGGCCGTAGGCTGGTGGGCCGCTGACGGGCTGAAGCCTGTTGGGCCGGGAGCGACGGTGCCGCTTATGGGCCGAAGGCTGCTGGTGGGCCGCTGACGGGCCGAAGGCTCCCGGAGGGCCTGGTACTGCTGCTGTTGGGCTGAACGGGGTTTGGGCTTGCTTTAATGGGCCGAATCGGATTCTGCCTCATCACTTCTCTTTCTCTTCTCATCCTCACCTCTATCAAGTCCTTTGTTTTCATTACCAACTACTTCTTTCTTTGATTTTACAATACTCAGATAAAAATAATATTCTTGTTATTCAAACTTCATCAACTATCATAAGGAATCTAAATGAAAAGAATGCTTATATCTCAACCTTTTGCAATTATTATGACTATTATCGTTTTAATGCTTCTCTTTATAGTCTAGCACGCAGTGCACGTGCGCTTTCTAAATCTTAGTGCTCATCAGACGTCATATAGCACTGTTAGGTATAATCTCCTATTAATGAGCTATTCCTAGTTCTGACTTCTTAATTTCAAAGAATCTTAAGAATTATTAAGAAGTGTTCCTAAGTTACATTTCCACATATTCAATAGTTACGCATTTGTTTGATGTAATTAATTCTCTTCCTTGTGAAGAAGAAATTTATCTGTAGCAAGGAGAAAAAAAAAAAAACCTAGCTTGTATAAGATTTCATTATGGCATAATGTAATTAGATGTATAATATCTCCTTTGAAATAAAAATCATAGATTTTTAAAATGCATGCATCTTATCCTCATAATAAGGATCCGTCTAAAATAACTACATATCCAAGATATCTTATGAAAAATCATATATTAAGAAGTATTTTATCTTTAACATCCTTTAGTTTCATACAATCTAAAATTAATTGAGCTGACAAGTTGATGCTAATTAAATAAATCCAAGTTATACAACACCATTGGTATACTTGGTTGTTCATGAGAACAACTTCATAATCTTAAATACCATTTGGGAACTATTGAAAAATATTTCTTGTCAAGCTTTGCTTGCGGTTAATGTAGCTAATTTTCTTTCATATACAAAAAATCTTTTATTGCCATTAGCGACAAAAAAATTCATTTTACACAGTTATTTGTGGCATGGTATTTATTTAGTTATAATGTCGACCTTTTCCCATACAAATCACGTGTAAAACACATTCATCATATCTCTCATGAGAAGGAACACTTTAACTGTTTATGCTTGGAGACCTATGATATTGAATGAATGAAAAAAATATATTTAAGGTTTTATTTTTGGCACCCTTTACTAACTAAAAATTGCAAGAAATAAACTTTCAACCATTCTAGCCAACCAACCTAGAGTGAACTGGCTCACATGTTTTATCACCATTAATGAGATTTTTTTATCTTACTCATCTCTTGATGTGAGTTTGTACTTATCGTTAAACATGTTTTTATTCTTTAAAAAAGTTTCTAATGTCCTAGTGTTCATTAGACAAGTCGAAGGAACCATACTTTCCTTTTAGGAGATTATTCATGACTGTAATTTTTAGCTTCAGTGTCCAATTGGGAATTGCTCAAGAGTATTTTTTAGTGATGTTAAAGTATTTTCATTGATACAACTTCATTTGATGTTACTAATTCTCTCCTAAATGAAGAAAAAAATATTTTCAATAGGGGAGGAGAAAAATAGAAGATGTAACTACTTGCATGATGTTGATTATAGATAGAATTTAATTCACTTGAACATTCTTTTTTTTTTTTCATAAAAGTCATGAGGTTTTCAAAAAATCCATGTACGTTATCCTCATAATGATTACTTTGAAAGTCCATTAACAACTAGAGATTTAAGATATCCAGTAAAGGAAACATCTTAACAAAGACTTTATTTTTGGCACCCATTGAGTCTTATAAAATATGCAACAATCTTTGTAATATCCTACAAGGTTTGTTAAAGATATATTAATTGTATGAAAACATTTGATATAATCCCCTTTTAGTATGTTATTAATGACTAACTAGGACTTCTTAGTTTTAATGTCAGTCAACACTGTCAAATACTTTTCTAAGGTGAATTTTCATACACATCCTACCTTTCCCTTATGGAAGGTGGAAATTTTGAAGCTGCCTCTAAGCGACATTTATTACTTCTGATATTACACCTTTATTTGACTTAATTAATCTTCTTTGACATAAAGGAGAATTAAAATTGAACTGATTGTATTTTTATTTATCTTTTTCATAAGTCTATAAAAATAGTTATGTCTTCTTTCACACAATTTGAAAAATTTTATCCAACGAGATGTGTGAAAAACTTTCTCTTTAATCATCTAAGAAAGTGAGGCTTGGATTCAAGACCTTTTTCATTGGCATTCTGAACTATACTATTATGATATGTTGATAAAAACATGATAAAGGGACCTTAGTTAAAAGTCTATATATATATCTTGTCACATTTCAATGACTAAAGACACATCCATTGGCCATCATTTACTACACTTGACCAATTTTATATATTATATTATTTGTATTACATAAGACCAACTTTTTTAATTTATTATATTTTTATGTTTTGCAATAAAATAACATGCATCACATAATATTTGCATTTAGTTTTTTGTCATGAGACAACAATTGCAAGATATTTAAGTTTAGTGACGTAGCCTTATTTACTTTTTCCTCCACCTAATGGTTTTATAAACAACCTTGACTTGTGTAACAATGGTTCGGTACAATCACTTTTGGTAGGTGATATTCATGTCATCATTTAACATTACTAGTTTTCTCCCATGTGGAGATGTTTTGTTTCTAATAAGTGGAGAAAAGAAACAAATTTTGCAAGGTTGACTGTGGCATGATAGTATATTAGAAGTATAATACTATTACTTTTCATATAATCATGATTATTTGAAATGAACATATCGTTCTGCCATGAGAAGAATGAATCTAACTTTGCATTCAAGGTATCTAATAAAGGAAATACTTTAATGAGGAGTTTATTCTGACTTGGCACCTTTTTGAGTCCTATGAAGTGTGGAACTGGCTTGCTAAACTTCTCTTATCTTAGCTTGTCTTATATTATAAATAAGATGTAAGGACATATTCTCCTAGATTCTATTTATCTACTAGTTCTTGGATTGTAAATTATTAGAACATCTGTTTTGTGATGTGAAGTGCAACCATCCATCTCTCAACCATCTACATTGGATGATCATATATACCTCCCACCTCTCACTCTTCGAGAACATGCATCACCCACTTTCTCTCTCTAGAGTTCATATCACTTAAAATACTCTTACTCTCTCTTACATCTGAAATGCCCATGTGGCATGTCCCCCCCCCCCCCCCCGCCTCTCACTCTCTCTGCTCTAAGAAGAATCTCTCACTATCTCTATGTGCCAACTAATGGATAGTAGTTTCCTTGACTTAGTAATAAAGATAGATAATGTAGACTATTAGAAGAACATTTCTTTCCTTGTTCTACATATAATCAATAAATAACAGCCCACATGTTATTCTTGTTTTCATTATCATTTTTTTTTCAATAATTATTACTAGCTAGGCTCTTGCATGTGGGTGAAAGAACTCACGTATGGGTGTAATAGGGTTCCTAGACTCTCCATTTACGATGCATCAAAGGCATTTGACATTAGACTAATAGGGATTGTATGTATTTGTTGTCTATAAAATGTAAGGTTCGCATAACTTGTTGAACACAAAAAAGTGCACAAAATCAATTATGTTTCATAATATATTTAGTTCAAGCATTGATAATTAATTAATTGAAAGATTTATTTTATAAAAATAAAATTAAAAATTAGATATATTCCCTAAATTGGAAATTCGAAATTTTCTCAATAATTATATTTGTATGCCAACACCTTGAGTTTTCATTTTATTATACATTTTTTATTCTTTATTTAAAAGGCATCAACATGAGGCACTTAGATATCCTATTTCCGCATGCTAAAAGGGAAAAGAATGCAACTAACACTCATTTACTCCTCTCTCTCTCTCTCTCTCTCAATATTTCTTATTTCTTTGATTCTACAAGGCTCATCCTTGCTAAAAGGAAAGGAATGCAACTAACACTCATTTAATCCTCTATTTCTCTCTCAACTCCCAATTTCTTCTTTCTTTGATTCTACAATTTCATCTGTAGAAACATCCTTGTTGCAAACTTCATCAATGTACAAAATTCTAAAATAAAGAACTAATCTATGAGAAGATTTTCCTAATAATAATAATATGATTATTACTATTGAATGCTTATCATTTATAGTCTAACATGCAATGCATGCATGTGTACTTTTGCTAGTGTCTTAGCATTCATCAGTTAAATCCAAACTATGTAGCAACATCTAGTTTAATATCCTTTTAACAAGTTATTCATAATTATGGCTCTTTAGTTTCAAAGACACTTCATGATTTGTTAAAAAGGTGTCTTAGCATTCATCATTTAAATCCAAATTATGTAGCAGCATCTAGTTTAATCTCTTGTTAACAAGTTATTCATATTTATGCTGGTTAGTTTCAAAGGCACTTCAAGATTTGTTAAGAAGTGTTTCTAGGTGACATTTTGGTTTATCTAAAAATTATATCTTTATTTGATGTAATTTGATGTCTTTGAAATAAATAAGAAATTTTATTTCCACTAGAAAGTGAAAAAATATTATCTTGCACAAGGTTGATTGTGGCATAGAATTTAATTAGAAGTGTGACATATATTTTCTGAATAACAAGGCAAATTTCTAAAATGCATTTATTATACCTTATAAGAAGGACATTTATTTTCTCTCCACTATTGCATGCACAACCGTCTCCTTTCTTGAGCATCTTCTTCTTTGCCATCTCCTCTACATTCACGACCTAGTGATGGCAGCCCTTGCAACACTTAATCTTAAGTCTTTAGATATGTCTCTAAGCTAGATCTAGTGCTCTCATTGTGTAGGAGCATCGCACAAGAGGGACACCAACTGACTAAAGTAAGTGGACTAGATTGTGATGGTGGTGAAGAAAGGGAGGGGGAAAAGAGTGGGATGACAGTGAGGGAACATGACAATTTTGTCTTTTGGAGGAAAAATAGAGGTAGGCAACAACACTCGCCAAAGAGAATTATCTAATTTAAAAAGAAATGTTCTAATACTTTTGCTAAAGAGTTGAATAGATGAGATACAACATTTTTTAAATTTGAAAAAAAAAAAAAAGGTGAAACTAATTTTAAGAAGATAGCTTAAAAAAAAGTTGCTCCCGAATGCCTTATAAGCTTCAAAACTCACTCCCTATTTGATGTTGGTCTTATTATCTTTTCTTCCACAAGAATTGATGAGTTATGAGCTATGTTCCTATCGAATGACTAGAATGATAACTTCACTAGTATAGATATCCACGTGGATTTATCCCTTGGGGAAGGGATACCCATTGCACTTGGGGTCACAATACATAAAAATTGGCATGCTTAGAGTTTATTTTTACTTACCGCCATACGCTTACCTTTGCCAACCCTTGGGCAGAACTACCTAGAGGAGAGACGAGAAAGAAGTCTCTCGATCAGTTTGAAGGATTATTTTTTTAGCTCTCGCCCCGACTCAATACTTTTCAAGACTTGGTCATATTTTGGTACAAGAGACTTTTGATCTAGTGTAGTTTTTTCATTTGGTTACACTCTTTGCCTTTTTGAGTGCATACGTTTTGTCATCCTCTTTAATTTGCCTAAGGGGAGGTGTGTACTTTTTGCTACCAACTTTCATTTGTCTCTTTCAAAGCATGTTTGTTATTTGGCATTTGGTTTACATGCTTTCATATGTTCTTTTTTTAGATGACCGCCTCCTTGGGGTGTTGAGTGGGTTAGTCCCCTATTCCGAATCCCGACTTTCATTTTGCTCAACCTAAAAAGAAAAAAAAAGGAAAAGGTAATCCTACCCATTGGGCCAACTCTAACAATTCTACACTTTCAGGGTCTTCCTTTCACCCCAAGTGGCCATATGTGTGTAAAAATCTTTCTTGTCATGGCTGCTTGTGAAGGGAGGATATTCTGAACTTCAAAAGTTTTACTGATTAGCTCAACATTGTTTGTTAAAACTTCAAAAATTTTGGGATGTAAAAATTGCAAAGATTTTGAAAAAATTTAAACATTATTTTAATTTGTGAAAATGCAAGTTTTTTTCAAAAGATTTTACAAATATACACAATAATTGCTCCCTCCAACTTAAATGACATTGTTTTCAATGGCATGAATGATATGAAAGAATCATAGCAAAAAATAGTCAGGAAAGAAGATATACAACTTGGGCATTGGGGGCATTTGAAGATTTTCATCTGCTTTCCTCCCAAACTAGCTGCTACTCGAATTATTAAAACCTATAAAGGAAACAAAAAGACAACTTACTATCTTAATGTAAAAGCATTTGGTTTCCTTATAATAAGTGGTAAGTTTAACATCTTCAGCCAAACACATGCATGCTCACTATCCACTACCCACAGGTTCAAACACCAATTCATATGCCTTCACACATGTTGACTGAAGGGACTCTCTCAAATAATAGCAAGGTAGAGGTGGGACACTCGAGAAGAAATCAGAAAATGAAGGATATGTGTCCACCATCCAAAGAGAATGTATATAATCATTACGTGGATCCTAGAGAGATAGAACAGTGAATTGAAAAGCATCCATGATATGTTTTAGTTCAAGTGGACTAGATCTCACAAAAGAATTAGTTGGGATTAACTCCTCAGATGGTGAATACGCACTTAATACTATCACCTGTGCCCTCATCATGATTTAACTCCTTGATAGAGTTAAAATCTATAGTATCATAAGACATGTGTGAGTCATTTTTCTTCATCATGTTGTCTATCCCCTCAACCAGATCAAAAGTTTCTAAGGGTGAATTTTCAGGGAGTGCTTCACTATCCTTATGCCCTTGTTTCTCTTCTACTTGTCTATCCTCTTTAGAACATCCATCAGCAATGAACATAACTTGTGATTCATCACGATCTTCAGCTTTAAAAATGTCCAGGTTCTCAACTTGAGGCATACTAGTGTCACCCACTTCCTCCTGATGATACACCTCTTTAAGGACCCCCCAACTTGATTTGGACATATCCTAAGCAAATTCTAGTTAGGTGACTTTAAAGGAAATCTAAGGTTTAGTATGGTTGCAATAATTAGGAGAAGGATTGATCAAAGCTTTCATCGGTTTACTAGACAAAACTCCTGGCTCCTCCCCCCTTGGTTCTTCAGCAAACTGTCCTATTTGATTTTTCAAATTAGAACTAGACTATTGTTGAGTAAGGATCAGTTGTTGGAATTGTAGAAGTGGATAATCTCCATTAATCTATTGGGGAGAAGATTTATAAGTTGGCTGAGAATTATATGATTGAGAGTAAGATTGGTGAAGGGTGGCAGATTGGAAACAAGGTGACTGAGACGGTGAGTGTGCAGGTAATAGATATGTAGGCTGTCCTCCACCATAGGTATGATCTTGAAAGTTGGTTTGAATTAGAGTTCAATTTTGACAATTTTGCATGGAAGGACAATGAGCTTGGGCTTGATGACGTTCTCATGGAAAAGAATGTTACTCCCATCCTATTGTAAAAATCAGTGGAAAGGGGGAGCTTCATGTGCAGCCTACACTTGAGCTTGGATGGCGAGGGGTAGTTTTGCAAAAGTAGGTCACATGATAACATGATGGACAAGGCTAGCACAAAAGGTACAATTCTCCTGGTGAGTGGGGGATGGTATGTTCATCTTGGGAACAAGGAGGTCCATGTTCACTCTTGACTTGGGATCCATAAAATGTTGGACTTCAAACATCTCTTTGCTCTCGGTCTGGGTGATAAAGTAGAAGAGAAGCATGATTGCTTGAGTTTTCACTCAAATTTTTAAAAAGAGAATATGCTTCATCCGCACTCTTGCTCATAAAGGTATATCCATAAGACATATCCACTAATTGCCTATTGAATTCAATCAACCCGTTATAAAATGATTGAACGATCTACCACTTGGGTAAACCATGATGACGACATCTTCTCAACAACTCCTCTAATCTCTCCCATGCTCTCTAGGGAGTTGTGAGAATCTTGTGATGGCTCTCCTCAAAGTATTGATTCGGCCAATGGAGAATTTTTTTTTCAAGAATTCTTATTGTAGATCTATCCATGTGGTGACAGGTCACAGTTGACTTCATAGATGGAAATTGAGTCCACTACATATTTGATTTTTCTTTTTTTTTTTGAGCAAACAAATTAACACACAATTAATCCTAAGACATATATAGTTAAACTAACCTAAATGATGTATTTCTCACAACTTAACCTAGGTCTAACCTAAGTCCACCCTCACAGTTGTCAACCGACTAGGTAAGAGGTGGGGTAGTGAGAGGCTCCCCCTACTTTTGCAGGGACCTAATTAAATAACTACAGACCCACTTAGGCGTTTGCCATTTGACCACTCGCTTTAGACATCGGTCTTCAAAAGTGATAGGTGGGCTCAAGTTAGGCCCAAATCTTATTATGAACCCTAGATTTAATGTCTACTCAATTTTAATGGGCTTAGGTTAGTGCAAGAATACAGGAGATGGTTATTTGTGGGCCAAGGAAGGGTGATAAAATCCCCACCTTATGTGATTATTAGTTGTCCTTAAGATCTTTTTAAGAAATACAATGCACAAACAATAATCAAACAAGGGATTTTAGATGCATATGTATGAACAAGATATTTCTAAAGTAAATTGAAGCAAGAATTAATTTAACGCACCTAAATAATGAATGACCTATAATCATGCAAGGTGTGGTTTCTATTCTAATGATGAAGTTACGTACATCAAAAACTTCTTCTTCTTTTTTTGGAAACTTATCTGTTTTTTTCTGATTCTTTGGAATTTTCTGGGATATTTTTGGATTTGTTGGGCAGATTTCTGAATTTTTGTGGTTTTTTCACCTACTTCTCCTTTTTTCTTGATTTCTGATTTCTCCATCCACCCCGAGGCAGATCAGAAATTTGAAACTTTCCATAGACCCTTTTTTCTCAATTATCTAATTTTTCCAGATTTTTCTCGGATTTTTCCTGCACACAATTAAAAGACAATGTTAATCTAGATTGATTCCATGCAAAAATAAAAAGAAAAAAGTAAAGATAGAAGTATACACAAGGACAACCAAAGTTAATCAACATAAAAAATACAGAAATCTCACCGATAACGACGCTAAAAGTGGATCGATAACACACATGTGTCGTTAAACGTTTGCGCAATCGTCAATCTAAATTAAACCAAACTCACGTATTTTAAGCACATGGCATGAAGCAAGTGGTGAGCACGGGTCGAATCTACAGGGAGATCTCAGATTTTATAGTTGAAAGTATTGAGTTTTTAAAAGAAAAATAAAGTAGAAAGAAGAGGGAGCATGATGATTTGATAAAGAACAATTGAAACTAGTCAGACTTACTATAAACTCACAAAAAGAGTACCCTAAACGAGCATAATCAAACCATCTACTGAACTAAGACTACCCTTAAAACATTAAGTAAAAGTAGAATATCAAGTTTGAGTGGTGTCAACAGAAGAAAAAACAAACAACAAAATGAGGGAAAAAAGGTAATTTTTTTCAAAGGAGCTACTGTCATTCATTAATAGAATTACATAAAATTTTACAGAGATTAAAAATAATAAAATAATATGACTCTTAGAAGACTACTTTCAAAGAAAATACTCAAAATATTGTGTAACATAGAGAACTCAAACATTAGAGAGAGAAGAGATACAGAGAGCAAACTAGTGTTTGCAACTGTCATAGTCCTTTGTGCGGATCCATAATAGCCATAGATTCCTTCTAGTGGTCAGTTGCAGTGCCTTAAGTTCACCTCCAGCCCCTAGTAACCATTGGTTTGAGAGAGATGTAGAGAGAGAGAGAGAAAGAGGGAGGGGTTGCTACAGTATCAGCATAACTATAGCTGCTACAGTACCCGCGGATACTGTAGCAGAGAGAGGGAGAAGGAAAGAGAGATAGAGAAGGTGGGGGAGAGAGTGAGAGAAAGACAGGGAAGAGAAAAAGAAAAATTAAAAACTAAACTCTCTCTTTCAATGACTAAGGGAGAATTTGATTAGCTCATAGGAAATTTTAAAATCCAAAAGTTTTGGCTCTCACTTTGAAAATTCAAATTTAGATTTAATAAAATCAATCCCTTGATTAAAGAAACTCCTTATAAGATTTCAAGAAGCTTTAAAATTTGAAAATCAAAAGAGAATTTCTTCTCTTATGTGAAAATTAAAATCGTCTCCAAGATTTTCTCCTTTCTTTTCTGTCTCCTTAATTCTCTCTTCTTTTTTTTTGAATTTTGAATCATTGGCTCTAAGAAAAGTGGGAACCGGCCTTGACTATATTGCACCTTCTTTTTCTCAATTTGCAAAAATTAATTAATCCTTGCATCTACTGAGATTTGATTCCTGGTCACCTAGTTGTTCTTCAGATGCTCTTCAACAACTGAACCACCTACTTCTTGTGTCCTGCACATAAAGAAAAAAATTATGAAGCCTCTATAAGTGATTTGGACATAAGGCAAAATTCTCTATCATATCATATGATTTTGCTTGAATATTATGATTGTAGGTTCTACATTTTAGACCTCTAATTACCTAAAATTGTCAAGTTATCACATCGGGTTATGAAACAAGGATGATCCGTCGATAGGAGAACTAAATAGATACCGCTAGAGATCGAGCATTTGCATGGCTACCAGCATCGCTCAGATGGAATCAGGCTTCGGTAGCGGATTCAACTCCATACAAGGTGAAGAATTGTTTTTCCCTTCTTCTAGTTCTCAGAAACGAATTGGGATATCATGGAAGAGTTTTAATTTCCTTTGTGTTATTGTTATGTAATATATATTGTTCATTCTCCCCATGTGATCCTTACACTGTTTGCATCATGTGGCACCACAATTGATTCCCTAAAAAAGCCTAAGAAGTCTAAGATAGTAGTATAGCTCCTTATGGCCATTTGTTGACAGTAATGTTTAGGCATCATGGTGTGGACCTAAGAAATGAAGAAGAGTCCCATCGTCTAGCTATGGACTCCAGTAGCCTCAACCGAAACTACTTCACCTACAAAGATGACAGTGGCTCAAACATTCAGTGTCTTAGGAGTAGTCAACTCAACTAGCAGCACCACCAACAGAAGTCCAAACTAAACAAGCAGCAGCTATAGTGGATCAGTCAACTACTGAAATCCAAACACAATAGCTTGCAGTTGAGGTTCAGTAGCCACCGGTAGAAGCACCTCCACTAGAACCAGAAATGGCAGCTCACCCTATTGATCAAACTAAAATGGGAGCTGTAGTGGAACAACTTGAACCCACGCATGATTAGGTAGATATAGTTCAGGAACAACCCATAGTAGAATCAGCTTAGCATATAGAGATGCAGGACTAGCCTGCATAAGAAATGACATATTTAGAGATGCAGGACCTACCTGCAGTAGAGAGAGAATGGATGCAGAAATGCAAGAACAACTTGTTGTAGAGTCAATTGAAATGGCCAGGGAATCCTCTCCTCAACCTGCACCTGTTGTGGGGGGGAGACACAACCTCAAGAGGAGGCCATTAATGAAGAGGCAAGGGGGGCCCAAATAGCAGCAAAAATGGTAGATGAGCTACTGGGCAGTGGTATGTCTGACATCTACATAAATGATTGGGACAGATAGAATACTACTCCGGAAACCCAAGTGGATGATCAGCCAGCTCCTCTTCCTCCAGCTCAGAAAGAGGATGTTAGAAAAAGGAAGGATGACAGGCAGCCTGAGGAGAGTACAACAACACCAACAGATAGGATTTAGCCCAATCCTGTGACAGAGATGTTGGGCCAAGTTATGAGCAGAATGGTTCAGCATCAGGCTGATCTATTAGAAATCAATCAAGATGGGCATACTTAAGATGATGAAGGTGTTAGCATGAGTGAAGAAATCTATAGAAGATTTAAAGATTGTCCAGTCTACACAGTTTAGGAGGAAGGTATTGAGTCAAAGAAGAAAGAGGATTGGTAACACTCAACTCTCAACTTCCTCTCCTTTACCCTCTCCGTCTAGACCTGTTTCTCCACCACTTTCATAGCTTGAACCTACTTAAGAAACCACCACTACTCCCTCTCCCATTCCTGAAGTGGTTCTTGAGCAACCATCATGTCCACCACCACAACCCAGAGCTAAAGACATTTCCTCCTCATCTTCACCCCAACCTAAGCTAGAATCTTGTACTCTTTCAGTATCATTACCTGAAAGTGTCCATATTGTAGACAATGTTACTACTCTAAATGCCATCCATCCCATTGACATTCCACCTCCACTCCCTCCACTACTTGTTGTTGAAACTCCATCACAGCCACAGCCATAGGTAGCCACATACCAATCTACTACCACTAATGTACCCAGTTCTTCTACTATTCCTTCTGACATTCCCATCACATCAATTGAACCTTCTATTTCCCAACCACCTATTTCACCTCTGACAAATGTAAGAAAGCCGTAGAATAAAGGTTATGTCAACGGCTAGATGGTCGTTGACAAAACCGTGGACAAAAGTCCCGTTGGCAAATATTTGTCAACAGTCAAAGAACAATCATGGAGCCGTAGACAAATGAGACATATGTCAACGGCTACGCCCATGGACATATAAATTCATATGTCAACGGCTAATAGCCGTGGACATATAGACCATATGTCAACGGCTGGAGCAAATGTCAATAGCTTAAGCCGCTAACAAATAGGCCATTTGTCTACAGCTATCAGCCATTGACATATGCTCTGCATATGTTAACGGCTGTAGCTGTTGTCAAATAATATATGTCCACGATTGCGCAACTGCTTACATATGTTAACAGAAGGTTTTGTCAGCGGTTTAAGCTGTTGACAATTGTTATTAATTAAAAAATAATTTTAAAATATTAAATAATACACAAAAACCTATAGATACACAATAACCTGTAGATAGCATTCAAAGACAAAAATAAGCACATCTATACACAAATAAACACATTCACATGTATAAATTAACACATTCACTTTCAAAATAAGCACATCTATACACAAATAAACACATTCACATGTATAAATTCACTTTCAAAGACAAAAATAAGCACATCTATACACAAATAAACACATTCACATGTATAAATTAACACATTCACTTTCAAAATAAGTACATCCACATGCACAAATAAACATTCACATAAAAATAATAAACACATCTACAAAAAATTAACATTACACATCCACAAAGAAATGTATCAATTATCTTCGGTTCACTCCTCGTCATCACCATCAAAATCATCTCCCTCATCATCTAGTTCGCCTTCAGCGTCGTCCTCATCTACCGCAGCTTTCTGAGGCCTAGTAGGACTCTGCATTGCCTGAAATCGGCTCATAAATGCACTCATCTCTGCCATTTGTTTGCGCATCCACTCCTCTCCCCTTGTGCTTGGAGTTTCTCTTTTATGGTCCGTAGCTCCTCAGCTTGCTCCTCAACTTGCCATTGATACATGAAAGAGCTCGACCCTTCTCCTGGTCCATACCATGTACGTAGCATCTCTCGACTGCCCGTATAATGAACACGGCCATATCCGTTTTTTCCCATAACTGGAATGAATAACTCCTCAACAAAAAGAGGGGTACTCCCACTCCTACTCTCCTTATCTACCCATTGCTCACTGTCGTTCGGAAGATCCTTACATCTACCCATTTTGAACATCTCAAAATGCTCGAGTTCACGTTGATGAAGAGGATGCCGTTCAAATTATGTTAAAAAAAAAAGGTAATAAAAACTTAATAATATAGGAAGACCAATAATAAAATGAAAATCTTACGAAGTCAACATAAATTATTAAGCTTAATTATTACCTACTCATCTGACATGTTCTATTTCTCGTACATTGTCTGCCAATTAGATGGATCAACACCGACCGACACAGAAGCAATTGCATCCGCCAAAGTCTTTTTCGTATAAAACTAAGATATGATTTTAGTTTGATTTCATTATACATGAATATAATAAAAAATAATACAAAAATATATTATAAATGAACATAAGAAAATATTAATTTACTCTTTTCTTTAAAACATCTCCAGCTGCGATGCATTGAGGTCATGTGCATAAGCAGCTCCCTATCTGTCTCAGGAGTTCGGTCCCACTGATACATCAGTTACACATTGTCGTTAAGTTAATTTGTTAAAATATTTCACAAATATATAGTTAACTTTAAATATTATTACTTTGAGATCTCTAAACATTGCAGTCTTCTTCGCTGCAGGAAGAGTAAGAAATTTTTTCTGCCATATCTTGCAATGAAGCTTTACAACAACGCCTATGTGAGATACAAAATTACTCCCCTTCTTGCCAATGCCGTAACCGCCGATCACCTACACGTTCCATCGTTGACCATGCTCCAATCTCCCATCGGTGACACCTCTGGTTGAGCCCCGATGGCCATATTCCTGACCCCAAGCCTGTGTAGAAGATGGACATGTTTAAACATACATGATAAAGATATTTATGTTAGATTATAAACATAAAAATATCAATTCATTGAACGACTAAAATTAAAATTCATACCTACCACAGATGAAGATGTTGATACAATTATAGATGCATAAGCCGCAGCGACCTAAGAGGCAACATGTTGAGAGACAAGGGCCTGAGATGTAGGAAAGGCCTGAGAGGTGGGAAGCTCAGGAATAAGTTACTAAGAGGCAATGGCCTGAGAGGTCGAAAGCTTAGGGATAAAGTGCTGAGAGACATTCCGCTTCTTTCTGAGTATGAAGCCACCACCTGAGGCATGAGAGCCACTACCTAAAGCCATATGTTCAAAAGCTACTATATCATATTAAAGTTAGAAGTAAAAATAAATAAAAAATAAATTCGTTGAAAGTTATCCTCACCTAAATCTCAAGGTATTCGCCTACTCTTACACTAATTCCTTTAATAATATCCACATCAATTGTTTCTCCCCTAACAGGAATATTAATTAAGTTTTCTTGATAAGCTTCTTCAACATGTAATGCATCATCTTTAGCTGCTTCACCTCGCATGTTATAATAATCTCGAGGTCGTACTCTAATAGGAACGATCCACCCTACTGTTGTATTATCATTTATATAGAACACCTACTCTACTTGATTTGCAAGAGCAAATGGCTCGTTTGTATTGAGTTTAAAACGGGTGTTGAGACTAACAATTCCATGCTTATCGATCTTAAATCTTCTATCTTTTTTTATAAACATCCCACCAATCACACTTAAACATTACAACATGACTTTCATGATTAAAAGATATTTCGAAGACATCAATCAAACGTCCATAATATCCATCACATTCAGATTCAAGTTCTGCATTCACAATAACTCCAGACAATTGAGTCAACTTAGTATCATCAATATCTTTTATACAAAATCTAAAACCATTTACTATGTAACATGAACGTAAATATGCAAGTCTTGAAGGTCTTTGTGACAAAACTTCGATCTCATGAGTGCAACGAGGATCATTTGTTTTTTTTAATTCTTGAACATAACTCTGAAACCATTTCAGAAAATCTTTTTCCACCACATTTAAGGTTTGTACTTTCTGTTTGTGTTTAAAAAAAAATTGATCCATTTGTTCAATCTGTTTCAAAATATATATGTGGGCCAAATCTCTTTCTTCTTCAGATAGTAAACGAGCTTCCACTTTTTCTTTGAAAAAACGTCTAGGAGAATTAAAGATCAAACAACTTTTATCATCAGTCTCATTAATAGCTCCATCATAATTTATTTTTCTCTAATTAAATTGAGTGCCAATGTCATCCATATACATCGAACAAAATGACATCGTTTCTTCAACAAGATAACTTTCTATAATTGAACCTTCTGGACGTGCCTTATTGAGGACATAATCTTTCAATTTTTTCAAAAATCTTTCTACAGGATACATCCATCGATACTTAACAGAACTTGTAATTCTTGCTTCATATGCCAAATGGATTATCAAATGAATCATTACATAAAAAAAGGACGATGAAAAAATCTGTTTCAGCCTTACATAATGTAACTACGATATGACTTTTTAATTTGAATAAACGTTCATATATAAGAACTTTGGAACATACTTCTTTAAAGTACATACTCAACTTTGTAATCAGGTCACTCACATCTTCATGTACAATTCCACGAATTGCCAAGGGCAAGAACACTTGCATGTATACGTGAGAATCATGACTCTTCAACTCAGTCAGCTTTCAACCTATAATATCCACACTTTTACATAAATTAGAAGAATATCCATCTAGGACCTTAATGTTATTTAAGAATTCACACACAGCAAACTGTTGTCTTTTGTTCAGTATGTACATTGTTGCTGGTATCTTGTTCTTATATTGGGACTCATTTGACACATGAAATTCTGGATGTATTCTTTAGTCTTCTAGGTCTAACCGTGGTTTTAAGTGGTCTTTATTTTTTTCACTACTGAGAAGGTTCAAAGTGCCCAATAAATTATCACATACATTTTTCTTGATGTGTATTACATCCAAATTGTGATGAATGAAAAGACTCGACCAGTATGGTAACTCTCTAAATAAAATGCTCATTTTTTTCATCCTTTCAAGTCTTTAATATATTTCTTGAACTTCTTTCCGAACTTCATATAAGGAAGACTTTGTTGTTGGCTCCATAGTTCTAAACCTATTAGAATTCTTAGACGTCTGTCACATATAAGTGTATCATCAAATCTCTGTTTGTAGTTACTTTTCCTCTATCTGTGATGCAATGATAAAAAATGTCGGTGTCTCAAATAACAAAATGTGCAGTAATTTTTTTGCCATCTTGAACATGTTTTATAATTATATGTTGAACATGCAAATTTTTCTTTAGAGCTCCATCCAGACAAATTGGCATATGTTGGAAAGTCATTTGTTGTCCAAAGGACGGCAACATGCATCTTGAAATTCTATTTTTTTTAGCATCATTATGTTTCACTACCATTATCCCATAAGTCTTTTAACTCTTCCACTAGTAGTTGTAAGTACACATCAATGTCATTTCCCAAATCTTTAGGACGAGGAATGAGTAATGACATCATCATAAATGTATGTTTCATACACATCCATGATGGCAAATCATAAACAATTGTCATTACAGGCCATATACTACAGTTGTTGCTCATATTTCTAAATAGGTTGAACCCATCACTCGTTAAAATGTGTCTCAAGTTGCGAGCTTCTGCAACGAAACCTGGATACTGATTATCAAAATGTTTCCATGCCTCAGAATCAGCATGATGTCGCATCTCTCGATTTTATTGAGGAGTCCGACCATCAGGATGTCATGTCATCCACCTGGTTGTCTTGGACGACATAAACAATCTTTGCGATCTATCTTTCAATGGAAAATAACGTAAAACTTTATTGGGTACTCGTTTGCCTAGTCTCTTGTTCTCATTCTGTAATTAGTTATTAAAGTCTTGTATACTTTCCTTATACCTCGATGCATCACACTGTAGACACCGATCTTTATCTTCGTGTTCCTTCCAAATTAATAAACAATCATTCTAACATGCATCTATCTTCTCGTATCCTAACCCCAAATCTTTAATAATCTTCTTAGCTTCATACCATGTTTGATGTACTCCTTCTGGTGATATTTCTATGATGAATTCAAGAAACATATTCATACATGCCCCCATCACCTGATTCAGTGTCTTAATATGCAACAACTTTAAAAGAAATGTTAACTTTGAAATCTTCTGGCACCTAGGATACAATGGTATTTCAACATCCTCTAATAGTTTATAAAAGTCTCTCGCTTTGAAATTTGGTTCATACTCTTCTTTTGTAATAACACTTCTAGCTTCTTGCAACTCATGCAACATATCAACTGTGGTATTAGCAATAAAACATTCTTATTTTTCAGTCATCTCTACAGGAGGGATGTTGGTTTGATATCTGACCATATCATCTAATGGTGCCGCTTAATGACACACCCAATTTGTATAATGCACCCACACTCCATCTACCTTAACATAGGTTTCAACATCTATTTGGGTCAACTTTACTCCGTTAAGGAAATTCCGACATGGACACTATATCAATTGATTATTTTGTCTATGCCTAAAACTTGTCCTATCTTCATGAAAGGCAAAGTCCAAAAACTCAGCTACCTCTCTCTCATATCTAGGATCTCCTTAATAATGAACAAGCTTCATCCAGCTCTTATCAGCTCTAGGCATTTCTATGTATCCTTTAACCTACATATTAACAAATATGATCGGTTAATAATTATCCACATATCCACATCAAACACTCAGCAGCAACTCCCCTAAAAATTATACATTATCCACATTTATACACCTGTCTGCTTTTATATAGAATGCGCCACCACATAAGACAAGAAACTTGATCAGGGGGTCCAATTTTTTTATAATAAGTACATTGCACACGCACGCAAAACACAAACACACACAGTCGCCTCTCCATAAAGTTTAGGACAGGGGAGACCAAAGGCTCAGATGAAAAAAAAATTAACCCCTAGGGGCTTCTGTATGCTTCAGCGATTTGCACAAACGGCTGCAACTCGATACACACAAAATGTGTACACACGCATACACAACCTTCCAGCGAGGAAGGATGGTCGTCCAGGGCCACCACGTCGTCGCAGATACCTTGCAGTGGCTGCAAAGGTAAATACATCATCATCGCCTCTCTCACACACATAGGACACATACACACAACCTGCCACATACAAAACATGCACACACACAACACAAGAAATATGATCCTCTCATCTCGTCAACGTGCTCTTTCACAGTATGAACTTAGCCAATAAGTACACAAGCCGCGAGGAAGCACATTGATGAGATAAGGGGGTCCAATTTTTTACAATAAGTACATTGCACACGCACGCAAAACACAAACACACACAGTTGCCTCTCCATAAAGTTTAGGAGAGGAGAGACCGGAGGCTCATATGTAACTATTTTTTTTTACCCCTAGGGGCTTCCGTATGCTTCAGCAATCTGCACAAACGGCTGCAATCCAATTGCCCACTGACGAAATAACACTACACACAAAATGCGCACACACGCATACACAACCTTCTAGCGAGGAAGGATGGTCGTCTAGGGCCGCCACGCCGTTCGCAGATGCCTTGCAATGGCTTCAAAGGTAAATACATCATCATTGCCTCATACACACACATAAGAGACACACACACACAACCTGCCACACACAAAATATGCACACACACAACACAAGAAACTTGATCCTCTCATCTCATCAATGTGCTCCTTCACAGTATGAACTTAGCCAATAAATACACAAGCCGCAAGGAAGCACATTGATGAGATAAGGGGGTCCAATTTTTTACAATAAGTATATTGCACACATTGCATACGTACGCAAAAATACAAACACACACAGTTGCCTCTCCATAAAGTTTAGGAGAGGAGAGACTAGAGACTCATACATAACTATTTTTTTTGTCCCTAGGGGCTTCCATATGCTTCAGTGACCTGCACAAACAGTTGCAACGCGATTGCCCACCAAGGTCATCCAAGGCTGCCACGCCGTTAGCAGATGGCTTGCAATG
The DNA here is from genome assembly GCA_030544215.1 of Zantedeschia hybrid cultivar. Classification (NCBI taxonomy): domain Eukaryota; kingdom Viridiplantae; phylum Streptophyta; class Magnoliopsida; order Alismatales; family Araceae; genus Zantedeschia; species Zantedeschia hybrid cultivar. The sequence goes on along the minus strand of JARZZO010000002.1, from coordinate 47,842,320 downwards.
GTTGTAAAGGCAAGTGCATCATCATCGCCTCACACACTCTAGGTGCTCAAATTGTGTGCATTATCATCATGATATCTTGTGTTATAACAAATCTAATCTAAATTGTGATCGTCAGAAACCAATGGTTTCAAAAGAATGAGTTGATCGCTTTACTCACCTTGTAAAAACTGGGAGATTGGATTCTTTGTTCCTCTCTTTCGGCCAGCCGAAAAAGAAGAGCCTCTTCTTTGTTTACTCTTGTTTTGTTTTTATTATAGCTTTTCTTCTTTCCCCAAGCTTCCAAAGTCTTAAAACCTTGCAAAAGAGTCAAACAAGAAAAAGAAAGAAAAATGGATTAGAGCTATGATAGTATAGTAACTATACTAAATATTAATCTAGACATGCAACTAAACTAAAATCACTCACTTTTATGGTTTTCTTTTAAACCCCTATCATGAACATGGGTTTTGGGAAAAAGATGAAGTGGGTGTGTGTATGATAGAGTGATGTGATGAAAAATATGCAAAACAGTAAACTAATACTATAGAAATCAATGAAGAAACAATAAAAAACTAAAGAAAAACATAGTTGGTTGGCCACTCCATAGCTTTGGTCTTCCTAAGCTTTAATGGAGAAAGAAAAGGAGGAAGAAGAAGTCTTCAAATCTCCTCCACGTTTTCTGCAGTAGAGGGCTTTTTTTCACTTTGACTTGAACTCCAAAACACCAATGGCCAACCTTTTTCAAAAGTCTAAAGGATATTGTATATATAGAAGCTTCAATTAGGATTATCAAGAGAGGAAACCCTTCCAACCTCTGGACTCGCCTTGGATAAACATGGAAGGAGTTGGAAACCCTTCCAACCTCTAGAACTGGATTAGCTAGGCCAAATCATGTTTATCAGGAAAGTGCTTGAAATGCGTCGTTATCAAGAGACGCCATTTAGCTAATTAGGAGGGGACAACATAGAAAGAAATTCGCAAAGGAAACCAAAAAACATTAGGAAAGGTAAAACACGTCAACCAAGGAAGTCGTGATTTAGATAATTAGGAAACTAATTCGAAATTAAAAATCAGAAACTCAAACGAATTAGGACCTAAACGGCGTCGACCATGCGCGACATCATTCAGTTAATCCTATCTAAATTTGGGAATTAAATTTCTAACTGATTTCTGCTAGAAATCTAAATGGCGTCGGCCATAGTCGACGTTAATTAACAAAAGTTGACAAAAATTAATAATAATTAATTAATGATTAAATATCATACCATTCTGAGGCATTATAAGTGTGATATGAAATTTACTCAATATGAGGTCAAAATTAGCGTGTCTACAGCTGTCCAACCTTGGCATTGACTTTACAAGGGAGTAAAATAGAATGGAATGTATTGAAAAGTGATGCCAAGGTGTGATGAGACACGCTCTCAACATCATATGATGAGAATCTTGCTCAAAATAATCAATGAAGTAACTCAAAGAGATTAATGGAATCAACCCTCCCTGGATGAAAGAGACAAAAGAAATAAAGTAGATCAACCTCTACGATTGGGAAGTACCCTAGGTCACAAATCTTGCAGGTTTTATCATGGAGAGCGGTTACCAGCCAATGTGGACATGCTGCAACTATGATAGATCTTTAAAAGGAAACAAGAAATCTTGGAATAAAGAATCCAAACAAGGATAGAATTTCAAAGATATCTTCAAGAAATCAAAGATAATTAAGAGATCAATTCGGAATGGAATATTTCTTATCACGTTGAGATTTATTAGATTAATGGTCTAAAATTTAATAAATAATTAATCCATATCGCAATTATTTCAAAGTCCTACATGATGCATGCTAGGCTGAAATAAAACTTAAAATGAAATAAAATATAAATTAATCAAGGATAATATTGTTAAACTGTCATTAATGAGTCAAGATACTAATCTTGTAATTCAGTACTAAGCCGAAGCTCATTTATCCACGCACTGTTTCACAAAAGCGGAACCATCGTCCCCATTAATTGACAATCTAACAACCTATCCGTGCGATTAAGAATCCTCTGAAATTATTACTGTTTTTGTTGAAGGGGAACTCAAAATCCAGTTTCATCAAATCCACAAGGTCCTTGACATAATCTAATAAGTATTTAACATATAGTAATGATGATGCAAATCAATTACATAATAGAATACAGGGATAGAGATAACCGTCTTTTTAGTCATGGTAAGGACTCATGAACTCCCACACTGGGATGTTTACTAGAAACTTTGGCATCATTTTCTTTTCCTTGATTTTTTCTGCACTTATAATTCATTAGTAACTTCATGCAAAGGAATAAACATGAATAAATAGCAAATAACATGGAGTTTCGGAGAATATCAAAAAAAGCCTAAAAGGCGTCGTCTTGAGTCGACGTCATTTGAATGACGTCGCCCCGTCCAGACGCGATTTATCTTACCGAAACAGGTTGCTCTAACTCCAATCCGGACTCTAGTTCCCTCCCTCAAACTCTTTCTTCCAACTCAGAAAAGGCTCCTCAACTTCGCAAATCACTCTATACAACCGCCCGCTCTTCAATTCAAAGCAATACAATTAGCAATCAAGAGGGAAAGCTAGAGAATTATCTTCAAGATTCAAGGGAAAGAGAGAAGAAAGAAGAAGAAATCAAGCAATCAAAGAGAAAATCAATTTTATTCAAAGGAGATGGCTAGCTTTGTTAAGGATTCTTCAAACAAGAGGGCAAGGAAGATGATTAATAGACTCTCCGATGTAGAAGGCCATGTAAGTGAGAGAGATCCTAACCTACAAGTAAGTTATTCTCTCTATTCTATTCAATTCTCATTCTTTTGTTCATTCTTTTACATAAATTTTCCATGCTCCCAAATTCTCTCCAATATGACAGAACTATGCTATTTTCTTTTCAAGGGATATCCTTTCTTCTTCGGTCTAAGAAGATTCTATTCACTTCCATGGATCCAAAAGCTCGTAAACAAGATCAACTTTTCCATACAATCTTATATATCCAAGTGGCATATTTTGTTGGGTTCGCTGCGTCAAGATCCGACTGAAAATGCAGTGGAAATAAACAGTTCGGGATCGGATCTATCCTGTTTCGATCAACTAAAATAAATTGGCAAATCTTATTTACCTTGTGCTGATTCGAATCCGCGTTCGTTCTCCGGTTCCGTTGGAGCGATGCCGTAAGCCGCGCAGGTGCTCGACCTTTAACGGTATCTACACAGTTCTCCTCGCGATGGATCGTCCTCGCCTCCTCACTTGATGCGACGTTCGTAGATCCCGTCTGGCTATGCGTAATCCGCCATGACATGCGGATTCGGAAACTCCTGTCAAACGGAAGGCGGAGCTATCGGGAGCCGGAGTAGAGCCTCCAGAGGACCGGCCTCGAGATGTGCGCCGAGGAGAGAGGAGAGAGAGAGGGCAGCGGCTAGGTCAGGGTTGCTGGCCCCCGACCTAGCGGCTGTTCTTTTATAATAAGTGTATTTGCGATTTTTCAAAAAAACCCACACTTATCCGAAATCCCGTCAAACTATCTATCGACTTGAAAATCTTTTGCGTGTGACCCTCTAGGCACAAATACCAGTCTAATTAATGGCCCATTAAGCCCAGTAACTCTTTACGGACCCACTGAATTAATTAATATCCTTATATTAATTAATCAGCCGAATTTATTGTCCCACAGTAAATTCGGACGAGCTTCCAATCACGTTAGATGCCAAGCAACATCGCGTGATCCTGGATGGCATTGGGGTTATCACAACCCTCTATTGGAACCTTTCTGTCATCGGTTAGCGCGCAGATATAATCCTTCATGCGTGTAATGTTCCCGAATCAACGTAGGATATGGTTTACTGTTAAACCCTAGCCGGTCAATTTACTTGAATTAGATGCCACTAATTTATATCGGATAACTCTTTATCTGATACAGAATCCGCCCTGACCAGGGACTTAAGTGCATTATTCCCGGAACATTCTCTCTCACAATATCGAGAGCGGATGATCCCATATTGAATACACAATTACCTTCGAGGGCATTTCTCTAAACCCGATCATTTGACTTATTGATAACCCATAGTTAAGGATTCGTTAGTCAAAGTCAAAGCTCAGAGACTTACCAACAAGGTATCTTTGGTGTCTCAGGTCCAAGGATCATCTACGCAACCGTGACAAAAGAATCGAGCTGGTTAACAGTGAGGTATATACCATCTAGCGATTCTAGGTCGGATCATTTCAGTGAACTCATTCTCCAATGAGCACCTATAGGTCCATCATAGTGTCTCCACACAAGTGACTTATAGGATCAGTCACCCTCATCATATGAGCTGCATAAATCTATACTAGTCTATCCGGATATTTGATGTCCTTCTCAAACATCCTCCGACTAAGAACAATTAAGAATATGTGTTTATAAGTCTTCGGTCCCGTAATTATGATCTCATCATAATCCAAAGATTGTTGCACATGTTCATGGACTTCATCGTGATACGATAAACATAGATTAAATTAATTACACACAATGAAACGTTGCCATTATATTAATAAATTTAATAATTTATAGTATCGGATTGGCTTTCAGGCACCTAATACTAACATATTCAAGGATTAGTTATTAACATTACAAGAGCGCATGCATGGATTGGGCTTCAATGGGCACTTTAATTGAATTGTGGCACTCTCAAACTCATACCTTTCTCTTCTCCACGTTCGAAGCCACTATCCTCTTAGAACAAGCTGAACTCTTATTGGGTCTTCCTAAACTTAAGGTCAACAATGATGAACCTGATTTGACTGAGATGATGTTCATGAGGGAAAAGATCAATGGTCATCAATTCTTGGATAAGATTATGAAGAATCCAAAAGAAATTCAAGGCTGTCTTACTCAGAAGGGGATCAATCTTGCTAAGTTAGCTAAATGGACCTTGAAAAGGAAAGAAAATCTCAAGGAGGAAGACACAGAGAACGTGATGAACGTGTTCACCACTTGCTTAGCTGGAGCACTACTATTCCCTGCCGAAGATAATGTATTAGAAGATGATCAAATTAGCACAATTAGTGGAATTTTTGAAGGAAAGCAAATCAGCATAGCAGTTCTAGCCTATCTCTATAGTGGGCTCTCTGCAGCTTCTATGGGTAAACCTCCTTACGGCAGTATGCTACTCTTAGCTCTATGGATAAACCTCCTTACGGCAGTATGCCAACATTGTGAAGTTCAACGACAACATGACCAATCGAGTGCCCAACCTCAAGACTCGAGCTGACTGTCGCGCTTATTTCAAGACTATGCCTATAACTGGATTCGAATCCATGCCACTTGTTCTCATGGAAAAGGCGGTTTGAGTGCGCCGTGGTGCTAGTACAGAACTCCGACTGATCGGGGCAACCGAGTTCGTTCTCTATAATCCACATCGCTGTCATCCTCAACTTGGTATGCCGCGCTATGAATTTCCTTAAATATCTTCTCTTTCTCCAATCAAGAAGCGGCCTTTAGGAACGGACGAAGATTTTGAGGCGACATAACTTATTGCAACTCTGTGGAACATCGGGTTCACCCATTGTGTAAAAACTCCTCATGAAGCGAATAGAGAATTGTAGAAAGCTTATGTAAAAGGACTTCAGAAAATCCAGCCTGAAAGCTCCCAACTCTTGCCCAAAGTTTAATGTAATTTTGAATTTATTTCCAATAAAAATCATTCCTTTTATTACAATAAAGATCTATCCTTAATATTTGTGCAATTTTTCGGAATTTTTCTTCAAGTGAAACTGCCCATTTTCCTCAAAATACCAAGTTTCGGGCTCATTAATGTAAATAGCGTCGACAAAGAAAAATGCTTTTTAACCAAATTCAATTTCGAAAAATTAGAATTTATTCCTGAATCACGTCGACCATAAGAGACGTTAATAACTTCTCTCTCCTATTTTCTAGAGATTCTTAAAGTTTAAATTTCCTGAAACACGTTGACCATGAGCGACGCTAATCACTGATTTCTCCAGATTTCTTCAGATTTTCCACAGACTCTATGGTACGGCTCTGATCGTCGAAGGTGGTAAATCCTAAAACACGTCGACCATAGGCGACGCTTGTAACTCATTTTCAAATTTCGAACCACCTGCCTCAATTTGTGCGCCACTGAAACACGTCGTCTTGAGTCGACGCGATTTAAACATTTTGAACAGGGGTCGCCGAGCCCGAGCCTTCCTTCTTCCTCATTCGCTCACTCTCTTTCTCTCTCTTTCTCTTCAAGCTCCGGCGACCGACGAACTCCTCCTCCTTCCGGCCATCTTCTCCGTTGACGTTCATCACCGGCCACCCTCTCTCTCTCGTTCTCTTTCATCCTCTCACTCCCTCAAGCTCCCACTCTCTCACGAGTTCTCTTTCTCTCTCAAAATTGGCTCTCCCATCTCTCTTAGTCATGGAACGAGGTGGTCCCAGTGAGAAGTGGCAGAGGATCTTCGGCGTGCCCAAGTCGGAGGGGGACGATGAGGACGTGCTCCCGACGTAACCCGAGATCTTTCAAGATCTCGCGAATCTCGCGGCGACCATGGAATTCATGGAAGCCAAGGAGGCTCCACAAGCGGCACCAGCGGCGGCACAACCCTAAGAGGCGGGTCCATCGATGGTAAGCTCTAAACCTTCCTATTTATAGCACTTGGGAGACGGGAAAATCGAAGGAGGGAATGCCACAGGTCTGGGGACCCGTGGTTGAATGGCGTCGGAACTAGGTGACACCGTTCAAACGGCGTCGACCATGGCCGACGCCATTCAAGGCAAGGTTCCTATTTCAAAATTAATTTTAAAAATTGATTTTAATTGCCTATGTAATAATTTTTCTAACATTTTCTTGACAATTTGGCAGGAAACGATGACGACTCGTATCTCCTGGGATTTAGTGATAGCGGCATACCGAGGGCTTCCTGACTTCCAGAAGGCCCGCCTCAGGGGGATGGGGTTCGGTGAGTTGTTAGACATAGAGCCCTTCTGGCAGGACCTGGTCCTCCTTCAGGTTCTGAGGGAGAGGTGGGATCCGGAATGCATGTCATTCCTGATGCCCTAGGGACATATGGTCCCCAGCCTCGAGGACGTGACTAGGATCACCAGCCTTCGAGTGGAGGGCCGAGCGGTGAGCGGGATTACCTTTCTCGATGTGTCCAGATGTGTCAGGGCCACCGGGCAAGGAGTCTAGGACCCTCCGGTGGGTAGAGGTAGAGGATGCCTTGGGACTAGAGGACCCTAGGCAGGACTAAGGGGAGTCCAGAGAGGGCTTCATAGATAGGTTGTCTAGATCAGCTGCCGGCTCTTATTGTTGGGATGAGAGCCAGAGAGAGTTAGTAGACCGGCAGCTCAGGATCTTTTAAGTTTTCTTGTTTGGTCGGTTGCTCTTCGGGACGAAGGGCAACCAGATCCACTCTAGATTTCTTAGTTTATTAGAGGATTTAGATAGGATCCACGAGTATTCTTGGGGTGCGGCCCTCCTGGCCTACCTTTTTGCTGACTTGTTCACAGTTACACCAAACTGTGAGACCACCATCAGTGGCTTCGCACCATTTCTCCAGGCACAAATTGTTTTAATTATTTCATTAATGCAAATGAATGCTTATGAAATGATGTTTCTAACCTATATGTTTGCTTGTGCAGATTTGGAGTTATTTTTACTTTCCTCTGGGCCGAGCGAAGGCCATCCAGACTGATGCAGTACCGCTTGCTCGCCGGTGGTAGCCGATTGTGGATACGGCTCCCCAGCACCACTAGCTGACGGCTCCTCGCCGTCAGTTCCTAGATTATCCTAAGCTTCTGGTGAGTTTTAATTAATGCAATTTTGTTTATGTTAATTAAATACAATTTATTCATGAATGCAACTAACTTAATGTATGCAGGTTATCTGGCGCCCATATTTGGGCATGGGAGAGGCGAGGCAGCCGTGGGTGACAACCGGTGGAGCAAAGTTTGGCAGGTAGATGTGGGTGCACTACCTGAATGAGATAGAATTGTTGCACTTGCGGCTCACCATAAGGACCATGGGCCTCCACTAGGAGTGGGTCTAAAAGGAGATCCCGGAGGGGATCGGGCGATCCATGAGGGGGAAACAGGCGCATACGGACTGGCGTGCCAAGTTCCGTGACCAGTTCGAGGACTGGCATCGGGGTGGTATCTTGGTATAATCATGCGCGGAGAGTAGCGAGGCTTACCTCTGGCAGTATCGGGTGCATTACGCCGCCCAGCTCCAATAGCTGCGCCCTCTCGACATAAGTACGCTTTCATGCTTCTTGCATTTTATTATTATCTTTATGTAAGTTTGTGAATGTATGAATGACATTGTAAAAATGCAGGATGCACGCGATGCAACCATCATCACCCTTCGGGCTCAAATCCAGGACGTCAAGGCCCAGCTGGAGCAGGTTCAGAAGGAGCTCCACGATCTGGTATGTATGAATGAATGATGATATGAATAAATTCTTTTATTAATTACATGTTTTGGCGCTTAGCCATTGACGGTGTTCTTGTTGATACAGCGTGCCGCTTACACACATGTGGCCCAGCCTTCTCCGCACGCAGTTGGTGCTTTTTCTTCCGGTGCTAATTCTGAGGCCGCCTTTGCCGACCTTCGCGAATAGCTGGCTCAAGCCATTCACCGGGCCTCTTTGGCTGAGGAGGATCGTACCGCTTGAGTGAGTCTTTAGCCTTCTCTTTTCATTCTTGAACTAGTTATTTGTTTGCCTGATCTACTTGGACTAACAACGTCTTCAACAGGTCGCCGAGCTTCAGGAAGCCCTGCAAAGGGATGAGGCGGAATTGGAGCAGACTCGAGCTGCAGCTACTAGGCGCAGGCTGATGCTGCTTGTATTAGCGCCTTGGAGGAGCAGCTGGCACACCTTTTCAGTGACGACCTTCCTCGCGAGCTCACACGCCTCCAGACACGTCTGGAGATCCTTACCGAGGAGAGGGAGCGCGAGCGCGATGAGCGGCGGCGGGTTGATGCCGAGGTGACCTCCCTCCAGGTCCAACTTGGAGTTGCCTAATATGAGCAACGTAGCGTGGAGGAGCATTACTGACGTACCCGCCAGTGAGCTCAGGAGAGAGGGCATGCAAGTGCGTTTACTGCCAGCGTCGCCATATCTTCCTGCCAAGCTGGACCGAGTGCGATGGGGCCACCGCCGCCACCTAGTCGAGCGCCAGAAGGGCCGGACAAGGCATAGAGCCAATTCGATGAGGGCACCGGTGAGAGTCAGCCGTGAGGGCTATTGATATTTCATTGGGGATGCTGATTTGTACTTTTCCTTTTTGAGTCCTGATGATGATGGACCTTTATATGTACAAAACTCTTAATATGTGAATGACACTCTTTTTTGTACTTCTTTGTCTCCCTTGACTCTGAATCTCCTCAAATACCTGTGCTCTGCATGTGACTTGAACAAACAGGTTAAGTTTCTATTCTAACTTAGCCCCTTGTCCGGTTAAGTAACCAACTACTTGATCCTATCCTTGATAGAAGGGTCAATGGGTGAAGCCTTTATTTAATGAAGGCAAATAAAGATGATTAAAGACAATAATTAAAATGCAACATACAAGCATGAAAATACTTACTGAAAATTAAAACATACAACACTCATGATTCAACAGACAAATGCTAACTGAAATATTTTTGTTTTGCAATTGCAATTTTTAAAATATCTATTTTTTTGTGGTTTTGCTATATTCAATTTTTTTTATGGTTTTGAAATATTCAATTTTTTTTGTAATTTTCACATATTTAATTTTTTTGTGATTTCCAAATATTCAATTTTTTTTGTGATTTTCAAATATTCAATTTTTTTCGTTTTGAAATATTCAATTTTTTTAAAATTTTCAAATATTCAATTTTTGTTGTTATTTTGAAATATTCAATTTTTTTGTGATTTTTGAAATAAGACATCAACTAAATAAACTAAGGATCGGCATGCTACATGGATCAAAAGAGTTTGCCTATCCGTCGTCCTAATTCCCTAATCATTCTTTAATAACCTAATCTAGACTCATTATGCTTAAATTATGTTTATGATCATGATCCCATTTGATGGTCTGACCTTTAGTCAACCTGAACCATTCCTCAAGTTTGGAGTATGTCTCTTTAGAAGGAAAGGAAGAATTGGTCCAGAAAGTCCGCGAGAGGGTTATGGAGGCCCAGAAAGATGTCCCTCCTTTACCCTATTATCGTTGGGGTTCGGTCATTTTCACTTTTACAGGATATTTATCGACCTTGCGCTCCCTTTTCATTTGATTTTGTGGCCTTTTGATGTAACATTTGTAATGTTGAGTGGCCTTTTGATTCTGTTGGCTTTTGTTTGCCTTTTACTTTTTTGTGGGACGGATCTCCCCCTTTTTTTTTTATGATGGCCTCCTACTAAGATAGTGGGTATTTTCGGTAGTCTATTCTAAGCCTCGTTCCAACATTGTGGGACGAAAGTAAAAACAGAAGTTTTCTTTAAAAATAACGAGTTGTACTTTTACACCTTTAGTTAAGCTTTCGGTATTCTTCGGACTTTGTATCTTTTGTTACTCACGAATCAAACGTGTTTGTGTGTGCAATAATACGTTTGAATTAGATTACCAAAGACTAACAAGGGAGTTTGAGTTTTTCAAACTTTCTAACTCTACTGGTCCTTGTACCATGCCGATCGACTCAACTTAAACTAAGGGTAGTATTTCTTAAGATATAGACCATTCCAGGGATAAGATAACTCTTGACCTTCTGCATTAACTAGTTTGTAAGCATTACCAGGAAAAGCCTCTTTTACTACATAGGGTCCTTCCCAATTGGGTTGGAGTTTAGAATGTGGATCACCAAGTTTTATGAAGATTATTTTTACAACCATTTCACCAACTTTGAATTTACATTCAATGACTTTCTTTTGATAAAAACGTGCTAATCTATTTTGATATACTCGTGAGTGATTAACAGTTGACCATCCCTTCTCGTCTAAAAGTTTCAATTGAGCGAGAAGTGTTGAGCGATGCTCATCAAGAGAAAACTCCTTGTTCAATTGTACTCTTAAGGACGGGATGAGGACTTCATATGGAACTACCGCCTCCATTCCAAATGTTAAGGAATATGGAGTCTGCCCAGTGGGTGTGTGGATTGAAGTTCGGTATGCCCATAGAGCCTCAATCAGTTTCTCTGGCCAATCTGTGTATCGGTTAGATTTACACGTTTTCTTGATGATTTTTATCAAAGTCTTGTTAGTTGCCTCTGCTTGGCCATTGACTTGCGGATAATAAGGAGACGCATGATGCAATGCAATCTTATACCTGTTACAGAGGTCCTTCAATTCTTGGGAGATGAACTGCGGTCCATTGTCGGTGACGATAGTGCTTGAAATCCTGAACCTTGTGATGATATTCTTCATGATAAACTTGCAAATGGTTGATGCTTTGACTTCCGTGTAAGCTTCGGCTTCTTCCCACTTGGTGAAATACTCTGTTGCAGTGAGAATGAAAGATTTTTGCTTAGTGCCGGAATTGGGATCACCGAGAGGTCCAATGATGTCAAAGGCCTACATGGAGAAAGGCCATGGGGAGGAAACAAGATGGAGTGAAGATGCAAGAGAATGGATCTTGTCGGCATGAAGTTGATGTTGGGTTTTCTCGGGTTTCTCCGGATTGCTCACGCAGCGGAAAATAAAATATTAAACAGCGATCCGTTCCGGTTTAGAAAAAACTAAAACTACGATTATCGGATAATCGATTCTCACCGTGTGCGGATTCGAATCCGCAACCGTTCGGTTCCATCGGCGCGACACCGCAAGCCGCGCAAGTGCCCGGCCTCTAGCGAAGTCCACGCAATCCTCCCTGCGACGGATATCCTCGCGTTCCTCGTTCTTCACAGCCCACGAAACCTCCGCCGGTCGCCGCAATGATCGCCGCAACGCGCGGACGATTTCCGGTCGAACGGGATTCGGAGAAGTGGCGGAGTAGATCTGGATCTGTCTGGACGCCAGAGAGAGAGAGAAACTGAGGAGGGGCGGCTAGGGTTAGCAGCAACTTGGCCTGCTCAGCTCGTTTGCTATGTTTTATACTAACCGCGCGGTTTTTCATAAAAACCCCCAGTTTATATAAAACCCACTTATTTATCCATCGCCTTGAGAATCATTCGCGTGTGACCCTCTAGGCCCAAGTACCAGTCTAGTTAATGGCCCAACAAGCCCAGTGACTCCTCACTGACTTTATTAATCAATTAATAACCCTTTATTAATTAATTAATCAATCGAATTGATGTCGCACATCGAATTCGACCGGGCCTCCGATCACGTTGGGTACCAAGCAACACCGCGTGAACCCAGAAGGTATTGGGGTTAAGTAACCCACTCTTAGAACCTTTCCGCCGACAGTTACCGCGTGGATATAATCCTTCATTCGTACAATGCTCTCGAGTCAACTCAGGGTATGGCGAGTTGTCAAACCCTAACCGTTCGACTCACTTGGATTGGATGCCGCTGATGAATATCGGAAAACTCCTTTCCCGATATTATCGTCCGCCCTGGCCAGGGACTTCCGCGCATCCTTCCTAGAGCATTCTCCCTCTAAGTACCGAGAGCGAATGATTCCTTATTGACACACAATTCCCTTCGACGGTATTCTGCTGTACCCAATCCTTGGCGTATTAGAATCCCGTGGCTAGATATTCGTAAACCAAGGTCAAAGCACATAAGTCCACCGACAAGGTGTCCTTGGTGTCTCAGGTCCGAGGACCATCCACGCAACTACGACAATAGAATCAAGCTGGTTGACAGTGAGGTACAATACCATCTAGCGATTCAGTCGGATCAGTTCAGTGAATTCATTCTCCAATGAGCACCTATAGATTCGCCTTAGTGTCTCCACACAAGTGACTTATGAGACCAGTCACCCTCATCATATGAGCAGGAGTAATCTGTACTAGTCTAACCGGATATCCGATGTCCTTCTCGGATATCCTCCGACTAGGAACGATTAAGAATATGTGTGTTTAAGTGATCAGTCTCATTAGTATGATCTCATCATAATATGATCACCATAGCACATATTCACGGACTTCATTATGAAACGATAATTAATGCGATTTACACATAATGAATATTATGCCATTATATTAATAAATGAACGAGATTTACATAGTCAGATTGGCTTGTAGGCCACCTAAACTAACAATCTCCCACTTGGACTAAAGCCAATCACCTTTATACAATAAGCCTATAGACTCTAGGTGACGCTCAAACACAATTTGAGCCAACGGCTTTGTCAGTGGATCTGCTACATTGTCGACGGATGGAACTCTTTCCACTACTACATCTTCTCTGGATATGATCTCTCTGATAAGATGAAATCGCCTCAGAATATGCTTCGATTTCTGATGAGACCGCGGCTCTTTCACTTGCGCAATGGCTCCATTGTCGCACAACAGTGGAACAGGCTCAGAGATGCTGGGAACTACGCCGAGGTCGGTGATGAATTTTTTCAACCACACTGCTTCCTTGGCGGCTTCAGCTGCAGCGATGTACTCAGCTTCAGTCGTCGAATCTGCAGTGGTTACTTGCTTGGAACTCTTCCAGCACACTGCGCCTCCGTTCATAGTAAACACGAATCCAGATGTAGACTTGCTATCATCTGGATCTGACTGGAAACTCGAGTCAGTAAAGCCTCGCAGTTTCAAGTCACCTCCTCCATAGACAAGAAACATATCCTTAGTTCTTCTCAAGTACTTAAGGATACATTTCACTGCCTTCCAGTGCTCTTCGCCTGGATCAGCTTGAAATCTGCTCGTAACACTTAGAGCAAATGCAACATCAGGTCGTGTACATAGCATGGCATACATGATAGATCCTATGGTAGAGGTATAAGGTATTCTATCTATGAATGCCCTCTCATCAGGAGTCTTAGGAGACTGCTCCTTTGAGAGATTAATTCCATGTCTCATCGGTATGAGACCTCTCTTGGAATTTTCCATGCGAAACCTTTTGACTATGGTATCTATGTACAAGGATTGGGTCATTCCAAGCATCCTCTTTGATCTATCTCTATAGATCCGTATTCCCAATACGTAGGATGCTTCTCCCAAATCCTTCATGGAGAAGTTTTTCGACAGCCAGATCTTTACTGATGACATCATGGCTACATCATTCCCAATGAGTAGTATGTCATCTACGTAAAGAACTAGAAAAGTGACTGCACTCCCACTGATCTTCTTGTACACACAAGGCTCATCTTCATTCTTAATAAAGTCATAAGACTTGACAGCCTCGTCAAATCTTATGTTCCAGCTCCGAGAAGCCTGCTTCAGTCCATAAATAGACCTCTGAAGCTTGCACACTTTATTTGGAGATTCTTTGGATGTGAAACCTTCTGGTTGTATCATATACACCTTTTCCTCAAGGTTACCATTGAGGAAGGCAGTCTTCACATCCATCTGCCAGATTTCATAATCAAAATGTGCAGCAATGGCGAGTAGAACTCTAATCGACTTTATCATGGCAACTGGTGAGAAAGTCTCGTCATAGTCAATTCCTTGCCTTTGACGATATCCCTTTGCCACCAAACTTGCCTTATAAGTGTCGATCCGTCCATCAGCACCGATCTTTCTCTTAAAGATCCACTTGCAACCGATGGGTACAATACCCTCGGGCAAGTCCTCCAAGTTCCAAACTTGGTTGGTGTACATGAACTGGATTTCTGAGTTCATGGCTTCTCGCCATTTCCCAGCTTCTGGGCCTTCTATGGCCTCCTGGTAGGTTTTAAGATCATCATCCTCATTATATTCTACCTTAGACTCACCTTCAGCAATATGTCCCACATTTCGTTCGAGTAGTCTAGGTACTCTACCAGATCTACGAGGCTCATCTGTGTGTACCTGAACAGATTCAGGAACTGATATCTCATCTGATGATAATGTAGCTGTTTGGGGATCTGGAACCTCTTCCAGTACTATTTTACTCTCACTGTCCTCCTGGAGAAGGTATTCCTCTTCCAGGAAGACAGCTTTCTTGGCGACAAACACCTTTTGTTCACCAGGATGGAAAAAATAGTATCCAAAGGTTTCCTTTGGATATCCCACAAACTTGCATTTATCAGTTCGTGCTTCCAACTTGTCTGGATCATGCCTCTTTACATGAGCAGGACAACCCCAGACTTTAACATGTTTAAATTCTGGTTTCCTGCCTTTCCATATCTCATATGGAGTAGAGGCCACAGACTTGCTGGGTACTCTGTTCAGTAGGTATGCTGCTGACTCTAAAGCATACCCCCAGATGGACACTGGTAATCCTGAAAAGCTCATCATGGATCGCACCATGTCCAACAAGATGCGATTCCTCCTTTCTGATACATCATTCATCTGTGGTGTATATGGAGGGTTTAGCTGAGAAAGGATACCATTATCCTTTAAGAATTGTGTGAAATTAGTACTCAAGTATTCTCCTCCTCGATTTGATCGAAGAGCTTTAATACTCTTTCCTAACTGCTTCTCTACCTCATTCTTGAACTCCTTGAACTTCTCAAATGCTTCCGACTTGTACTTCATTAAGTACACACAGCCGAATCTTGAGAAGTCATCGGTGAACGTGATGAAGTAAGAAAAGCCACCTTTGGCTTGGGTGGACATTGGACCACATACATTTGAATATATTAGTTCCAAAATGTCCTTGGCACGTTCTCCATGTCCAGTAAATGGAGATTTTGTCATCTTTCCCATAAGGCAGGATTCACATGTTGCAAACGATTCATAATCGAATGTTGTTAAATAACCATGCTTATGCAACTTTTGCAACCTGCTTTCGCCAATGTGCCCAAGTCTACAATGCCACATGTAGGCCTGGTTCACACAATTCTTGCTCTTCTTAAGAGCATTATCAATTTGAAGATTGTAATAAGAAACATTTAAGAGATATAGACCGTTGACTAAAGATGCTGAAGCTATTGATTTATTATCATAATAAATCGAACAACTTCTATTCTCAATAGTCAACCTATATCCTATCTTGTCCAAACAAGATATCGATATGATGTTCTTTATTATGCTAGGAACATAATAACAATCTTTTAATAGTAAGGTGTCTCCCGATGGAAGCTTGAGGTTTGCTATCCCAACAGCAATCGCCGCAACTTTTGCGTCGTTTCCTAACCTCAATTCCACCTCACCTTGTCTCAGCTTGCGCTTACTTGTCAGCATCTGCACATCATGGCAGATATGAGAAGCACATCCGGTATCTAATACCCACGATGTGGAATTTCTAACTGATAAGTTGATATCTATCATATAGATATCTGAAGCTTCATATAGCTTCACCTTTTCTTGATCTTTATCATTAAGGAACTCCTTGCAGTTCCTCTTCCAGTGACCATACTGCTTATAGTAGAAGCAGTCACCCTTCACTACTCTTTTGCCTTTGTCCTTTGATCTTTTATCGTTAGCAATCATCTCTGCTACAGGGGCATCCAATGCCGATTCAGCAGGAGGATCAGCTCCAGGGACAAAGTTATTGTGCTCAGATCTGAAGACATTCTTCAGGTTTCTGAACCAATCTGAGTAGATCAGGTAAGTCAAAACGGCATCAAGTATGCCACGGAGTGGGTTATTCGACGACATAATTCTTTACAGGAGATAAGTAAAATCTATTTAGCAGATGTTCAATTATTAAAATTTAAAACAAGACATGGTCTTTTGTTCAAGTTTAACTCCCACTAATTTTCGACGGACTGTATAACCCTCAGTTATACAAAACGGGAGACGCCGACAGTTTCCTAGTGGGGATCAAAATCTCAATGACTTGCACTACGGCCTTGTGGATAGCACAACAAACTGTAATACAATCAAAGAGCACCCAACTCATGGGACTTGCAACTCCTTGCAATATCTGATCATGGCTTCGGTCCCCAGAGATTTAATGGCCTTGTGGATAGCACAACAAATCATTAATTTTGGTCTAAGCTTACCATCATTACGCGACGAGCAAAGATTTGCATGCAGCCCTTGTGGATAGCACAACAAAGCTACATGGTTCCTCTACCCCGATCTATAGGCATCTAATGCCATAGCCACAGTTTCTCCTCCCAATTAAACAGGCCTTGTGGATAGCACAACAAACCTGCCTAAAGTGATTCGAATCCTATGACTATAACGATGGTGGACTACGCGGTAAGTTCTCAACTACTCGCGTTACGACTTAGAGTTTATCTGAGGGTATTTAGATAACTTTTATCTTGGTCTCTCCTAGGTGATAGTATATAAATATATCGTATATATTTACTAAATACTATACCTGTTTTGATTCATAATCAAAAGAAAATAATGCATCACATACATGTCATTAGTGTGGTTATGGATAGCACAGTGGGTTTGACTGGAGCCAACAGTCAAACGCACACACAATCTAACACAACAATTATATTAGATATCCTGCAAACACATAGGCAAGAGATCTCCATCTTTTCGCCTTCCTGGTTGCAGCTGTGGATCGTCCTCGCTCCTTCTTCGGTTGCCTCGATCATATTACATTTAAATTCTAGAATTTACAAATAAATTGAAGAAGGCCTTATGGCGAGTACAAGAGGGAGAGGGAGGTAGAAATACATCGGAGTATGAGAGAGAGAGGTGGGCAGACCTTTATTTATTAACAATTAATAAACAATCATACATCCACGATCCACACAATACATTCATCACATGAATAATTAAATAAGTGCATATCCATGACTACGGTGTGTTTTAAACATCCCACATGATTCAGCGCATCACATGGCTAAAATAAAAGAGTTTTAAAAAATAGATAACTTTGGCTTTCAAAAAGCTGAGATCCAATCAAAATTGGCATTTGAATTTCGAAAACTCATTTTATTAACTTAACATGCAATTAAATCAAAATTTAAAAGCATTAAACACACATCACATGCGTACACACTCCGAATTAATAATTCCAGATTATTCCATACAAATTAGAACAATTCTAATAATCTAACACTTAGATTAAACCCCACTAATAATCTAACAATTAGACTATTAATGACTAATCTAACTCTTAGACTAGTCCATCAAAGTTAATTAATAATTTAACACTTAAATTAATAATCAACCAAATTAATTATTAACCACTAATCTAACACTTAGATTAACCGATTAATGTTAATTATTAATTTAACTCTTAAACTAATAATTAACTCTAAGTAATTAATAATTAATTAATCTAACTCTTAGATTAAATAATTAAAGTCATCATTAATTTAACTATTAAATTAATGACTAACAATAATTAATTAAGGACTACCAATTTAACATTTAAATCAGTCATTTAAGTTAATTATTAATTTAATAATTAAATTAATAACTAACACAAATATTAATTAACAATTAGATGAAACAATGGTTAATAATCTAACAATTAGACTAATAACTAATTTAACATTTAAATTAGTTAAATTGAGGTTAATAATCAATTTAACATTTAAATTTATATTAACCCCAATTAATTAACAACTAATAAATTAATCGAATTGTTAATATATTTTGGTAATGATTCAAAATCATTTTAAGTCCATTTAAATAAGATAATTGAAAAATAAATTTAATTTTCAAAACTTTTTTGAATTTTAAAACTTATTTTCAATTTCAATTTTATATTAAATGGGCATTGGGGTTTTAAGAATAATAAAAACAATAGAATTGGGCTCAGCCACTTGGGCTGAGCCAAGGGCTCGGGCCCTGGTCAAGCCAGGGCTCTAACCAGGCGGCCGCCTGGCTTAGGGCTGGCTGGGCATGGCCCTGGACCCTGCCCTGCCGGTCCGACCGGCTCGGGACCGGGCTCCCAACGCCAGTTCAACCCCTAAACAGCCCAGCTCGGACCGCTCCTTCCTCCCAGAAAACCCTAAACGGCAGGAAACATGGCGACGGGAGGAGATGTGCAGGGCGCCGCCGGCCGGCCCCCCCCGGTGCCGCCGGCCCCGATCGACGATGCCCCCGGCGCCGGCGACGCGCCGCCGGCGGTGGCCAAACAAGAGCTGGTCGAGCCCTTAAAAGGAACCCCAAAAACTGATTTTCAGGGTTAAAAAATGAACTTGGACTCGATTTTGCAGCTCATCAAGGCCACCCCGGAGGCGGTTTAGGTGACCGGTGGATAGTGATGACTATCCTCAAGGGATCCAGGGTCCTAACTCCCCATCCCAACACTTGGGAAACGAGTACGAAGTCGCCGAAGAGACTCGGTTCATCATCTCATGAAGAACACCGAAAGCCCCAAAGTAAAATTCGAAAAATTGCAGAAAAATAATCTAATTAACTGTGCCCATCACATGAACACAGATCTGACAATTAATCGAATATTTAGCATGGAATAACACATGAAATATTAATTTTGGAGACCGAAACGGGACGATAAACAGTGGAACCTGGCTCTGATACCACTGTTGGGTTTTCTCGGGTTTCTCCGGATCACTCACGCAGCGGAAAATAAAATATTAAACAGCGATCCGTTCCCGTTTCGAAAAAACTAAAACTACGATTATCGGATAATCGATTCTCACCATGTGCGGATTCGAATCCGCAACCGTTCGGTTCCGTCGGCGCAACACCGCAAGCCGCGCAAGTGCCCGGCCTCTAGCAAAGTCTATGCGATCCTCCCTGCGACGGATATCCTCGCGTTCCTCGTTCTTCGCAGCCCACGAAACCTCCGCCGGTCGCCGCAATGATCGCCGCAACGCGCGGACGATTTCCGGTCGAACGGGATTCGGAGAAGTGGCGGAGTAGATCTGGATCTGTCTGGACGCCAGAGAGAGAGAGAAACTGAGGAGGGGCGGCTAGGGTTAGCAGCAACTTGGCCTGCTCAGCTCGTTTGCTATGTTTTATACTAACCGCGCGGTTTTTCATAAAAACCCCCGGTTTATATAAAACCCACTTATTTATCCATCGCTTTAAGAATCATTTGCGTGTGACCCTCTAGGCCCAAGTACCAGTCCAGTTAATGGCCCAACAAGCCCAGTGACTCCTCACTGACTTTATTAATCAATTAATAACCCTTTATTAATTAATTAATCAATCGAATTGATGTCGCACATCGAATTCGACCGGGCCTCCGATCACGTTGGGTACCAAGCAACACCGCGTGAACCCGGAAGGTATTGGGGTTAAGTAACCCACTCTTAGAACCTTTCCGCCGACAGTTACCGCGTGGATATAATCCTTCATTCGTACAATGCTCTCGAGTCAACTCAGGGTATAGCGAGCTGTCAAACCCTAACCGGTCGACTCACTTGGCTTGGATGCCGCTGATGAATATCGGAAAACTCCTTTCTCGATATTATCGTCCGCCCTGGCCAGGGACTTCCGCGCATCCTTCCTAGAGCATTCTCCCTCTAAGTACCGAGAGCGAATGATTCCTTATTGACACACAATTCCCTTCGACGGTATTCCGCTGTACCCAATCCTTGGCGTATTAGAATTCCGTGGCTAGAGATTCGTAAACCAAGGTCAAAGCACAGAAGTCCACCGACAAGGTGTCCTTGGTGTCTCAGGTCTGAGGACCATCCACGCAACTACGACAATAGAATCAAGCTGGTTGACAGTGAGGTACAATACCATCTAGCGATTCAGTCGGATCAGTTCAGTGAATTCATTCTCCAATGAGCACCTATAGATTCGCCTTAGTGTCTCCACACAAGTGACTTATGAGACCAGTCACCCTCATCATATGAGCAGGAGTAATCTGTACTAGTCTAAGTGGATATCCGATGTCCTTCTCGGATATCTTCCGACTAGGAACGATTAAGAAAATGTGTGTTTAAGTGATCAGTCTCATTAGTATGATCTCATCATAATCTGATGACCATAGCACATATTCACGGACTTCATTATGAAACGATAATTAATGTGATTTACACATAATGAATATTATGCCATTATATTAATAAATGAATGAGATTTACATAGTCAGATTGGCTTGTAGGCCACCTAAACTAACAGTTGACACTTACCACACCTAGGTACAAACCCTACACAATTTTCTTCCATGGTTGGCCAGTAATATCCTTGTCTAAGGATTTTCTTTGATAACATATGTCCATTAACATGGCCACCACAAACTCCAGCATGAGCTCCTTCCATAATCTTCCAAAGCTCATCTTCATCTAAGCATCTCAGAAGGATACCATCAAATCCACGTCTATATAACTCGCCCCCAACCAGGGTGTATCTTTGAGCAATTCTCCTGATAGCCCTATTCTCCTCAGGGCAGGACTGATCTTCACAATATTTGGCGATCTCGTAATACCATGGTTTCTCTTCATCTTCCATCTCTTATTGCAGCTCTAATATCATAATTTCTCTCTTTTCCACGATATCTCCATCTCTAACCTTCTTCAGCAATTTCTCATTAATTCAAAGAAAGGAAGGGTCCTCTACAGTAGGAGAGAGACGCCTATTAATGATGATCGATTCGGATTGTATGCTGATTGAGAAATTTAGAGATGATACGAGAGAAGTTAGAGTGTCAGCTAAGATGTTCTGATTCCGAGGAACATGGACAAAGATCAGTTTCATGAAAAGTTTGTTTAATGAAAAGCTTGACATAAGTTGAGGTCAATTCTTGATAAGGCTTGAGTTTGGGATCAAGGGTGCGATTTTTGGTGAGCACTTGACAAAGAATCAACTGACTATCACCTACAATCCGCAGTTTGGTGGCACCATGAAGATGAGCGGCCTCGAGGCCGGTAAGAAGAGCCTCATATTCAACTATATTATTGGTAACATGAAAGGCAAGCTGAAAGGCTTGGGGAATAGTAACACCTTTAGGTGATAGGAGAACAATGTCGATAACCTTACCATGAGAATTCAGAGCTCCATCAAAATACAGAGTCCACATGTCATCTTTGATTCTGTCAATGGACATCAGTTCCTCATCCGGAAACTCCGATCGAACCGGGTCAAATATGGGTAAAGGGGGATGAGTAAGATGTTCTGCTATGGCATAGCCTTTTATTGCTTTTTACTGAATGTAGATGATATCAAACTGAGATAAAAAGCTCTGCCAACGTGCTAATCGATCGGTGAGAACAAATTTCTCGAGAAGGAACTTGATCAGATTCATCCTAGTGATGAGATGGACTTCATGGGCCAGGAAATAATGCTTCAGCTTCTGAACTACCTAGACCAATACAACACATGTTTTCTCCATCGTCGTATACCTTTGTTCAGCGGGGTTGAGAAGTTTAGAGAGGTAATAGGCTGCCCTCTCCTTTCCTTCTTCATCTTCTTGTGTTAGGATAGCCCCTGCCGCGTCATCCAGGACAGAAATATAAAGAACTCAATGCTTGTTCGGAGATGGTGGTCTCAAAACAGGAGGGCTTGCAAGATACTTCTTCAATCCTTCGAATGCCTCCTGACACTTATCATCCCAATCAAACTTAACTCCCGGCTTAGTAAGCTCGTAGAATGGTTTACACCTTTGTGAATGCTGAGAGACAAAGCGGCGAATAAACTGCAACCTCCCGATTAATCTTCTCAGTTCTTTCAAATTCTTAGGTGGTGGCATTTCAATAATAGCTTTGGCCTTGTTGGGATCAATCTCAATGTCCCGTTTATTGACTATGAATCCTAACAACTTCCCTGATGAGACACCAAATACGCACTTCTTTGAATTCATTTTCAATTGATATTCTCTTGATCTTTCTAAAACCTTTACCAGAATTTCCGCATGCTCAACTTTGGTATTAGACTTCACCAGTAAGTCATCCACATATACTTCCAAATTTATATGCATCATATCATGGAATATAACCATCATAGCCCTCTGATAAATGGCTCCAACATTCTTCAATCCAAACCGTATGACAACATAACAATATGTGCCCCATAGTGTAGTGAATGACGTCTTCTCTTGATCGTCTTCTGCCAATCTAATTTGATTATATCTTGAAAAGCCATCCATGAAGGATAGAGTCTCAAATCCAGTTCTGTTGTCGATCAGTACATCTATATAAGGCAGTGGGAAATCATCTTTTGGACACGCCCGGTTCAAATCTCGAAAGTCAATACAAATCCTGACCTTTCCATCTTTTTTCATGATCGGGACTATATTAGCCACCCATTGTGGATAGAGGACAATTCTAATAATTTTAGCTTTATGCAATTTATCGACATCTTCCTTCATCTTCAAAGCTATCTGTGGGTAGAATTGCCTTAATTTCTGTTTGACCGGTCTAGCTCCATCTTTTAATGTCAATCGGTGCTCTACTAGGGAAAAATCTATCTCTGGCATATCTTCATAGCTCCAGGCAAAAGTGTCCTTGTAATCTCTAAGAACTCGAACCAATGCCTCTTCATCTGATCCGAAAAGACTTTGACTAATGAGGACAATCCTAGGTTCTTCTTCGATTCCTAGATTGATTTCTTTTGTTGGTTCCTCTACAGCAGCTGAAGGTTCATCAAATCTTTTCACTCCACTCGCGTATGCCTTAGTTGCGTTCTCTTCTTCTTCTTCTTCTTCTTCTTCTTCTTCAATGACGGGGTCCTTCTCATGTACCAATTCATACACCCCACATCCATTATCAGCTAACTCATCTACCTCATATCCTTCTGACAACTGGATTGGATTCTCTAATAATTGAGGGATTTGGTAGATGGAAAGCACTTAGAAGCTAACTCCTGGAGGTATCTATTTGGAATTCTCTTACCCTTAGATTTCCTAGACTTCCTAACCTGACTAATTTCACTAGACTCTCTAACTTCATTAAACTGCCTACCACTAGACTCACTATTCTGACCTAGGGAGGATGAAGAAGGATGAAAATTATTGGACACATGAGGGAATATAGGGGAATCCTCCCCAGAGGAGGGGCAGAGTAGATCAAGAAGAGAATCTTGCCCGAACGACCCGTGCAATGGGGTACATCCGGACAGGTAGTATGAGGTTTCTTCGATGAAGATCTGAGAGGAAAAGGTTGCCAAATCAGCATTCTTTTTTGGACATTTTTAATAGTCATCATGAAACAAGAATGAATTTTAAAAGGGGGATGATCATGAGGAGGAAGAAATGGCACCATTGACAGAGGATTGGGGGGATCATATAGTAGTAAGTCCCAGATCAAATCATGGATTCTCTCTAGGTCGAGAGGAGTCTGAGGTAAAATGTCCTGAGGAGATAGAGTGACGATAATGGGCGGATTCCGAGGTAGATCTTCAGTGATGACCCTCGACTAAGTCGGGGTCAAGAGTAGAGTACGAAACAGGGTGTGAAGGGTGAAAACATGCGAGGGATAAGTAGCCCTTCAGAGATGATATGTTGTCAAACCAGTTTCATAGGGGTCATCTGGCTTCCCTTTATCTGTCTCCTCATCCAGCAAAATCCTTTTATCAAATATGGCTCCAGGCCCTTCTATCAGTTCATCAATCAACGGTGGCCACTGAGACTCGGTGGGATGCAAGAATAGTCTATTCAATGCTATGTACAGGTCTCAAGTGTCAAACCAACGGTACCATTCACATTCTGGATCATAGAACTTCCTCCTTTTCATTGGCCGCAGAGCCTCTAAGGATTTGTATGTCAACAGCGGTGTGCATTGTCTGGCCAATTCTCTTCCATGAATGTCATGCAAGTCAAAATGGGAAGTTATTATCACAGTATTATTATGATCATGCCGGAGTATGGGCCCCGTTATAAAATGGGTAGACAAGGTCCAATTCAGGGGATCCCGCTTTTCCTTACATGGTGTAACCATTGTCTTCCATATTTTGTGACCATTTTCTTCCTCTTGTTGCTGGACAATTGTGTGTCTCACTTTCTTGGGTTTGTAACCCAGGCCATTCCCGGATATCCTCCTGTCATCTTTCACTGGCTTAATTATGCTCTACAGTTGTGCCCCAAAACCTTTTCTAGGCTGATACCCAGTCTTCATGATATTTCATCCAGGGGTACTCATGAGCTTCCCCCTCTTTACAGCATCAATTGGATAGGATGAAGGAATGGTGCACTTCAATGGATCAGCCAATGGTAGGTAAGTCTGTAGCATAGAAAGAATGGGTTGTTGAACATATGGAGAGACTGGAATTGGATTTGTATTCAATGAGTGAGCAGCAGCAAGGATGGGCATGTTAGTGACCTTGGTGACTCATCCTTTATAGGGAAACTTGAGGCATTGGTGATTTGTAGATGGTATAGCCTCGAGTAGCTTAATGTAAGGACGGCCGAGTATCCTTTCAGCGAAGGATCAATCTCCAGAATGTGGAATTCAACTTCTGCATGACAGACTGGTCCCAATTCAACCTTCAGATATACCATTCCGAGAGGGAAACGGGTGGAGTTATCATAAGCCGTAACAGAGATGGGGGAAGTTAGCCATTTTTCTCTAGGTACACACAGAATTCCAATGTTTTTGGAGGCAACACATTGATAGACGCTCTAGTATCCACTAGGCATGCATCCACAGCTTTACTGCAAATGTTAACAGTTATACTCAGTGCCATGCCCCTTACCGCCAAGGGTGCCAATTCAGAAGGGTGGAAGGATATAGAGGGCTGATCCCCCTGAGGAACTAGCAGAGCCATAATCTTTTCTACCTGCACATCTTCATTAACCATGACTTTCTGTAAATATTGCATCAAGGCTTCTTGATGGGTTTTAAATCTTTTAATTAATTCTAGAATGGAAATACGTGCCGGTGTCCTGTCTAGATACTTCAGCATATCATATTGAGTACCTGGTGCACTCTCTTCATTCTACACTTCATCAGCTACTCGTGACGTACTTTCTTGAACGGCAGATTGTGGGAATACTTTGATGAATATGCGGCCGCTCTAGAGCTCAACAATGGATGAGGCAGGCGATGCTTTTAATACTGTCGGGTTTATGAGGGGTTTAGAGGGCATTATGGGTTGGCTTTACGATACAACGGGTGATTGATTAACGCGGATGAGGGGTTTAGATGCTAAGGTGTGGTGTAAGGACTGAGGCTTTCGGATCCGGTTTTCGGGGTCGGACCCTGTAGTTCAGGCTCCAGTGGGGCAGAGACCCTGTGATGTTTCCCGTCGAGCGGGCTCGACGCGGTTTAAACGGTGTCTACCATTGCAGACGCGTTTTAGGTTCTGCCACGTGGGTGCCACGTGGGCTGGCTTTGGGCCGCGAGAGTACGGCCCTGTCGTGTCGCCTGAACGGCGTCCACGTGTGACGACGCCTTTCAGACTGCGACTCCGGGGTTGTCAGAGTGCGGCCCTGACATGTCGCCTGAACAGCGTCTGCTTTGGACGACGCGTTTTCAGAGTCTTGTCAGAACAGCCGTCACATCACCTGATAGACGTCCGTGGATGTCGACGCGTTTTAGCCAGTCTCTGGTTAACCCCGCGAGCCCTCCTTCTTTCCCTCATTTTCTTCCTTCTCTCTTTCTCTCCTTCCGTTCCGGCGAACTCGGCGGCGATTCCTCCTCCTCCCTCTCTTCCTCCCACCATTCCATCTTTTCCTCCACTCCATCCCCTACCTAGCTCCCACCACTACCACCTCCACTTCCACTGCGGCGTTTTACTCTCCGGACGGCGGCCGACGTCACGGTGGAGTAAGGACGACCACGGCGGTACCGGCGGCGGCGTGGGGCGAGACGGGTGGACGGCTTGAAGCTTGGAGGAGTTCAAGTAACAGGTAGGGTGACGGCCCCCATAGTATTGTGTTTAAACCATGTTTTCCCCCGTTTAAGCATGTTATGGATCTTTGGTTTGGGGGGAGGTAGAACAAGCATGTTTAGGAGTTCTTCTTGATGATATGAGGGATTTCTATGAATGTGATTTCCTGTGGATTGGATTGCCCCTCTTTCCCCTCTGTTTTTGGGTGATTTTGGGGTTGTTGGGGTTGAAAAGGGAGCCCTCGGGCTCATGGCAGACTCTGGTTCCTGGGCTTGAAAGACGTCGTGCATGGACGACGCCTTTTTAAAGGGCGTCGGGCCATCACGACGCCTTTTAGGCAGGAATCGCCTTACTGAGAGTCTGCCAGTTCGAGGATTCTGGGACTAAAAGACGTCATGGGTGGGCGACGCGATTTGAATAGCGTCGGGTAGCCATGACGCCTTTTAAGGCAGAAATCCTCTGAGTAATGTTTTCTGGAATTCCTGGATTTCTGTGCTAAATGGCGTCTGAGGATGTCGACGCCATTCAAAAGGCGACCACTGGTGTCGACGCCTTTTAAGGCTTGATTCTGAAGACAGTGTTTTACATAAACCAGTACATGGAGCTTGAATGGGGTCGGCCTTGGGCGACGCGATTCAAGACAGAACCACATTAATTCATGCCAGTAAAATGTGCTCATACTACTAGATAGTTAGTTAGCGCGTGTTTTAGTGTACTCGATAGAGATGAATTCTTTATGACCGGATGGTACTACCTTGTATGTTATGCGATCGCGGACTTTTCACGTGACCGGATCGTACTGTGCTGGGCTTTGTGTTACTGTGGACCTGGAGTGACAGTGTAGCGCTTTATCACCCTGTGCTGGTGTGGGCGTAGCACAGCGCCGGTGGGGGCGTGGGCGGGGTGACGCCTAGTGAGAGAGGGTCACCTGGTGAACCCCGGGGTCAGCTAGTACCGGTGTCGGAGTGGTACATTCGGAGAGTCACTCATGCTGAGGAAAGGAGTAACCACCTGAGCCAGTTGGGCCGGAGTAGCTAGTGTGCTATCCGAGGGGTTACCGCTTGGTCTCAGCGGGTCGAGGTTTTCCCACCGTTGTTTGTGTGGTTGGCGAGTTTTATCGAGACGACAGTTATGGGTTCCCTAGTCGGCTGATTTAGAATATGCATGTTTATTATATTTCGACTGCATGTGATTTCACGTTGAGAATTAGGAATTGTACCTACTACTGTGCTGATTACTTTACCGTTAGCTGTACTTTGCACTTGTGGGTGTGTGCGTGGGCAGTGGGGATCGAAGGATCCCTACTGAGTCTTGTCTTTGAGACTCACCCCTGCGGTTTTCAGGTGAGGACTCCCGGCAGACCTAGCGAGGAGAGTGCGGCCGTGTGTTGAACACCGTCAGCGGTTATTCCGGGGTATGCCCCGACGTAGTTGTTATTTTATTCCTGGCCTGTATGTTTAATTATTTCCTTTCTGTTGGAGTATGTAATTATTTGTTGTATCGAGTCGCATTGTAATAATTTTAATTCCTGCACTTTCATTTCAATACAATGCGATGTGAATGTTTAGCTTAGTTTATTATTTATTTCCCAGACTTATGTAGATCCTGGTTTAGTTCCAAATTAATGATTCGGTACCCATTTAGTAATCGGATCCCCGATTATAGAGTGGCGGGTCGTTACATGTGGTATCATGGCGGATGGTTGATGGTGTAGGGAACGGTATGCGCAATAATGGTTTGGATGGGATAATGGGTTCGTGGACAGGTGGTGAAGGGTTATTTGGTGGTGGCGTTGGGGTTATGGTTTGAGGAAGGTGGGTAATGGAGTAGGGTTAGCGGGTAAGGGTGATGATGGGGTTGGCGAGGACCTGGAGATGTGGACAATGCGGCGGGGTGGTGGTTCGGCGGTATTCCGTTTGTAACCTGTGGAATATATAGATGACGTCTCTTCGACTCTCCATTATTGCCCTCTATTAGCCTCAGACTAGCTATTGGTGAGGATTGGGCAATCTGGTTATGGTGCTCTAGTAGCGGGTTTTGTACTATTCCTATATTCTGTGGAGGCGCTGCTTGTTGAACTGGCACTCTCTGTTGTTGCAATTGTTGTTGTTGTGGTCTCCTTGCTTTCAAGGCGGCAATATATTTCCTCATTTCTTCTCAGTCTATTCCTCCTTGGTCATTTAGGTCGTGGATATAATCCCTGAATTAAAAATACGCGCCCACAGTATGCCCAGGTTGTCGGTGATACAAACAATACAGAGAGGCAACTGCATTAGGTGGCCAGATGGTCTTTTCCTTAGGCAACACCAAGGCATTGGCTGCCATGAGGGCATTAAAGACATCAGAGAGAGTCTCCAGTAATTGGGGATATGCTGCTCTCTTGGGACCGGGAGGCTTCCTCTACTATGAATAATCATTCGGAAGAGGAACCTGGTTGTAGTTTGGTTGTTGCTGGGGTTGATTGTACACTTGTTGAGGAGGATGTTAGGGTAATTGAAGCTGTTGTGGTTGTGGATGAGGTTGTTGTTGGAATTGCTGGGTGTAGCTGTTGGAATTGCTGAGTAGGTGGCCTATAGCCCTACTAATTTGATTGTCTTTGTGCATTATATGGTGATGGCTGATTTCTGACTAACTGACCATGGTTATTATTCATGATGTTCACTTGTTCATGGGATATGGTTCCTTCAGTGATTGGTCCAACTATAACAATATTCGGGACATTAGGCTTCCTAGGTGGCGGCCTATAAGTCCGATGGGGATCAAACACATTGGAGAATGTTGTATCTTTAAATGCATTCTGGGCATAGCGCGCCCTCTCATATAACTCTGCCATTGTAGTCAGATTGTTCAGAGTCAGAACCAACTTGTACTATGGCGTAGCATTAGCAATCATCATTTTCACTTGTTCCTGCTCAGACAAATGGTCTCTTATTTTCTCAGCCATGGATTTGCCATCTATCAGCGAACACCACAAAATCTTCATTTGACTTCATCTTTTCATTGACTAAGTCTGTAATGGATAAGGTGGGTGCTTCCCGATCTTTATACCTCCGCAAGAATTTATTGGATACTACAACAAAATTTTCGACTTCACTCGGATCCAGGGAAAAGAACCACTCCAAAACTGACCCTTCCAATGACCTCCTGAATAGCAAGGCCAGTGCCCGTTTGTCGTTTTGCCAAAAGGAGGATTTAAATAGGAATTCTTTAAGGTGAATGAAAGGATTGCCAGTGCCTTTATATTTTCGGTACACTGGCATTTCAGACGGCAATAGATGAAAGACTGGTAGATCATGGACAACCATTTTATGGGCGGTTTGCGCACCCATGGTTCTTTGGAAATTCTTGAACTGTTCGTCGATCTGAGTGATTTTATTGAGCAAAATCTGAGTGGTTGGATCTACCGATGGAGGAGGTGGTTGCTGAAAAGCCTGCCCCCTAGAGTAAGTGAGAATAGGGGGACAGTAGGGTCACGAACTGGCAGCGTTTCTACCGTGCCCGAAGGCATTTTGATAAACTGGAGTCTGAGGCTTGATTGGGTGTCGCGAACTAGATTGTTGATGGCCTATAGGCCGAGGAGTAGAAATGCGAAGACCTTCCATGGCTTGAATAGGGATTTGAGGTATGGTATGACAAATCGGAGGATTTGGTTCAGAAGAATTCAAAGGAGTCTTTCCCTTCAAAATGGATTGGATTGCCTCAAATTGACGAGGATCCACATGATTAGACAGAGCCCCCATGAGGGTAGCAAGATCTGTAGGGTAAGAAGAAGGCCCATCTTGGTCTTGAGCTTCCTCATAAGTGGGGTTAGAGATGACATGAATATGGGGATGATTGCCCATATCCAAATTGTATTGATCATAAGGGGGGTGAGATTGAAACTGAGGGGCATGAGCACCTCCCTCGTGCATAGTTTGAAATTGATTGGGATCATGAAAGGCATATGCATCTCTCTCATCTTCTGAATAAGACGGATCATAAACCCGAGGGGCATGAGCATCTCCCTCTTACTCCACCACATCTTCTTGTTCGAAGGCAACCATGCCAAGAGTTCTACTTGAACGTAACATCATGGTGTTTGATTATAAAAAATTCAAACAAGTTATTCAGAGATTAACACACAAGTTGATGGTTACGTCTTCTTAGGATTCCTTGTAGAGTTTAAGCAAATTTTTAATTGATATTCACTTAAGGAAGGATCCTAATTTCAGTTCAGTTTTTCGCCGTGATATTCTATGGCTTACTCGCAATGATATGAAGATCTATCCAGGACTTCAAATGGTACAACCAACCCGATAAACAAAGAGGAATTCTCCGCTTTTGGGGACTTATGGAGGTCTTAACACCAATCACTCTAGTCTAACCGAGGGACCGACCCAATCAAAGAGAGGTGAAAGTGCTAAGAAGGGTGTTCCTATAAAAAAAAGGGGGGGGGGGGGGGGGGGTGTTGAGCCCCAATGCAAATAACCTACGGCCTGGATGGCCTCTAATGTAGTGTAGTAAATATAAGTAATCAACAAATGATAAAAAATCCGAAGACTAATGGCCAAAAGAAAGACTGCCTGAAACGCGTCGATCTGAGTCGACGTTATTCAGAACAGTGACTTCTAGTCACAGTGGCTCGGGCTAGCAAACAAGCAGATGAAGTAGGCTGAATGGCATCGTGCACGGGCGATGTCCTTCAGAAAGGCGTCACTCTGTGTCGACGTTATTCAAGCCTGAGAGATAGTAAACAGTAAAAATATCAGGGGCAATCCCCTCTCAACTTAACATGATGAATAAAAGATCAAATACTTATGCGGAAACATGTTAGATAGATAGGCTTAATCATGCAACATCATGGATATCAATTCAAATAGTACGCACTCTTCAATACCACAACTTAAGGCAATCAAGGGTAGGGCAAAATTTTGCCAAAGGGGTGTACACGAGGTGCACGTAGGGATAGAAATCAAACAACCAATCAAATAATCATCAAACATGCCCGAGGGACACAAGCGGTGCACCGAGAGTGCCCTATGGAAAATAACAAAAGTAAAATAAAAAGAACGGCAAGACAAGTCACACCGTAATCGCCAAGAAGTTATAGGTGCTCAAATTGTGTGTATTATCATCATGATATCATGTGTTATTAATTAATAAACCTAATCTAAATCGTGATCGCCAGAAACCAATGGTTTCAAAAGAATGAGTTGATCGCTTTACTCACTTTGTAAAAATTGGGAGATTGGGTTCTTTGTTCCTCTCTTTCGGCCGGCCGAAAAAAAAGAGCCTCTTCTTTGTTTACTCTTATTTTGTTTTTATTGTAGCTTTTCTTCTTTCCCCACGCTTCCAAAGTCTTCAAACCTTGCAAAAGAGTCAAATAAAATCATTCACTTTTATGGTTTTCTTTTAAACCCCTATCATAGACATGGGTTTTAGGAAAAAGATGAAGTGGGTGTGTGTATGATAGAGTGATGTGATGAAAAATATGCAAAACAATAAACTAATACTATATAAATCAATGAAGAAACAATTAAAAAAAACTAAAGAAAAATATGGTTGGTTGGCCTCTCTATAGCGTTGGTCTTCTTAAGCTTAAATGGAGAAAGAAAAAGAGGAAGAAGAAGCCTTCAAATCTCTTCCACATTTTCTGCAGTAGAGGACTCCTTTTCACCTTGACTTAAACTCTAAAACACCAATGGACAACCTTTTTCAAAGGTTCAAAGGGTATTGTACATATAGAAGCTTCAATTAGGGTTATTTGGGCTTCAATAGGGCTCTCTTCCGCAGTCGGACTCGCCTTAGATAAACATGGAAGGAGTTGGAAACCCTTCCAACCTATGAAACTAGATTAGCTCGGCTAAATCATGCTTATTAGGAAAGTGCTTGAAATGCGTCGTTATCAAGAGAAGCCATTTAGCTAATTAGGAGGGGCCAATATAGAAAGAAATTCGTAAAGGAAACTGAAAAACATTAGGAAAGCTAAAACACGTTGACCAAGAAAGTCGTGATTTAGATCATTAGGAAACAAATTCGAAATTAAAAATCAGAAACTTAGATGGATTAGGACCTAAACAGTGTCGACCATGTGCGACGTCATTCAGTTAATCCTATCTAAATTTGAGAATTTAATTCCGAATTGATTTCTGCTAGAAATCTAAATGGTGTCAACCATGCTCGACGTTAATCAACGAAATTCGACAAAAATCAATAAAAATTAATTAATGATTAAATATCAGATCATTCTGGGATATTATAAGTGTGACATGAAATTTACTCAATATGAGGTCAAAATTAGTATGTCTACACACACAATACCTAAGAAACACACACTCAGAACCTGCAAAGACAAATGCATCGTCATCATCTTCAATTCATTCAAAATTGCTACTAACAAAAGTTAAACACATAAATAGAGAGATGAATAGATTTATAGATATAGATATACACATTTCTAAAAAAAAATCGACATCATCTCTCCTAAAAGTTGTACATTTTTTACATTTGTATATCTGTTTGATTTCATACAATCTCATACCTACATTACATAACATACACATACACATCCACATCCTCATCCGAACCTGTAAGAAAACTTACTTCTATCTACATGTAAATATCAAGTCACATCCACATACACACGTCTCACATCCACATCCACATACACGGTACAGAGATTATATTCCAATTCACATGTACATCCACAAGTATATATCTATCTACTTATATATTACCCTTTGATACTAGGCATAGGTAAACCTCTACGCATCGAGGTAGCCAATTTGATATACCAAAACAATAATATAGTTTGACAAAAAGAAATCCACATGTACATATATAAGGTCAAATAGATAAATAGGTAGCTAGTTAGATAGATAGATAGATAGATAGATAGATAGATACGTACATAGCTCGCAAGATAGATAGATAGGTTGATAACTAGATAGGTAAATAGATAAGATAGCTACATATATAAATAGATAGGTAGGTATATAGATAAGATAGTTATATAAATAGGATTGATAGGTGGATAGATAGATAGATAGATAGATAGATAGAAAGATAGAATAGCTAGATAGATGGTAGCTAGTTATATAGAAAGGATACATAGGTAGATACATAAGATAGATAGATATGTAGTAGCTAGATATATGGATTGGCAGATAGATAGCCACGTAGATAGATAGATAGTTATATATATATATATAGTAAGATAGATCATAGATAGATATACAGTTAGATAGGTAGATAGCTAAATATATACACAAATATATAGATTAATAGTTAGATAAGATAGATAAGTAGATATATAGATAACAAAATAGCTAGATATATACATACATATGTAGATAGGTACATATTTAACTATATAAATACGTAGATAGATAAACTAGATATATAGATACTTAGCTAGATAAATAGATAGAAACATATAAATAGATAAGTTGATAGATTTATAAACATAGATATACACATTTCTAATAAAAAAAATCGGCAGCATCTCCCCTGAAAGTTGTATATTTTTACACCTATATATCTGTCTGATTTCATACAATCTCATAAAAAAAGGATACCTACATCACATAACATGCCCATCCATAGATATTTGATCATCTAATGTTTTTTATTATATGTGTTTCATGATTATCTTAAAATTTCAACAGCATCTCTCCACACTTCTCCAATATACCATCATTATTTACTAATTTTAATTTTTTCTCAAAAAGTCACTTGTATGAATTACAAGTGACAAAAAGAGTAGTCAAAATTAACAAATATATGGGAGAAGAGTGAGAAGATACTGTCAAAAATTTAAAACAATCATGAAGCACATATAATAAAGGACATTAGATGATCAAATATCCATAGACTGACCAACATGATAATTCAAGACTTTATGATCGATATATATCATTACTGTTAAAAGAAAGCAAAAATATATATCATAACAAAAGTCTTGAATGGACAATTTTTTTTTAAAAAAAAGGCCAAAACCACACCCACAACTGCATTTACATATGCAAAGCCACATCCACATATATATACATATCCATATCCTCATCCGTACCTACAAGAAAACTTACTTGTATCCACATGTAAATATTAAGTCACATCCACATATACATGTCTCACATCTACATCCACATACATGGTACAAAGATTATATTCTAATTCACATGAGTATCGACAAGTATATATCCATCTACTTATATATTACTCTTTAGTACTAGGCGGAGGTAAACCTCTACGCACTGGAATTGCGAGTTTGATATACCATAGGAGTAATATAGTCGGACAAAAAGAAATCTATATGTACATAAATAAAATCGAATAGATAAGTGATATATATATATATATATATATATATATATATATATATATATATATATATATATATATGTATATATATATATATATGTATGTATATATATATATATATATATATATGTATGTATATACATATATATAACTAGATAGATAGATAGATAGGTAGCACATTTACATTTGCACCTGTAAAAAAAAATAACATCTAGATCCACATCCACATCTAAAGAGGCCAACAGAGAGACATAGCACATGAAACTTACATTGTAAGATTAAAATAAGCACCAAGGTACATATAGCGTTAGAATTAATATCCCAATAATGAAATAGAAATGAGTACATTAAGGATAAGATATTCTAAGGAAGGACAAGTAACAGCTACGAATCCAAGGAAGATAAAACATACATATTGTACTCATTAGAATACTTTACCACAAAAGGCAAATCTAGTGATAAAGTGTGCATTATCCTGCATATTGTTCATGTTTAGACAGAATACTTTACCACAAAAGGTAAATAAAACATACATTTGATATCAATATCCATCAAACTATAACAAAGTTCAAGAAGAAACACATCAATACGCACATTTAAGCTTTCCTAGCTGAAACAAAATCCTAAATCCCCAACCACTAGATTTAACAAAAATTAGAAAACCACAAGTAGATAATGCACACTGTGCACCAGCTTTGCACCTACGGAACCTCCTCTTACACCTAATGATTAGATCAAACACCATGCAAATTAAGACCTACTGTACTTTCTACAGGATAATGTAGTGGCTACAGACTGTGATCTACAACAAGTAATTCTCCATCTAAAAAACCATGACAACCATGGCCGTGTGCCCATAATTTTGGCTAAGTTTAGGTCTATAAATAGGTATTCTTTGGTTGATAAATCTGAAAATTAAATAAAGCAAAGCTTTTTAGTATCATATATACATTCTTTCAAAGAGCTACCTTCATTTTTAGTTAAAAATGCAATTGTGCAACACTTTATCACTCCTTTTACCACACTCATCAAGAGTCATTTGATCACTTATTAAAGCTATTTTTTAGTGTTTTGACAACCAATATACTTATTGAGCGTTTTGATGGAATGATCAAACAGTTCCTAATGAATGTGATAAAAAAATCTAAAAATGTGATATAACAACATTCCTCTTGTTAATTTATAAACCACATTTCCATAAAATTGTGGCTACAAATAAATCCAAATATATGCCTTGGGCATGGAATCAGAAAAATAGAACAAAACCTATAATTTCAGAGATTAGAAAGCTGCAAACATCTAACTAGGGATATAAGACATATCAGGTCAACTAGTGGCTCTATCATTATCCCATCTATTAACTCAAAAGAGTAGAGTAATCGACCTTCCCATGGGCAAGGGAGATTTGGATCCCTAGTATAATCATATAAAATCTTTAATACAGAAATTACGCTTGGAAGATTTGGATCCCTACATTTGCAACAGTTCATCCCACCACAGGCGACTAACAGAGGGGGAGAGGCATCAGAACAGGGCATTCATTTTTTTAAAAAAAATGATGTACGGTAGCGATACCTGAACATAGTAGAGCGAGAGGCTGGCAAGTAGAGCGACAGCGAGAGAGGCAAGACAGCGAGCAGAGCGAGAGGCCGGCGGGCCGAACGGGGGGAGGGGGTTGGTGATGGGAGCAGCAGAAGTACGGTGGCAGGCCGAGATGGGGGGGAGGGGGGTGGGGGAGGATGGCGGTCAGTGACCAAAGCATGGGAGGACGGCGATCGGCGGCAACGACCAGAGCGAACCAGTGGGAGGATAGTGGTAGGCCGATCGGGGGGAGGGGGCCAGTAATGGGAGCACCAGACCTACAGTGGCAGACTAAGCTGGGGGGGAGGGGAGCAGGGGAGGACGGCGGTCGGCGATCGAAGCGGGGGAGGACGAGGGTCGACAGCGGCGACCGGAGGGGCAGATGACGACGGCCAGCCGAGCTGGGGGGGGAGGGGGGCGGCGATTAAGGCATAGGAGGGAGAAAAGAGGGAGAGAGGGAAAGGGAAGGGCGGGGCTCAGGTCTTAGAAGATGTTTGTCCACTGTTACAAAGCTAGCCGTTGACATAAGCAGGATATGTCAATGGCTAACTTGTACCCGTTGACATATACAAGGATATTTCAACGGCTAACTTTTAGCCGTTATTTTTTAAATGTCAACGGCTATTACAAGATATATAAACGACTATAAGTGTAGCATTAATATACCTTAAGTATATATATTTTTATTTTTTATCCTTATTGTATGTCAACGGTTAGAGCTATAGCCGTCGACATATAACTCTATTGTAAATGGTCCTGTTTTAACCGTTGACTAATATTTCTTTTATCGACGATTGTCTTTAGTCATCGACATATATTCGTTGACAAATCCCCTCCTCCTTGTGGTGTAATGACGAGTTTATTTGAATACACATGCTAATTTTGTCTCATCTTATCTTATACCATAAAGAGGATATATCAACATATTCTACCCATCCAAGTAGAATAGTATTCCTTGGACTACAAGTCATAATCCCCACCATTTAGAGAATATTGCTTTCCTTACTTTTACAATCATGCACAACCAATCATTATTGTTATTATTTCTTCTAGTGGCTATTAATATGGTCATTCATGTAAGGGAAAGAACTCACGTATGTGTAGCATGACTTTATGGAGTTTGTTTTCCCAGTGCATTGAAAGTGTTTGATGTTATACTAGTAGGGTTTGTATGTATTTTGTTGTCATTCTGAATGGAAGTTTGCATGTAACTTATTAATACAAAAGCATACACAAAACCAATTAATCAACATATATTTTTTTCCAATAGTGACACTAATTAATTAATTAAAATACCTATTTTGTGAAAATATAACATATATCTTAAATTGAGAAAATAAAACTTTGTGACGACCATGAAAATGGTGATAACCATTTTGGACATTTTCAATAAATATCATTACATGTCAGCACCATGCATTTATGCTTTTTGATGCTTTCTCATCCATGAAATGTTTTTTTTTGCATTAATAAAGGCGGCACCTGGATGTCGCCTTTCACGTGTTGAAAATAAGAAGAATTGAACATATGCTCATTTACTTTCCATTCATTTACTTCTCTTTCTCTCCTCATTCTCACCTCTATCAAGTTCTTTGTTTTAATTACCAACGACTCCTTTCTTTGATTTTACAATACTCAGATAAAAATAATATTCTTGTTATTCAAACTTCATCAACTATCATAAGGAATCTAAAATAAAAAGAATGCTTATATCTTAACCTTTTGTAATTATTATGACTATTATCGTTTTAATGCTTCTCTTTATAGTCTAGCATGCAGTGCATGTGCGCTTTTACTAAATCTTAGTACTCATCAGACGTCATATAGGATCTTAGGTATAATCCCCTATTAATGAGCTAATCCTAGTTATGACTTCTTAATTTCAAAGATGCTAGATAATTGTTAAGAAGTGGTTCTGATGGGGTAGAATCCGATTCAGACCATTAAACAGCCCAATAACATCAACGGCCCAGCAACCTTCGGCCCATCAGCAGCCTAGCAGCCTTCGGCCCGTTAGCGGCCCAGCGGCATTCGGCCCAACGGCGGCCCCCGATCTTCGGCCCAGTAGCCATATCCGGCCCACTCCGGTGGGAGGGTTAGGCACTATGACAGTTTACCAGTAAACTAAAACATAGTCCTATATCGGCTGTCACAACCAAGTAACCTCTATCCTCCGTTATAAATACACGGCTATTTATTACAAAAGATATGTCTTCTTGACCAAGGACAATAGTCCAAAAGCATTAAAGCTTCTTCTTCTTCCTTCTCTTCTGAATCGAATCTTCTTCAGAAGCTGACTTAGCCGTCGGAGGGGCTTCTCTTGGGCCGAAGCCCGGGACCCTCACTGACCGGTTCTTCTCTTTACAGGGGCTTCGGTTTGAATCTTCGCCGACCTCTCCGAGTCGGCCTCGGGCACCGGCCTCGGGTTTTCTTCCTCCGGTCTAAGAGTCGCCCTTCGCCGGTCGATCCACTTTGGCCGAAGGAGTCTCGGCCTCACCCCCGGCGAGCCTTCGTTCGGGTATCTCTCGGCTTCGGAGCCTCGGTCCTGCATTCCGCCCTCGTCTCGGTCCGGATCCATGTCGGTCTTCTTCTTCGACATTATTGTCGGATTATAATCTCGGAATCCAACCATGATAGCTTCGGTTACATCAGGTTCTAAATGACATTTCCACATATCCAATAGTTACACATTTGTTTGATGTAATTAGTTCTCTTCATTATGAAGAAGAAATTTATCTATAGCAAGGAACAAAAGAAAAAGAAACCTACCTTGTATAAGATTTCATTATGGCATAATTTAGTTAGATGTATAATATCTCCTTTGAAATAAAAAACATAGATTTTTAAAATGCACGCATCTTATCCTCATAATAAGGATTAGTCTAAAATAACTATAGATCCAAGATATCTTACGAAAAAGGATATATTAAGAAGTATTTTATCTTTAACATCCTTCAGTCTCATACAATCTAAAATTAATTGAACTAACATGTTGATGCT
Source organism: Zantedeschia hybrid cultivar (assembly GCA_030544215.1). Classification (NCBI taxonomy): domain Eukaryota; kingdom Viridiplantae; phylum Streptophyta; class Magnoliopsida; order Alismatales; family Araceae; genus Zantedeschia; species Zantedeschia hybrid cultivar. Next base: position 47,802,864 of record JARZZO010000002.1, on the reverse strand, counting down.
AATTAAATAAATCCAAGTTATACAACACCATTGGTATACTTAGTTGGTTGTTCATGAGAACAACTTCATTTTATTGTAACACTTTATAAAAAATTCAAATGGAGTTGATTCTTGAACCATTGGAAAGATCTTAAATAATTCCATAATTTCCTATTTTGTACTTGTCCATATTCAAACGTTAATAGGTCAAAAATGTGAAACATAGCAAATCAGCAATAAAATATTCAAACAGTATTGGAATACCCTTGAACTACCTCATCAAAGTTACAAATCTGTACCCCTATGACCTATGCTGACCTCAAATAGCCTTTTTTCAACTGTTTTGGCCTCCTAGAAAGCTTCCTCTTGTGACTGAAAGTCCATATAAGTGCATTTTTTGTTGGAAAATATGCCAAGTTATAATTTTTCCACACGAGGAACAAAGTTGGAGATTTGGGGTCTTAAATTGGGAAATTAGAGAACCCTAGTTTGATCATGGCCTGCCACCATATCTTTAGCAAAGTTTTGATTTCTATAAATATATTACAGTTGTGAAACTTTCGAAAATCCAGTTCGCTTCAAAAGGTTTAATTGTCTACCTCATAGCAAAGAGTGCAAAATTAGAACATCATATTTTCTGCAATAACGAACTCTAAAACTAGTTGGACTCTTTTTCCTTCAACCCTTTACACTCTAAATCAGATTTAGTGGACTGTGGCATCACTCCAGCCTAGCTAGAAAAGCTTCACGGGCCCAATCCCCAAATGAAAGTTTCATGCCAATATCCCATTAAGAAAAAGGTGCAAAAGATCAAAGGAGACCCCTATAACTAAGATATTCTCCACCATCTTCATGATCTCTGATTACTTGAGAAAAGAACCTGTGTACCCTTGTGGTTCTTGTCATCTTTTTACCACATGAATATGAGGGTGTAAAAATCTGAGATAGGAGGCAAGTTGAGAATGAGACATGTTGAACAATGAAACTATTGATCTTCGTAAATAAATTTTACATATGAGGTGGGCATGTGATGACCTTATGCTATAGTTAAATTTTTTATTTTTCTTTTCACATACTATAATCTGATGATTTTCAAATTTATAAATTCATAATATGATGCTACAATACGTTTAGGCAAAACTTAGTCTATCCTTATGATAAATGATTTTCATGCAAGCATGAAAATTCAAAAAAAAGATTTTTATAAAATTTCAAAGCATAAAAATATTATTTTCATGTGAATTATTATATTTATTAGTCAAATAATTATATAACTTTTATGTCATAACCCGTTCCATTTGAAATTTGTAACTTAAATCCAATTAGCCTATTTGACCCGTTAAGCCCTTGGAAAATATCTCATTAAGTTAATTTTAAGTGTGATTCTCAGATCTCCAATGAACAGTTGCCTTGATCTAGCCATATTTCCTTGTAGAGAAAGGATTTAGTGAAGATTTACCCCCTCATTAATCAATGATTCAAATTTTTCTATATTTAAAAAATCTATTGTCCTGATCTTATCTGATCCATCTTCTTAAAGTCACATAAACTAGAAGCCAAACATCAACGACTCATGTCTTCAATTGATCAGCAAAATATTATAATAGTTTGAAGTATAAATAACTTTTTAACAACATACTGTGATGTTAGGAATCTTTTTTACATTAAGTTGATTGTAACCATGATCACCCAATGATTTACATATATTTGATTCTGGTAAATTTTACTTCATAGGAGCTAATTGACATATTCTTGTGGTTTTTTTAGTACTTTTAAGTAGTAAGTGTAATACATGGCATCATAGCATACCCATTATAGGCCCATTAGTACCCTAGTAGGCCCATTAGTGGAGTTGATTTTTGAATTTATTGAATTTTGTGAGATTTTTGAAATTCTTGTGGTTTTTTTGAAACACGTCACCCTTGGCTGACGGGTAGAGCTAACACGATTCAGAGTTCTCTGAGTTCGATCCGTGGCCAAACTTTCCTTCTCCAAGAATGTTTCTTGTTCATATGGGACTCTAGTAGAGCGTCTTTTTAAGCGTGGGAGTGCATCCTCAGCCTCTCTCTTGGTCTCCAAGCCATCTGGAACTCAAGAGAGACCTCGAGAGAGATCGGGAGAAAGAGACATGGCCTATTCTTCGTGTTTTTGAGTGTGGCCTTGGTGTACGTGGAGGAGAGCCTTGCCTTGCCAGAAGCAATCTTCTCACAGTTGAGCTACCTGTGGAAGGAAAGTGATGATGAACCATAAGAACATAGTATTTTTATGTATAACAAAATCATATATTCAATCTAGTTTGCAATATGTTATGTAGCACATGATGTGTAGATGTTTGGTTGATGTTCTGGTACGAGGTATAAGCTATATGGACCCTTTTCTTATTCATTTTCCTCTTTCTTTTTATTCTTCTTTGAGTCCTGGAAATATGTTTTTCAGGCGTTGAAACGCATCATGGCATGCAGACGCGGTTTGAATTGTGTCAGCCATGCATGACGCTATTCAGACTATTGCAGGTTGAATCAACTATATAAATATGGTTAATTCATGCTAAAATGATGCTCATGGCACTGTTATGATAAATCATGCATGCAGATGAGTGCTATTCCATGCTTTCATGTCATAAAACAATAATCATGTTTCTTTTAGAAAGAACATGTTCCATGCATAATTATTTAGAGAAACTTTCAGGTTATTATGGCATATAAATCTTATTTATTTATGTAAATAGTTCATGAGCATGCATAGACCTTGAGGAACTTGTTATAGCATGTTTAGAACCATGATAGACTGCATAATTGTAGTATTTCAAATAATAATGTTTTATGAAAAATATAAAATTTTACATGGCTTACTAAAATGCATCAGGGATGGTTGACGCAATTTGAATCGCATCAACTGTCCATGACGCATTTTATGAAGTTATTAGTTGGGTTATTTTATTGTTAATTTCATGATTAACTACATGCTATTAGTTCATATTATGTATCAAAGCACGTTTTGCATTACACAGATTTGTTAATATATACATATGATTAATTTAAGATGTTAAGATGTTAAGTGGATGCACCAAGTCGGTGATATGGACCTAAGTGCCACGTTAACCAAATTGCCACACTGTAAGGATCATCTCATGATTTCCTTTGGGCCAAAGTGTCATGCGGCGGGAGCCATCTCTTGATTCCATAGAGGCCATCTCTAGATTCCCTTATTCACTCAGTTAATGACTAAGGGGTTTATGAATGATATCTAAGGCAAGGGATTAAATCCTGAAAGTATATTTACATGCTATCCCCGTGGAACATGAGAGTGTCCCCCGACTATGCAGCTGAAGATCTAGTAGGTTCGCCATACCCACTCGGTAAAGAAGAAGAAGTTACCTGATGTTATTGTGTGGTTACTTGTCCTATATTAAAGTGAAAGATATTATATGTGTGATCATATATGAAGTTCAAAGCTTAAAGATGGTGTTAAGTTTCAGATGTTGATGACTAATATCATGTCATAATATATGTTAGAAATTAATGTTCATGATCATGCATGAGATGTTTATAGTAATGATAGAATTATGCTAGTTAGTTTGCATTGTTTGGTTCCATGGTGATCTATGATGAAAGATGTATGTGTGGTTGCCGAAGTTATTCATGTTTAAGATGTCAATATGCTATCCATGATCATATTTCATGCAAGTAATCATGTTTAATTTGTGCACCTTATCCATGCTATCATGACAAGTATGCAAGGATGAAGATTTGTGATTATATACTAGGATTAATATTCATGTTTAGATAAAATGTGTGTAAGTTTTCTTTATGTATAGTTTATGAAAATCTATGTCTTTGTGGATTCTAAGCTTGCTAAATTCTATGTGATGCACCCTTACTCACTAATATTTTTTTCAGAGGAACGTGAGACCAAAGTTGAGCCAGAGGAGTGAGAGGCTTTATTCTTGGACTCAAGAATATATATAGTAGGTGTTATTTGATTTGATAAGTTAACAAGAAATGTATAAGTCAGTTTCTTTTCGTCTCATAATATGTACTTTTCCTTTTTTAGACTTCTAGAGATCCTAGATGATGTATTAGCTGGTTATTTCAGATCTATGATAGTTCAGTGCTTGGTTTGTGGCTATAAAGGTTTTACTATTTTATAATTTGTCTCATGCTTGTACTCTACTGCCGATATACAATGTGTGAGTTGTTCCCACTGTGGCAATCTCGAACCGACGGTTCCCAATTAGTCGGCATGACTGAACCGGGCTGATAGAGTGGGGGCGTTATAGACTTTGTATCAGAGCAAAAGTAGTTTTGGGTATTTAGTATGATCAACCTAAGCCACTGAACTAGGATTAGAGGGTTATATATTATTAGATTGAAGATTTGGCTTGTAGCGTAAGCCTAACATGTATTCTTTTATTGCAATAAATGTTGGGCAGGCACGGTCGTCCAACGAGGAAGTGTGTTCCTGAGGAGAGGGACGTAAGGGAGAATGGCATGCCCATTCAGCCTCCATCCTCATGCTATATGTTGAAGCATTCATGCAAATGTTCCAGGGCCTAGTGTAGGCGGTCCAGTAGCAGCAATAGTAGAGGCACGAGATGCCAGTAGAGCCGAAGGTCTGTCAAGGGTTGACGGTGATGGAGAGGTTCTAGAGGATGGATCCACCTTCTTTTAAGGGAGTGATCCAACGGTGGTGGAGAATTGGATTCGGGAGATAGAGAAAATCTTCTGGGCGATTAGATGTCTACAAGATGATAAGATGAGCTTGGCAAGCTATATGCTTTAGGAGAGGGCAAATGCTTGGTGAACTTCTATGATGAGGATGAAGTTTGCTAGAGTTGAGCTAGAGATTTCGTAGGAGTTTTTCCTTACTACCTTCAGGGGGAAATTCTTTCCTCCGCATGTTTAGGATCAGACGCTGCAAGAGTTCTTGGGTTTGACCCAGGGGGTGGATGCGAGTGTTGGAGAATGAGATAAAGTTCTCAGAGTTGTCAAAGTTTACATCTCACATGTGCATGGATAAGCGTTGGAAGATGTAAAAGTTTATGATAGGTTTGAGGCCGATCGATCACGAGGATGAAGTTGGTGTCCCATAACTTCACTACTATGGAGGAGGTCGTCGAGGCGGCGTGCCAATAGGAGGCCAAGCACGAGATTTTCATAGAGGAGCGTAAGACTGCACCGAGAGAGCAAGGTTCATCATTGACATTTCAAAAGAAGTGGAAGTAGCCAGAGTTTCAAAGAGCACCTTAGCAGGCCCCAACTAAGGTCCCAGTACCACCAGCAGCTAGACCGGCACCAACAATAATACTAGCATCGTCAAGAGCGAGAGTAGCACCGACTAGCACTATTTGCCAACAGTGTGGGCATCCCCATGGAGGTTCAGAGTGCTTGTAGGCGACGGAAAAGTATTTTTATTGTGGTGAGCCTGGCCACATTGTTCGAGGTTGCCCGAAGACAAAGCCTTCTTTGGCGACTGCACCAACTAGACAGTGAGCCTTTGCTCGTGTTTTTGCACTAACCCAAGAGAATATGAAGATAGCAGAGAATGTCACAGATGGTACGATTTTGATCGATGATATGCATGCTAGAGTTACGTTTGATATTGGTGCTACCTATTCATTCGTTGCTTCGAGGTTTGTCCGAATTCTAGTAGATAAGAGGGTATAGCTGAGATTCCTATTTCTATGACTATTTTTACACCGAGAGGGATAATTTGGTCAAATAGATGTATTATTTTTCTTATGGAGATTCAGGATAGGAGGTTGTCTACTCAACTGTTTGTTCTTAAGATAGAAGATTTTGATGTTATCCTGAGGATAGACTAGCTAGAGTTGCACTATGCCTTGTTGGATTGTCGTGGTAGGAAAATTATCTTTCGTACTCTAGGTAATGAGGAATTCTCTTTTAAACTCTCCAAGTCTAACAAGATTATTGTTTCTGCCATGAAGACTTAGTAGTGGATGAGTAGTGGTTGTAGTGCTTATCTTTTTAGTATAGTTTATGTTATTGGGGAGAACTAGTCTCTTAGTGTTGCTGATGTTGAGATCATTAGGGACTTTGCTGATGTTTTCTCTAAGGAATTGCATGGTTTGCCACCTGTTCGAGATATTGATTTCACCATTGATCTTCTCCCTGGTGGAGAGTCAATTTCTAAGGCTCCTTACCGTATGGCACCAACGGACTTGTCGAGTTGAAGAAGTAGTTGCATGAGTTGCTTGACAAGGGGTTCATTCTCCCTAGTGTGTCTCTGTGGGAGCCCCTGTGTTGTTTGCTAGGAAGAAGGATCGTTCAATGAGGCTGTGCATTGATTACAGGAAGTTGAATCAGGTGACCATCAAGAATCAGTATCCCTTACTAGACATTGATGATTTGTTCAATCAGTTACAAGCAGCAAAGGTGTTTTTCAAGATTGATCTGAGATCTGGGTATCATCAGTTGAGGATCAGGGATGAGGATGTGCCTAAGATGGCATTTCAGACCTATTACGGCCACTATAAGTTCTTAGTGATGTCGTTCAGTCTGACTAACACCCCAATAGTTTTTATGGATATGATAAATAGGATGTTCAAGCCATATCTTGATTAGTTTCCAGTTGTGTTCATTGATAATGTGTTAGTGTATTCTCTAGATGTTGAGGCTCATCGTGAACATTTGAGGATTGTGCTGGAGACTTTGAGAGCTCATCAGTTTTATGCTAAGTTCAGAAAGTGTGAATTTTGGCTGGAACACGTGCAACTTCTTGGTCATATTATTTCAAAGGATGGTGTTGCAGTTGATCTGTCAAAGGTTCAGCCTGTGTTAGAAAGAGAGGTCCCCAAGACTCCCACTGAGATCAGAAGTTTTCCAGGTCTTGCTGGTTACTACAGGTAATTCATTAAGGGTTTTGCTACTCTGATAGATCCTCTGACCAAGCTGACCTAGAAGGGAGTGAAGTTTGTGTGGCAAGATGAGTGTGAGAAGAACTTTCAGGAGTTGAAAGCTCGTCTGACTATTGCTCCAATTCTTGCCTTGCTGAGTGGGTCAGATGGCTATGTTGTATATATAGATGCTTCGAGGCAGGGTTTGGGATGTGTGTTAATACAGTATGGTCGGGTGATTTCCTATGCTTCTAAGTAGCTAGAGGATTATGAATTGAATTACTCGACGAGTGATTTGGAGCTTGCAACGATTGTTCATACATTGAAGATTTAGAGGCATTATCTATATGGTATTCAGTTCCAAGTGTTCACAGATCATTAGAGTTTGAAGTATATCTTCTCTCAGAAGGAGAGAAAGCTGAGGCAGAGGTGTTGAAGGACTATGATTTCGAGTTGAGTTACTATCCTGGCAAAGCCAATGTTGTAGTTGATGCCTTGAGTAAAAAGAGATTAATGATGTTGTAAGATTAGACTCCGATCGAGGAGGTAGTTGCTTGTTTATCCCAGTTGTCCATTAGGTCAGCCGTTGTTGAGAGAGTGATTGTGACACAGAAGGACAATCAACAGTTATAGAGTCTTGCAGAGAAGCTTGACTTTAGCGAAGGTGATGATGGAGTGGTCTAATTTCATAGCAGGATCTGTGTGCCCAATTATCCAGTTTTGAGGAAGGAATTGATGACTGAAGCCTATCGGTCTAAATTTACTATGCACCCAAAAAGTACTAAGATGTTCCAAGATGTGAAGAGGATTTTCTGGTGGGCATGTATGAAAACAGACATAGCATAGTTTGTTTCCAGATGTTTGATTTGTCAACAGGTTAAGGCAGAGCATCAGAGGTTGTTAGAACTGTTGCAGCATATTGAGATCCCTGAGTAGAAGTGGGAGCATGTCACGATGGATTTTGTAGTAGATTTGCCTCATTCTGTGAGAGGCAGTGATGCTATTTGTGTGGTTGTGGACAAATTTATCAAGTTAGCACATTTTTTAGCTATCAAGGTGAAGTAGTCAATTGAGAGTTTGGCCACATTGTATCTAGATTCCATTGTGAGATTGCATAGTGTGCCGAAGTCTATTATACCAAACATAGATTCAAGGTTCACATCCAGAGTATGGATGGGCCTTCAGGAGGCATTGAAAACCCAGCTGAAGTTCAATACATCATTCTACTAGCAGATAGACGATCAGTCAAGTGGACCATCCAAACATTGGAGGACATGCAGAGAGCTTGTAGTCTGGATGGGAGAGGTAATTGGGATAGGAACTTGTCATTGGTTGAGTTTGCTTACAACAACAGTTATCATGCCAGCATCAGTATGGCACCATTTGATGCTTTGTGTCACAAGCTGTGCATATCATCATTGTGCTGGAAGGAGTCTGGTGAGAGGCAACTGCTTGGACTAGAGCTTGTGCAGGCGAGCACCGAGAAGATTCAGTTGATTCGACAAAGGTTACTGACAGCTCACAGTAGGTAGAAGAGTTATGTAGATTAGAGGAGGAAAGAGTTGGCCTTTGAGGTAGGCAATCATGTATTTCTAAAAGTTTCTCCTTCCAAGGATGTGGTGAGATTTGGACAGCGGGATAAATTGAACCCCAAGTTTTTCGATCCTTTCAAGATTTTGAAGAGAGTTGGGAAAGTGACTTACAGAATAATATTGCTACGTTCCTTGAACAACGTGCATGATGTCTTCCAAGTTTCCTTATTGAAGAAGTATATAGTAGACCTGAGTCATGTGATTGACTATGTGTATTTGAAGATTCAACCGAATCTGAGTTATGAGGAGTGGCCTGTGCAAATTTTGGATTCCAAGGAGAAAGAGTTGATGAATAAGAAGATCATGTTGGTGAAGGTGCTGTAGAGGAATCACCCTTCAGAAGAAGCCACATGGGAGCTTGAGTTCGAGATGAGGAGGGATATCCACATTTGTTTTATAAGTGTATTGTGTTATTTGTTTACTTTATGTGTTGTGATTTCTGAATTCAAGGACGAATTCTATTTAAGCAGGAGAGGGTGTAATACCTAACATTATAATAGACCCATTATAAAACCATTAGTATCCTGGTAAGCCCATTAGTGAGGTTAGTTTTTGAATTTATTAAATTTTGTGAGAATTTCTGAAATTCTGTTAGTTTTTCTGAAGCACGTCACCCTTGGCTAACGCGATTCAACAAAGTTGAATCTCGTGAGGTCGAGCTGACGTAATTCAGAGTTCTCTAAGTCCGACTTGTGGCCAGACTTTCCTTCTTCGAGCGTGATTCTATTTCATATGGGACTCTAGTAGAGGGTCTCTTTAAGCATGTGAGTGCATCCCCAACCTCTCTATTGGTCTCCAAGAAGTCTGGAACCATAGATAGATCTCGAGAGAGATCAGGAGAAGAGACGTTGCCCGTTCTTCGCACGTGAGCAGCGTGTGGCACATGGTGAGCGCGGCCTTGGTGTGTTGCTGCGTGGAGGAGAGTCTCGCCATCTCGGAGGCGATCTTCACGCGGTTGAGCTACATGTTAGAGGCAAGTGATGATGAACCATAAGAATATAGTATTTTTATGTATAACAAAATCTTATATTCAATCTAGTTTGCAATCTATTATATAGTACATGATGTATGGATGTTTGGTTGATGTTCTGACACGAGGTATAAGCCACACAGATTCTTTTCTTCTTCTTTTCCCTCTTCTTTTTATTCTTCTTTGAGTCTTGGAAATATATTTTTTGGACCTCGAAACGTGTCATATAGTGTTGACACAATTAGAATCACGTCAACCATACATGACGCAATTCAGGCGATTGTAAGTTGAATCAACTTTATTTATATGGTTAATTCATGATTAAATTCGTGCTAACATGATGCTCGTGGCTTTGTTATGATAAACCATGCAGAGTGCTATTCCATGCTTTCATGTCATAAAACAATAATAATGTTTCTTTTAGAAAGAACATGTTCTATAAGTAATTATTTAGAAAACTTTTCAGGTTATTATGCCATATAAATCTTAATATGCGTACAGCCCCTTTCAATAATGCTCCTTGAGTGACACTGTATGGTTTCCAATGCAATACTCCATGAGACGATGAGTACCTATTTTTGCCATTTGACTGCTGAGGCATTCCTACTATTATGTTTTAAAATGTAATCCAATATTCTCACACTTCCAATAGTGCCAATCTGGAGCATTTGCACCACTTTTCATAATAGGATGTTGAAGACACCACACGAATGATTATTGTATCTGTAATTTTACACTGAGCTGTTCCGATTAGTAATTTTATGTTTTTGTTAAAAAAAAGAATGAAGCATTCATTATTTTGTACTTGTGAATTTTCACTGGCAGACAAATCTACTCTCTTTAACAACCTCCCTCAAACTCATAGTAGCTCATAAAACAACCGTTGGCTAACCAATGCCTTAAAGCACAGTGCCATCTGAGAATATATGAAGACGCTAGCAACTTGCTTGATAGGAGGAAGATTAAACATGCCAGAGTGTTCGAGAAAACAGGGCAAGATGCAATGAATCATGATATGCCTTAGTGGCTCATGGAAGACCAATTTGCTTGAGCAGTCATACCGGAATTTGTATGAGTTGGGAAAGTGATGCCAATAGCACAAAGAAACCTTGACAGACAATCTCAGTAAAAAAGGGCAATCTAGTTGACTAAAGCATCTGTGGAACCTGCCAGAGAAGAGTTGTCAGCTGAACCTGTTGGGCAACTAATAAATCTTAGAGCGACGAGGCCCACGATAATAATAGTGGAAATTGCCAAAGTAAAAGGCTCAAAATAAACAATAACCACTGTAAGATGTATAGTACAAGAGCTCTGTGAATGCCAGGAATAGTCCTAAATAAGCATTTCCACTGTAGACAAGAGTGAGAATATGAACATCGACTACAGCAGAAAGAGCTAAATAGCTACAAAAATAGAACTGTGCTAGACACAAGCATTGCCAATAAGAAGTCCGGTGGAAGAAAGGCTAACACAATGCCCAAGAATCTCTAGTAAATTAATAGATTGTTCCAATGAAATCGACATGTTGAAAACCCCTGGATGTGTATATAGCAATTGGCAAGACAAGGTCAGAAAGAAGCTGAAAGACAATAAAGAGGCTCCAAAAGTGCACAAAACTGGATCATAAATTGGCAAACAGTGTGAACTGATAGACAATAAATAGGCTCTGAAAATGCACAAAAGTGGAACATAAATGAGTAAACAATGTGCACCAATGTGATCAAAACATCAAAATACCCTTTAATGGGTGTACGGTATATCCTAACACAACCTTTCTACGGAAGATGATGATGCAAAGTGTCTGCAGCTGAACTGGCTTATGAAGGGAACCTGAACAACAAGGCATCAGACGAAGCAAGAAACAAACAAACAACTACAATTAAAACATTGAAAAACCATGGATCAATCTGTGGTACAATGCTGTTGTCAAGATTGCTGAGCAGACATGAACCCAAATGCGAATCGGCAAAAACAGCAACAGCCAACTGTGAAAAATCAATGGCGATGGGGATATAGCCAACAGCAACAAGGAATATAGCAGCAGTAATAACAACAAAGAAGGCAATAGCCTTGAATGTCTAAGAAGTAGCCGGAGAGAAAGCATCACCCAAGAGGAGCTCCAAAAGGGAAGGAAAGAGAGGTGCAAGAACTCATTGGCAGAGGGAGCTACCTCTACTACAAGAAGGGAGTACTATGACAGCAAAAGAAAAGACACAGGAGGAGCTCGAATAAAAAGGGAATGTTGCAAAGGAAATTGGCATCTACGCTAGAACTTATGGCTCTAATACCATGTGTAGTAGGGAAAATAATGAAACCTTTTGCCTTTTAACAATTTTACAAACGAATGAAGCCACATTTGTCTTCTTCTCACAGGAAATAAGCTCCTCAAGATTCTGGATTTGCTCTGTTTATTTTCCTTCCAAGTACATTGTTGATACAGCCAATAAACATTTATTTCTCTTTATCCCTTTGTAATGATTCATGCCCACTATAATGTATATTGTTTGTCTCTTACATGGATTTAACAACCTGTTGGAAGGACTGGGACCTGCTAAACTGGATCTAATTAAAAAGAAAGCTGTCTGGCTTCAGGGAGTAAACTCTTCTCTTCAAAAATTATTTAAGAAAATAAAACCTTGGTTATGACTAGACAAAACCAGTTAAAAACTAGTTAACTCATGTCTAAAAATGCAGGCGTGTTAGTACTGGAAAAAAGGCATACATGACAAAAGTGGACAAAACCAGCATATTCATATCTGACATAGTGCATGTGACTCGATCCTTGATCAGGCTGGGCCAGTTTTGTCCATTTCATCATTCTAGAATCCCCGGTCATTTATCACCGACTTGAATTTTTTCTATGCTCATGGAAGACCAATATGCAGGGGATCCTCTTTTGATATAGGCAGATATGTTTGGCCAGATATGTTTGGAGAGACATTTTTTGTTTCTTTGATGGAGGAATACCTGTCAGATGAATCAGGAAAACTGCACCTACAATAGCAAGCTATTCCAACGACATCTGAGGGCCTCATATGCCTTAAGACATGGAAGAGCCTTTAGTTCAAATCTTCCATTACTTGAAATCTCTCTCACAATGTCCAACCTCAATAATGTGTCAATGGCCTTGTCGATTGGCATTTCGACCTGCAAATATACATGTATAAACACAGTCAACAATTCTCTACACTTTCCTTCAGTAATCACATCCATTCTTACGTACCTTCTCCTGGAATCTGTCATACATGAATTTCTCACAGGCATCCCCAAAGCTTTTACGGCAAGATACCTATTAGGAGTAAGAAACAACTTAAAAGAATTCACAGCAGTCCATGTTTAACATGCAAGTATGTCCAACAAATTCAGAAAATAAACTATCCCACATTCCATATTATATGGCTTCTAAACATTTAAAGCTGTAATTGCATCACAACCAACAACACAACATCTAGGCATGTTTAGAACAATCACCTCGAGTAAAGAGCATATTGTAGGTTTCCAAAGGTTGTCCACTAGAAGAGTGATCTCAGTAACTGTATAAATCAATATGCCCAGTAATTTCCTGTGCAACGTTGTTAAGATACCAGAAATGCAACCCTCTTCTAAATGTTTGCAAGCATTGTTTATAAATATGTAGATGAAAATGGCAAACATCTGTGTATTGATGATTAAATGTCTAAAGAGGCTACAACCAAGGTTAAGAAACCCGGGATCGGGTCCCGGATCGGCCGGTCCAAAACCGATCGGATCGGCCGATTCCGATCCGAGTCAGTCCGATCCCGGCCGATCCTGGCTGAGTCAGGCTCGGCTGGTTCGGATAGCAGAAAAAAATAGAAAAAAATATGAAAAAATGTGGAAAAAATATAAAACACAAGTCTAATGCATAATTGTGTTGAAATACATTGATTTGAAGTACATAAGATGTTGTTGGACAAAAAAACTTTGAATAAACTTACATATATGATTATGAACTTACATTTATTCCAAACGTACATTATACTGAATGAACATATGGCTAACATACTCAGCCCATGACATATAGCTCTGGTAGTATTGCTCATACTGCATCACATACCGGCTATAGTCATCCGTATTGGTATAAATGACTGAAAATTGTGGATATTCTAGACAACCCCCTGAATAGTCGGATGTATCAGAATGTTGAGGAGGGTAAACTACATATCCAGTAGGCTGACTATATGATGATGCATCTGATAGTTGCTCCTGATATTCCTGAGGAGCTTTACCTTTGTCCTTCCTCCTTGATCTGCTGAATGTTTGAATGGAAGATTCTTCACGTCCTCCTCTGCTACCATGATGTTCATCTTGGGTAGCATGTGTGAATTCTTCTTCTCCAGTGAATTGAATTGGTGGAGCTGGGGCTGGGGCACTGGTAGCATCTCCGCCATCCTCAGAACTGTCGGAGCTCGTCTTTGATGTCGAGTCATTTGAGGTTTGATATTGGACCTCATCACTTGGTTCTGGCGTTTCATCATCTTCCTCGATAGTCTCCAGATCAGCAATTTGAATTCCAGTACCACTCTTCCTTTTGCTTGGTACTTGTTTTTTGCTCTTCTTCTAACGTTTTGGAGAAGGAGGTTGAAAATCAGTAAGTAATGGAACATTATCTAACTCACCTTCCGCCCATTCCCGATCATTTGAGTTGAATTCAGGCTCATTTGAGGTGCTTGCATCAACCCATGTATTTAGTGGATGTTGCTCCTCGAACAGCTCATCCAAGTCTATGGGTTCTTCTGCATGTGTCGTCTCTGTGGCTTGTCCGAAAATTCTCTCTTTCTCCTGCCTTTGAAGGTTCCTTATGAGCTCCAGATTCTTTAGCTTCAACCTCATGTTATAATGACAGAATACTAGCTTCTCTATCGGCTCGACTTCAATATCTTCCTTTGCTTGGTGTGAATCAAGCCAAAGGTGCTCCAGTTTCTCTCACAACCTGATGAAGAGGTTGTTTGACTTAAGACCCGAATTGCAACATAGGCTAGATCTTCATACCCATATGTTTTTCCATGATCTAGCCACCAGTCAGCTGTAAATAGAAAATTGGCCATGTCAACAATGTGCAAGCTATAATTAAAATTTAAGTAGAACATCTAGTTAATAATTTTCAAACCTGGACTCAAAATTTTGGCAGCTCTTTGAGCAGTACTTGTCCCAAAGTAGTATAACATCATTCTGTAATCATGCATTTGCTTGCATGCCAATATTGCTCTGTCCTCATCTGCAAGCATACGCTTAATAACAGACTTAGCCCCCATCAACACTTCCGAACAACTATCATAGCTATCCTTCTTCCCATCAGTTCTAAACATGTACTGAGGGTTGAAAAAATAACCTAAATAAATAAGTCGAAGTTAGTTATTACTTAAGAAAAATGTGTATACAAATAATACATATAGAAAGTTAGTAGCTTACCAGCTGCATGAAGATCGTGATGTAAAGTGTGTTCCCAATGTCTGTCTATTATGTCCCACCACTTCACAAAGGTTGTTGGGTTGTTCAGTTGAATGAGCTCCTTAGCTCTGTCGATAGCTTCATATAAAAAACCCATATCCGATCTTCTTTCTCCATCACAAGATCGCAAGACACGGACAAGCGGTTCTACAACATTTAACACCACTTGCACCCCCCTCCAGAAGGGTCTAGACTGAATTAGATCAGCCACTTTCTTACATTTCTCTCTGACCTTAGTTGGTACATGCCGCAATATGTGATTCTCCCAATCTTCCGATGCCACCATCCTAATCAAGTTGTTCTTTTGTTGACTAAAACTATCTAGAGAGATATATTGAGATGCAAACCTGGTGGCTCTCGGACGAAGCAACTCTCTTCCATGAGTATGTGTGCGCATGATATCCAGAATGTTGTTGTGATTGTAGATGAATGTGGTGATAAATCGACCACTCTTAACCACTCCATCTACCATCGGATCAGAGCAAATGTCTTCCAACATCAAGTCAATACAATGAGCAGAACAGGGAACCCAGTATAAATGTTCTCTCTTCTGCATCAACATTTGTCCAGCTAACTTGAACGCCGCTGCATTGTCCGTAACCACTTGGACAATCCTTTTTTCGCCCACTTCTTCCACTATTTGATCCATTAATTCACACAGGTACTGGGCATTCTTTATTTTTCCAGATGCATCAATGGACTTCCAAAATACGGTTCCAGCTTTACAGTAAATTAAGAAGTTGATCATACTTCTTCTTGTTATCCCTGTAAAATTCCAAACGTGATAAGAAATCAGAAAGAGACCCATTCTGATTAAGAAAAAATGAAGATAAGATAAGAAACTGAATATAAGATTTATGTACATGTCCATCCATCGCACATTAAAGTGCATCCATACTCATCCCAGATCCTTTCAAATGATTTAATGTATGTTCGGATGTCATCAACTTCCATATCCAAGTACTTGTTGTATATCTCATATGGAGAAGGTCCTTCAACCCCTTTGCCAACTTCTTGTATGGTCTCGATCATGGACTCATAATATGGCCCCTTGGCCGCATTAGCAGGGATACTGTTATAGAAAAACCACCTAGATGTAGCTCTCCCTATCTTCTCCTTACAAAGTTTTAAGTTCTTGAATGCAGCACTAATAGAAGGTTGTTTATCCCTCTTCTTGGTGAGCAAGGGATCTATTGGACCTACTCTAGGATCTCCAGCTCTAGTGAACTCCTGAGGCAGCTCCTCGCATACATTAGTGCTCATGCCGGCGCTAGTGCTCCCTTGTGCAGAAGGTGTGGAGCCACTTCCTTGTCCTCCATATCTTCCAGTGTGCCGAAATAAGTCCTCATCTGCAAAGGACCGCCGGCTTGCTTCCATTGCACGTTGCAATTCAGCTTTAAATGTAAAAGAAAAAAAATTAATCTACTATAACTATTTGTCTGAAAACGTTAAATGAAGAACATGAAAATAAGTTAAATAAGAAACTTACTTGTATCCCAATCATCAACATTTATAGGTTGATTACTTCCACCAAGCCGGACTCCAGCATCAGACCTTCGCGCTGGTTCAGTCAATTCCTCTTGAATTTCCTGTCTTCTTCTGGCAGTACTTGCTTTGCTTGATTCCTTCTCCTTCATGTAAGTTCGAAATTGGATCCTAACCTCTGAAGGAACTCGAGCACATGCTGCAACTTCACCTTTTATTCCAGCAAGATGTTGTTTGAATCGGTAGACCCCGTCAGAGACAACCCGGTTGCAATATTTGCATTGTACCTTTCTTTGGCCCATGTCCACCGGTGTGCAATGACCCCAAGCAGGATCCGCACTAGGAGGATTCCCAGATGACTGCTCAGCAGCACCTTGAGATGCCATTCCTTCACAGCACAAGAAGATGAGAGATCGCGGAGCTTGTAGTAGACTAGAAGTGACCTCGTGGGAGAGATGGAGAGAGAATTCTATGAGGGAGAGAGAGCAAGAATGTTAGGAGGCTCAAAGGGCAATTGTGGAGCCTTAGGAGGGCCTTGGGGGGGTTTAAATAGACCCCCAAGGCCCAAACTAGCCGTTGCTGGCCGTTTGGGAACGGCCAGCAACGGCTAGTTTGACCCCCAACGGCTAGTCAAACTAGCCGTTGGGGGCCGGGTCGGGCCGATCCGAGCCGACCCGGCCCGATCCGGTCCCGGATCGCCCAATCCTGCTCGGACCGGCCGATCCGAGTCCTGGACTCAGCCAGGTTACTCGGGATCGGCACGGTCGGCCCAAAACCTGTCCGACTCGGCCGATCCGTGCCGATCCGAGCCGAGTTTTTGAACCTTGGCTACAACTAGAGCACACATTTACAATGTACATAGATAACACAGAAGAATTGGTCAGTCTTCGGTTTGCTGCTACACAGTTGTCTGATGGGATTGCTTCCAATTCAACCTTTGGCTGATAGTTGCCTGAGAAAAGAGCACATCCTTGTATTAAGCTTTCCTATATTCTTCCTTGTCTAGACCCCTTTCAATCTAGGGAACCTTTAGCGCTGGCTTAATTGGAGACTTGCTTATTTCGGTATAAGCAATATGGGGTTACTTATGCCGGAATAAAGCTTGTTTTGCTGTGATAACCCTATTCCAGCTCTACCTGGAATAAACCGTTCGAACTAGGTAAAATAAGGGGGCATCAATAATGAATTTTAGGTAGAATAAGCAAATCTAGCAAGTTTGCCCAAATTGCTTACTCCCTCTTATCCCGTTATAAGCCATTCCCACTCAGTAGAAGAAATCCACGCAACCAAATTGGAACAAGAAGAATAAGTGGAATGCGGTGCGTTTATCAAGCTTATTCTGCTCGAACCAAAGCTTAGGGATTGCTCCTTGGTTCCATGGGTTTGAAATGCCAACAGGCTTTTGAGTCTATGACAGACCCTCTCCTGCTTAAAGTAAACTTGACAAGGCAGACGCCACATTTTTTAGGGATGATGTCATATAGGCATCCGGTCAGGTAACTCTGCCAACTCACTGGATCCCTCATCGGATCTAGCCAACCAAAGATTGATGGCATATAGCTTATGATGATGATGATGATGATGAAGAAGAAGAAGAAGAAAGAAGGTGACGATAGTTCTACTGTACATGATCTGCAGACTAGGCTTAAACAATGCAATTCCATATGGCCAATTTCTCGTTACTGTTGAGCAATGTGTCTTTATTTGTTCCCATATTTTAGTGATAACAAGTAATGAAAATGTTAG
The DNA here is from genome assembly GCA_030544215.1 of Zantedeschia hybrid cultivar. Taxonomy (NCBI): domain Eukaryota; kingdom Viridiplantae; phylum Streptophyta; class Magnoliopsida; order Alismatales; family Araceae; genus Zantedeschia; species Zantedeschia hybrid cultivar. The sequence continues at coordinate 47,784,767 of JARZZO010000002.1, read as the reverse complement.
CAAAAGCATTATTTATATTCTCCTTGATAGCTCAATTAAATATATTTTTACGTTGTCAATTTTATGGATATATGTTCTATTATGGACTTAGTCGCAGTTCTATGATCCTTCGATTATAGACTTAACTGACAAATCAATGAAGTCTCTATTACTAACCGATTAACGGTTTTAGTTCTATAATCCTTCGATTATACACTTAACTGATAAAAAGCTCTCATGTGTACTTTTTCTCTTACGAATCTCGTGATTTGTCAGACCAAATCTATGACAGTACTTTTTGTTAAGTATTGTGCAAATGGTTCTCTTTGTTATGTACTGATAATATGAGAGGATGTCTACATTTAATTCTTGATATCTTTTCTGAGCTACTTAGTTTCCTAGAATATTTTTAAATTGGATTTTATGCTACACTAATAGACTAGGCAGAAAAAGTCTCGGTGCCTTTTTGGTGTAACCTTTGATTTCAGGTTCTTGACAGGAAGTTTACCAACCAGTCTAAGGTTATACCTGAGTGCTCTAGATTACAGGTACCTGATGAATGAGAAGCTTCTGAACGGTAGAAATATTCTTGTTTATTTGAAGAAATTCAAATGTTAGACTCAATGGGAAACCTTCATCTAACAAATCCTGACTTGATGTCTAATGGATCATGTTTTGTAGTCTAACGGACAAATTCTAAAGACAGTATATATGTCCAGTAATTTGAAGCTTCAAGGGTAGAACACAAGCGTGCCAAAACAAGGAAGCAGGGAGTAAAGAACCCAAGTAAAACACAGAGATTTAGAGAAAAAGAGAGGGAGCTCCACTGAAAAAGAAGAAGGCATCCATTGCTACATAAAAAAGAACCTTCTTCTATTCAAGAGATAGCCTGAGAGAGAAAGCTTCAAGTTCATTTTACACATCACCAGCTCTCGGCCCTTCAGCAAGATCAAACACTGCATTTACAACAATTCTTAGTCTTGATTTGTGCTTTTGATTGATATTGTATATCAGCCTATCAAGAGATATTTTTGTACTACAAGTGTTGTGTTCTTTTTCCTAACTGTGGAAGAGAAGATCTACCTAGTGTGCAAAGTGATTTGTTCCCTTTTGTTGAAAGAGAAAACCTGCTTGGCATGTATGATGATTTGTTCTCCTTTGTTGAAAAGGAAGACCTGTCTGACGTACAAGGTGATTTGTTCCCCTTTGTTGAAAGGAAAGACCTGTCTGGCGTGCAGGGTGTTGTTGAACAATCGGCAAGAGGTTTGTACCTTATGTAATGAAAATTCCAAGAGGTTACTTGGGGACTGGATGTAGGTCTAGAAAGACCGAACTAATATAAATCTCTATGTTCATTGTGTGATTGCTCCTTGTCTCTCCCTCCTTCTGTCTAATTAGCTTTTGATTTCGCATTTTATTTAAGTTAATTTTAATTTAATCTTTAGAAACCCATTCACCCCCCTGTGGGTTATACATAGTTGGACAACAAGTGCTATCAGAGCATGTCCTTGTATAGATCTAACGATCTGAGAGATAACTATGTCTAACAGTTATAGTAAAGGTCAGTTTATCAACTGATCCCTATTGTTCGATGGTGAATATTACTCTTACTAGAAATGCAGAATGGAGTACTTCCTTAAGGGTCTTGACCTACATCTATAGGGTGTGTTTGACGATCGTGATTACATCATTACTTTTTCCAGAGAGAGATGGATAGATAATGACAAATGTTTAATTTTCTTGAATAACAGGACCAAAAGTGTACTATGTTGTACACTTGAAAAGGAGTTCAACTGGATTTTTGCTCGCAGATCAACTCAAGGAAACTAGGATTGACATCCTGATTATTCAATATAAAAAGTTTAAGATGGAGCCTCCTAAACCATCACCCAAATGTACATCAAATTTACTTACATCACAAATAGATTGATGGCTCTTGAAAAGGAGTACAATAGTAGAGACTTAGTTAGAAAAAATTTAAGGTCTCTCCCAAGCCAATGGACTCCAAAAGTGACTGCAATTGAGGAAGCACTCCAATTAAGGAAGCAAATGACCTCAGCAGTCTCAGCCTAGAAAAGCTCATTGGATCTCTTATAACCCATGAGATTAATACAGAAAGGCTAAGAGAGAGTACCCTCAAGAAGTTCTCCACAGTCCTGAAGACAAGTCTTTTAAGTCCAGATGAAGTTACCACCTCTAAAGAAGAAAATGAAGAAAGTGATAAAGACACATTGTTGTCCAGAAGATTACAAAAAATTCTAAAGAAGAAAAAGAAGCAGCAGCCACATAGAAAATCCAATGGCAGGTACATCAAGAAAGGATATAACAAGAGCAAAAAGCAAGAATCTGCCTGCTACAAGAGCAAAAAATTAGGACACCTAAGGGCCAACTATTCTCAACATAAGGAGAAAGATCACAATAAGAAGGACTACTCTAAGAACTTTAAGAGATTCTCCAAAAGAAAATTCATGCCAAAAACTGAGAAAAGTGAAGGAGACTCATCTTCCTCAAACTCAGAAGAAGAAGATGATTCTACAAACTTGGCTCATGAGCATCCCTACTAAATTAGAAGCAAATCCTTAAAGTAAATGTATAGATTAAAGATCTACAGAGGGATGATAAGATCTCTATTATATTTAACTGTTAGTAGACCAAATATTTTATTTAATGTATGCATGTATGGTAGATTTCAAGCAAATCCTAAAGAATCTCATTTGACCTATGTCAAACGAATCTTTAGACATATGGTTAATTCCAGTAATTCAGATTTCTAGTAATCCTAGAGGATGTTATCTCAATTTTCTAGGATATTATGATGATAACTATTCTGATTGAAAGATAAATAGAAAAAGCACTAGTGCTACCTGTCAATTTCTTGTAGCTTGCCTAATTTCATGGTTTTCCAAGAAGTAGAATTTTATAGCCTTATCAACAGCAGAGGCAGAATGTCTAGTAACTGGAAGCTACTGTGCTCAACTACTGTAGATTAAGCATCAGATTGAGGATTTTGGATTCAAGCTAGATGTAATTACGATGATGTGTGACAACGCTAGCGCCATCAACCTAACAAAAAATCCAGTTCAACATTCCAGGACCAAACACATTGAGATCAGACATCTATTTACTAGAAACTTTGTAGATAATAGTAATATTAACATGAATTTTGTTAATGTTGAACATCAACTAGCTGATATCTTTATAAAAACCTCTTCTTGAAGATAAATTTACTTCTATCAGAAGAGAATTGGACATGTGCAATTTGTGAGGATATTGATTAGTTTAAACAATCATGAATTTGGATAGAGTCTCAAAGGGTTTGAGTAGATTGATCACTTCTATCTGCTAGATTGAAATCGCCTTATTAATCTATTCAGTTGCTGACTTAATTGCTACCTTAATCGCCTCATTGATTAAAGACTCTTAATCGATTCATCTAAAATAATCTTCAATCGATTAACTCTTTATTCAGTAATCTGAACCTAATCGCTTCGATGTAAATCGATTATCTCTTAACATTTCTATATTGATTCATTCTGCTAATTGATTCATTTTGTTAATCGATGTCCTGCCTTTGATTGATATTGTTCATTAATTGTTGTATCACCTGATTAATTATGCCTCCTTAATCGATTATCAATGTTGGATCTATTCCAATATAGTATGCTCTGTAATTGATTATTTTTCAAATCAATTACTCCTCACTTAAAGTATGGTACTCTATTACTCAATTATGCCCTATAGACTGACCACCTTTTTGACCGAGTGCCTATATAAAAGGAGGATTTGATCTTTCATCTTCCCTCCATCCAAAAGCTACAGTTTCCCTCTTCCTTGCTCCTGAACCCTCTCTCTTTCAGAGCTTTTGCGCAGAAGAAAATCTTAGTCTTTCTACCTTTCAGCTCGATTTTTCTCAAAAGGTAGAATGTTTTTTACTCGTTTTAACCTCCTCTACCTTTTTCCTAAGGTTATTCAATCGATTGAATCGTATCTCCTCCCTTTCCATGCCTTTCGAAATCCTAGAACTCCTGAAATGGCTACTTCTACATCTCGAGTTCTGACCACTGGGGTTGAGTTTGAGGAAGCTGCAAGCTCTGCAAATGCATTCCTTGTCTATGACAGAGTGCTAGAGGTTCATAGCAGCTACGATTGATTTTTGCAGTTGTAAGAAGGTTGATTTCACAGATTTGAACAAGAAACGTCTTGATAAGGTAGAACATCTGCTGACAAAGTTAAAGTGGAAGCATATCTGTGAAGTAAGTGAGCTGTTCTATAAAGACCTTGTGAAGGCTTTCTACATAAATAGTGTGGAAAAGACCAGTACCTCCATTATCAGCAGTGTCAAGGGCAAATGGATTGAAGTAACCATGGGTCTATGGGAACAACTGTTTGGGTGCAAAGCCGAAGGGATTGGACCTGATGCAAGTATAGACAGTGCGACAAAGGTAAGAGCTATTGTGGGGGCCAAGATATGTGTTGAAGAGGGGTGTATAGATGTCACTCAGTTGTCAACAGAGAAGAGGATGCTGCATCTCATCATCGCACATCTTCTTATTAGCCACGTTTTTAGTAGTCACACAGAAGGATTTTGATTTTTTGTACTCGATGATAAAGAGAGAAAAAGTAAATTGTCGGCCCACATCATATGAAACATGGCAAGCACTATAGATGAGCTGAAGAAGCCCCAAAAGTCTCATAATGTGTGGTTTTCCAATGGTCACCTTCTGACAAGTATTTTCAGATACTTTGAAGTAAGTTTCAATAATGAAGAGGAGATGTTCTATTCACCCCTAAATTTAAGCAATTTGAAAAAAAGTCAGTTTTCCTTTTCTAATGGCAAATGACACAAGTCCACTGTCGCTGAAGAAGATCCAGAAATCTTGTTAGGACAAGCACCAGTACCAGCAGCAGTAGTAATAATAACAACAGCACAAGTAGAACCAGTACCAACAGTAGTAGAATCACCAGCAACTGAAATAGGAGTTGGCACAAAGGTTGTGGACCAACCATAACCAAAAGTTGCTACATATGTAAAAATGCAGAATCAGCCCACATAAATCTTTACAGAAGGATCTATCCCTCAACCGGTACATGTTGAGGGGGAGCCATCTACTAAGGGGGAGCCTCATGACCTGGATGATGAACAAAGAAGATCTGATGAGGCAAATGTTTTCATTGATGAATTGCTGAGATATACAGATTTTCTGCACCCTGAAGCAGAGATTGTACTCTCTCCTCCTGCCTCTATGCCTAAAAAAGAACAGGTCAAAAAGAGGTAAGAAGACAAAGAAGATCAGTGAGATAATGAAGAAGTTGGATCAGCAGCATACTAATCTTGATGAGTTAAAGATTGGGATAAGGGAGGTGTAGTCTGTTTTAGGAGATGTTCTGAGAGATCTATCAAATCTAAAAACTAGCCAGTTGAGAAAGAAGATAATCCCTGTCAGGAAAAGGAGAATTGGAACTACTCCTCCCACCTCACCCTCTCCTTCTCCTTCAAGAGCATCTTCTCCATGTTAGGAGCATATTCACTCTGAAGGACCCACTCCTCCTAGAGTTATTACACCTACCCATCCATCATCTCCACCACCTGATGAGCCTATGGCTAAAGAACCCTCATCTCCTCAGCCATCTTTAGTTCCATAGTCCATTCCCTCTATATTTCCTATATCTAAGAGTGCAAACATTCTAGATAATGTTCCTGCACTCTCATTTATTCATCCACTTCTTAAACCCCCTGAGGAACCCATCACTTGTAAATCTTCACCCTCTAACCAACTACCTACAACCACTTATGCACCTCCTCCATCAGCATCAGTTGGTCCCTCTTCAACCTTTGACCCAACTAACATTCCCAATTCTTCCTTAGGACCCTCTCAATTCCACTTTCATGGTGAATCATCTTCCTCGGTCCCCTTGTTCTATGATGAGGAGATGTTTCCATCACCTAGGAGAGTCGCTTCACCCTCTCCTCCTCCACCTTCACCTACGGAGGTGCCTCCCACCTTCATGGTACCTCATGAGGAGCCTACTCCTTCATCCTCAATTGTAGAGACCTCCTCTCATTTTCAGTCCTCAGTAAAGATAGAATATGAAGTTTTTGCAGAGATAGAGCTTGAAAGTGAGAGAGAGAAACAGAGATAGAGAATGACACACTCCTAGCACAAGTGCTAGGATCTTTAAGTGAGAAGAGGAAGACCAGGACATACTCCAAAAAGTCCAAGAAAAAGAAATAGACCAAGGTTAGAATTGTTGCTCATATCTTTTCATTATTCAAAGATCAGTTTCTAGCCATTCTTAAAAGAAGTCTTCTGTACATTGATTACTTAGAAAGAAATGCCCGATTAGAAGTCTTGGGATTGCTTGTGTTGAGTTTGGGTAAACATATAGAACAATAAGTAGCTTAACACAAAATCACACAAAGAGAAGTTGACATAGTTAGGGAGCAATCAGCATGTCGGATTGAAGAAGAGTACATTATAGATCACCTTACAGACTTCAAATTCTCTAGGAATAATGCCAGCAGGACAGAATAGAACTTGCCTACTTGGACATTGTTTGAGTGGATGGAGGCAGTTCATGAGCTGAAATGGGCAAAGTACTCAAAGGCAGCCAAAAGGGAGAACAGACTTTTTCTTTAGTACAATGAGAATAGAAGAGCAATCAGTACTCCAGAGGTCACCCTGAGTCAATTCCAGTATATGATCCTATCTGCTCGTATGACCAAACCTGACTCCAGAATTGAAATGCCAGTTAATTTCAATATGGATTATATTCCTAGTTGCACCAAATAACCTCAGCTGCATTTTCTCATGATCGATTCACCTTAAGGCAGTAAAATTATGGAGTTATATGGGAAACTGAGAGCCAAACAAAGTGCTAAGTTTCACTCTGACCTATCTTTTCCTCAATTTCTGAAGTTGGCTCAAAAGAAAGGTGCAGTCTCTCTAGCCTCCCTTGCAAGAGTATATTCTTAAGTAGAAAGATACACTAAAGAAGAATGGGCTAAGGCTTTTCCAGTAGAGATTAACTGAGAAAGAGGTCTGAACAGGAAGCAGCCTCTGACAGTGAAAGAGTACGAAGATCAATAATCCATTAACCTCTCTATGGACACTCACATCCACTGGAAACAACTTTGTTTGGCATTCTATGTCATGAAGCGGAGAGTTAGGTTAGCACCAGTTGAAATGCCTTTTAAGGATTGTTGAGTTTGCTATGTATGCAAGGAACCCTGTTCCTCCCATCTTGAAAACCAAGTCTCTCCATATGAGTACAAAGTCAGGATAACCAGAGCTTACCAGAAAACCCTATTCCCCTTCTCCTTTTTAGTTAACTGACGGAAAAGGGGAGAAATATTGTCTATCCAACATTCTAATGCAAACATTTTTACTTTAAACATTGTGCATTGTCTGATAACACACATGGAGAGAAAAACCTCTATGTGGTATAGTATGATTTTACTGTGTGCTATATTCTTTCATTTTCAAAAAATTTGTCATCACCAAAAGTGGGAGATTGTTGAGCAATTTATGTCTTTATTTGTTCTCATATTTTAGTGATAGCAAATAATGAAAATATTAGCAATAAGCATTATTTATATTCTCCTTGATAGCTCAATTAAATGTGTTTGTATGCTATCAGTTTCATGAATATATGTTCTATTATGGACTTAGCCGATTTTAGGAGTTCTGTGATCCTTCGATTACAGACTTAACGGATAAATCGATTAAGTCTCTATTATTAACCGATTAATGGTTTGAGCTCTCTGATCCTTAAATTATAGACTTAACTGATAAATCGATTTAGTATCTATTGCTAATCGATTAACCGTCTGGTTTCCAATATTGTCTAAGATTAATCAATTCTGCTTTTATTTTGATTCCATATCTTTCAATTGATTATCTGTAAAGCCTTAATCAATCTTCGATTTTACTTTAATCGATTATGTGTTTAATAGCAACTTAGATTAACCGGACTACTCTTAATCGATTAAGTGATTGAGCTTCTATCTTCGATTCATGTTAGAACTATAATCGATTAATTGAGTTTTTACTTTGATTATCGATATACTTATAATCAATTACATGACTAAGTTTCGATTCTAAGTTATGTTAGAACTATAATCAACTACCGAGTGTCACACTTCGATTATCGATATACTTATAATCGATTACATGACTAACTTACGATTATGAGTTATGTTAGAACTATAATCGGTTACCGAGTGTCACGCTTCGATTATCGATATACTTATAATCGATTATATGATCAAGTTTCGACTTCGATTGCAATTAGAACTCTAATCCATTAAGTGAATCTTCACCTCGATTATTGATAGCTATTTAATCGATTAGTTTTAACAACTGCATAATCGATTATCGTGTTTATACTTCGATTATTGTTATCGGTTAATCGATTCGTTTGTTTTGAACAACACTGCGATTACTGATCAAATCAATTAGTGTTTTAACTCTATTATTCCGGTCACTGTAATATGATTAATCGATTATCCTTGTATTTAAAACATCGTTTATCATCTTGTGATTAATCGATTAATATGTTTAGTTTAATCAATTCTGAGACTCAAACTGAACTTCTATTATCTTTATGATCTCAAATAGATTAACCTTTATACATAGCTTCGATTAAATCTCTTTTAGTAAAGTACATGTGACTTAACTATACTTCTAATCGATTTGCTTAAACGATTACTATTCAAATTGAAAAGGCTCTCATATGTACTTTTTCTCTTGTAAATCTCGTGATCTATCAGACCAGATCTATGACAACACTTTTTGTTGACTATTATGCAAACGGTTCTTTTTATTATGTACTGTCACTATGAAAGGATGTCAATATTTAATTTTTGACATATTTTTTGAGCTGCTTAGCTTCCTAGAATCTTTTTAAATTAGATTTTACACTATACTAACAGACTAGACAGAAAAAAACTAGTTGCCTTTTTGGTGTAACCTTCTGTTTCAAATTATTGACATGAAGTTTATCAACTAGTCTAAGATTGTACTTGGGTGCTCTACACTACAAGTACCTGGTCAATGAGAAGCTTCTGGACGGTAGAAATATTCTTATTTATCTGAAAAAATTCAACCATTAGACTCAACGAGAAACCTTCATATAACAAATCCTGACTTGCAGTCTAACGAATCTTGTTTTGCTATCTAACGGGTAAATTATGCATATGTCCTGTAATTTGAGGCTTCAAAGGTAGAACATAAATGTGTAAAAACAAGTAAGCATGGAGTGAAGAACCAAAACGAAGCACAGAGAGATTCAGAGAAAAAGAGAGGGAGCTCCACTGAAAAAGAAGAAAGCCTCCATTGCTACACCAAAAAGAGCCTTCTTCTCATTCAAGAGATAACTTGAAAGAGAGAGCTTCAAGTTTATTTTGCATATTACCAGCTCTCGGGCCTTCAGCAAGATCAAGCACTACATCTTCTATTTACAGCAATTCTTAGTCTTGATTTGTGCTTCTAATTTATATTATATATCAGCCTATTAAGAGGTATTTCTGTACTCATCTTACATTACAAGGGTTGTGTTCCTCTGCTTAGCTGTGGAAGAGAAGACATGCCTGGTGTGCAAGGTGATTTGTTACCCTTTGTTGAAAGGGAAGACCTGTCTCGCGTGCAGAGTGTTGTTGGATAATGGCAAGAGGTTTGTACTTTGTGTAGTGAAAATCCCAAGAGGTTACTTGGAGATTGGAAAGACCGAACCAGTATAAATCTCCGTATTCATTGTGTGCTTGCTCTTTGTCTCTCTCTCCTTCTGTCTAGTTAGCTTTTAATTTCGCATTTTACCTAAGTTAATTTTAATTTAATTTTTAATAACTCATTCACCCCCCTCTAGGTTATACATAGCCGGGCAACAATTACTCCATACATCATTACCTATGTGTGTCTTAAACTTATCATTAAGATTAAGTGGATTGTTGCCTGTATTAGAATAGGTGAATTAATTGATCAATTTCAACCAACATATGAAATGTATTATGTCATTCACGTAAATTAACACAAAATTACCCACCCATGGATCATCTGATTCTTTCTCCTCTTAGCATCAAGAGCTTTATCCCATTTATTTAGGATCCAATACACGAATCCTGTCCTACCACTTTAATCTATCTAGTGCCATATTTGTAGTCTAGGAAGGCTATGTCCTTTCTTACTACATCTAACTATCTTATTTTAGGCCTTCTCTGAGTTCTTTTTAAAACCTTCACTCATATTTGATCACACCTTCTAACCAGCACGAAACTTAGCTGATGGTACAATGATCAAATCATCCATACATATTTTTCCTAAGCTTAACATCAGTCAGAGATACATTTAAGTCCTTTATAGTCTTTCTGCACCTCCATCTCAACATCCTCATCTCTACTATACTCATTTTTTGTGTTCTTTCCAAGAGTTGGTTCCATATAACATAGCAGGTCTTACAGAAGTTCTATAAAATTATCTGCCTATGCAATGGTTGAAAATCGAGAGTACTATTAGAAGAAACTTCACAGGTAAAAAAAACTCTAAGACATGGTGACCTCTTAGCATTTTGCAAAGCAGAACTGGTAGCCAAAACTATCATGCTTATGGACTTAATTCGAATTTATAAACTTGCCAAAAGCTTTATTCAAAGCTTACTAATGGAATGCAAATTACTAATCTTTGAGGTTAGTATGGTCAGTTCCATATATTAGAAAATCTGTTATAGACTATGCACACATTTAATGTATTTTAGAAACATAAGGGTTGTAGGTGGTATGAGTAATGGAGAAAATAATGAATGCTTTGTATATATAAGCAAATATACGACTTAAAAGGGGTATGTATACAACACCTCTCTTCTATGGCACTCCTCCCTTAAAACTCAGTGTGAGCCATAAACTAAGAATTTACTAACCAATTCCCTAAAGCACAAACTCTCTTGAGTGTTGTTAAAAGATTTACAAGCTTCTCAAAGAAAGAAGTATAGGAAGTAATAAGTGTGCAAGAGAGGTAGTGCTGTCAGATGAAATAACAATCATGTCAATGCCTGATCGTGGAAGACCAGGTTGTTCACTATTTGAAAAGCTTTCGAATTGTCAAAACATAAGTGAGTAGGCATCATTGATGCCAAGGTCATGACTCAACCTCAACACTGGAATGAGAAAAGGCTGCTTGCTTCTCGTTATGCCATGAGATAAGAGAACTAGTTAAGATGATGCAAAAATCTGTAGTAGAATGATAAGTAATAGGATTGACTGCCAATGAACATCAAAGAGGGCTTGTAGCTTGATAGGTGAAGCAGTGGACATGAAAAAAGATTGTCAAATTCCAATGTACCTCAGAGAGGCTTTAATTCTATATTAAATCATGAAACTTGAAAGGCCCCAAAGAATCATCAAGTCCCTGCCAACCTAAAAATGAAATTCTAGTATGCCCTAATAGATCTATCTTCAGTAAGTGTTCCTATAAATAGTAAAGATCAAAGCTTGGTATTTAGACACAACAATCGCCAAAATAATGATAATACGACTAGTAAGGTATCAGTCTTAATGTTTTAGAATGACTTTTTCTTCCATGCTTAAGATATTTAACAGTGGGGAACATTAATCATTGGCAAGTTGGGTCCCTGATGAAGGGATCTCGTGTAGAGTACCAGCATTAACTAGATAGAAAGCTTATGCTTATCCATATCTATGATTATCTGTCAGGTCCTTGAATATAATGGTGCCCAAAATAAGAAGAATATAGAAAAGCAGACCAACAAGAGTTGTATCCTCAGCAAAGGGTGTGAATCTTCATAACCGATTTCTTGGATGTGGCTACCTCACTTGGGGCACCCTTTCCCTTTCTTTATTTAACATCTTCTTCATTAGTTGATAGTTTAACTGTGTGGGGATACCTGGGGTATCAACCAGATCTTGAGAACCAAACCTGATCCGAATTCGAAACTTTAAGTGGAATTCAGATTTGAACTTAACCCCAAAAAAAAGGTTATACTGTCCAGATCCAGGTTTATACCAATGTTTGGAAACCTGAATTTTATACACCTCCTTGTTAGTATGAGGTGGCCGATAAGTCATTCAGAGACTATGTACAATCTTATTCATTTATTAATAATAATTTGTGACTTTATATTCATTATGTGTAGTACGTTTATTATCATTTCATAATGAAGTCCATGAATGTGTGCAATGGTCTTTGGATTATGATGAGATCATAATAATGAAACTGACGATTTATAAACACACATTCTTAATTGTTCCTAGTCGGAGGATATTTGAGAAGGATATCAAATCTCCAGTGAGACAGTACAGGTCACTCCAGCTCATATAATGAGAGTGACTAGTCTCATAGTCACTTGTGTGGAGAAACTATAGTAGACCGTAGGTGCTCATTAGTGATGAGTTCACTGAACTGATCCGACTTGAATTACTGGACGGTAATTTATCTTACTATCAGCCAACTTGATTTAGTGTCATAGTTGTATGGTTGGTCCTTTGACATGAGATACCAAAGACACCTTGTCAATGGACTTCTGAGCTTTGACCATAGCTAATTGATCCCTAATCATAGGGTCGCGATCAGTCAAGCGATCAGGTTCAGTGGAATACTTAAAAGATGATTGTGTGTTCAATACAGGATCATCCGCTCTCGGTAATAAAAGAGAGAATGTTCCGGAAATGATGCGCATAAGTTTCTAATCAGGACGGACACTTTATCGAAAAAGGAGTTTTTTAATATAGTACAGTGATATCGAATTAAGCTCATGAGTCATACTATGAAGCTGTGGGAAAGAGTTACGGAACATCGTTTACATTGTGACACAGCTATCTCGGCTAACCAATTCGGCTTTATGCCAGGTCAATCAACTATGAAAGCTATTTTTCTCATTATGAGTTTGACAGAGAAATATAGAGATATCAAAAAAGATCTACATATGGTGTTCATTGATTTGGAGAAGGCTTATAATAAAGTTCCAAGAGATGTCTTGTGGTAGGTGTTGGAGCGCAAGAGGGTATCTACTAGATACATACAAGTATTAAAAGGCATGTATGAAGAAGCAACTACTAGTGTCCGTATAGTTGGAGGAGAAACAAGAGATTTTCCTATTTCCATTGGAGTGCATCAAGGATCAACAATAAGTCATTACCCTTTCGCATTAGTTATGGATGATTTAACAAGGGATATATAAGAGGACATTCCGTAGTGTATGATGTTTGCGGATGATATTGTGTTGATAGATGAGATGCAAGAGGGAGTTAATAGAAAACTAGAGTTTTGGAGGAGCACCTTAGAGTCTAAGAGTTTCATGTTAAGTAGAACTAAGACAGAATACATGCATTGTAAGTTTAGTGAAGGTCGGACGGGTGAAAATGAGAGAGTTAACTTAGATGGGATGTCAATACCCCAAAGCACCCATTTCAAATATCTTGGTTCGATTCTCCAAGAAGATGGAAGGTGTGATAAGGATGTTAACTATAACATTAAAGCAAGATGGGTGAAGTGGAGACTTGCTATGGGAATTTTGTGTGACCGTAAGATCCCAACGAAGCTGAAAGGAAAACTCTACCGTATGGCGATAAGACCTACAATGTTGTATGGTAGCGAGTGTTGGACGATGAAGGGGCAATATGTTTTCAAAATGACTGTTGTCGAGATGAGAATGTTAAGGTGGATGTACAGATATACCAGGCTAGATAAAATTCATAATGAATATATTAGAGAAAATGTGAGAGTGGTACCAATTGAGGACAATTTGAGAAAAGGGAGACTGAGATAGTTTGGACATGTTAGGCGTAGACCTAGGAAGGCTCCAGTTAGAAAAGTGGAGCACATTAGGATAGAAGAGGGGAAGAAAGGAAGGGGTAGTCCTAAATTAACTTGGAAGAGGGTAGTACAATATGATTTAGAGACTTTAAACCTCTCAGAAAAGGTAGCCCAAAATCGTTTAAAGTGGAGACAAAGAATCCATATAGCCGACCCCGATTATTTAAGATTAAGGCTTGGTTGAGTTGAGTTGAGTTACAGTGACATCGAATCTAAGTGAGTTCACCGATTAAGGTTTAACAGTTGACCATGCCCTAAGTTGACTCGGCAATATTGTACGGATGAAGGATTATATCCACGCAATAATTGATGACGGAAAAGTTCCTTGAGCGGATTGTTGAACCTCATTACCTTGCTTAGCACCAAACGTGATTGGAGGCCCGACCGATTAATGTGCGCAACATTAATCCGATTACTTAATTGGTTAATATGAGATATTAACTTAATTAATTAAGTCAATAAAGTGTTATTGGGCTTAATGGGCCATTAATTGAACTGGTATTTGGGCCTAGAGGGTCACACGCATAAAGATTCTCAGTTTATGGATTAGAAGATAATTTTATATTAATTCTAGGTTTTAGTGAAAAACTGCAGAAATAATATAAATAATAGCGAAGAGGGAAGTCTTGGGCCAAGCTCCATAGCTCCTCTGGCCTTCCCCCTCCCCCCCTTCTCTCTCGACCTGGGCGCCCCCTTGGGGTGGGTGCCAGCCGGTTTTTCGATAAAATCCCCCTGAAAATTGTACGTGCGAGGGCTGAGTCAGAGGTTGTTTCTACAAACAAAGCCAACCCAGAAGAATTAGCTACTTGCTATAACGCCAAACCGGATACCATTAGTTGAGGATCTGGAGTAAGGATGCATCCAAGATAGCCTTCAGAACAAGATATAGGCATTATGAGTTTCTCGTGATGCCTTTTGGGCTCACAATGCACTAGCAACTTTCATGGACTTGATGAATTAGATTTTCAAATCCTATATAGATCAATTTGTGGTTGTTTTCATTGATGATGTGTTGATATATTTCTTTGACATGGAGACTCATGTAGAGCACTTGAGGGTTGTCCTTCAGACCCTCCGAAAGCATTGATTGTTTGCAAAATTCAGCAAGTGTGAATTCTGTTGAGCAATTTGTGTCTTTATTCTACTCCCATATTTTGGTGATAACAAACAATAAAAATGTTAGCAATGAGCATTATTTATAGTTCCGATGATAGCTTAATTTGATCTATTTTTGTATTGTCAGTTTCACTATTACATACTCAATTTTAGAATTAGTTAATTCAGGAGATCTATGGTTATATCGATTATAGACTTAACGAGTAAATGGATTAAGTCTCTATCCCTAATCAATTAACATTTTATTTATAAGTTCTGTCTTCTATTCGATTACGTAACTCTGATCGATTTACGTTATAGCTCTAATCGATTAAGTATTTCAGTTTCAATTTCGATTAACGTTATAACTCTAATCAATTAAGTGTTTTAGTTTCAACTTCAATTTACGTTATACCTCTAATCTATTAAGTGCTTTAGTTTCAATTTTGATTAACATTACAACTTAAATTGATTATGTGTTTTAGTTATCGACTTCGATTAACGATATAGCTCTAATCGATTAACCATTTTGTTTCAATTTAGTATTTTACAACTAATCAGTTACTGCTAAATCGATTACACTCAGTGCTTACAACTTCAATTATCATTGAACGATTAATTGATTACTCTCGACACTTACAACTTCGATTACCATTGTATGATTAATTAATTACTCTCGGTACTTACAACTTCGATTATCGTCTCGTGTCTAATCGATTACTGTACTAGGATTAATCGACTTTGAGACTCGAACTGAATTTCGATTATCCTTATCTTCTCAAATCGATTAACCATTATATCTGACTTCGATTAACAAACTTTTTTCTCTTTGATTATTTGTATTTTCCAGTATGCAACTTTGACTTCGATTAAGTGTCTCTAAATCGATTATTGATCTTATTTCTTAAACGATTACTATTAAGATCTAAGCACTTGCAAAATAGACTTTTACTTTCTTGTGACTTGTGACCTGTCTAATCATATTTGTAACAGAACTTTTGTTAGCCACTATGCTTACTTTCTTTTTATCATACTATCAACTTGGGAATGTCTATAGCTCTAGTTGACATCTTTTTAAGATCTATTCAGATTTTCTAAGACTCTCAATTGTTATATTATTATTGGATTTCTGTTGAACTAACGCACAAGCCAAAAAAAGCCTAGCTGCCTTTTTTCATATAGCTTTCCATTTTAGGTCTTTGACATAAAGTTTCACCAACCAGTCTGAGGTTGTATTTGAGTGCACTAAACTGCAAGCACCTGGGTTACTATGAAGCCTTCTGGACAGCAGAAGATCTTTATGTCTCTCTGAAGAAATTCAAACGTTAGATACAGCAGGAAGCTTGTCTCCAACGGATCTCGTCTTACAGTCTAACGGACAGATTTTAAAGACATGTTATATAACCTACAGTTCGAACTTGAGAAAGTAGGAGATACAAGAGAGCAACTTGAAGTCAGAAGCGTAGAACACACAGTCAGAAAACTGAGAACTCTACTGATAAGAAGAAGGCATCCACAAGCTAATCAAAAAGCCTTCTTCATACTTGAGAAATCATCTGAGAGAGAGAAGTCTTCCAGAACTCATAATCAACTTGTGCATTCCAAAGCTTTAGGGGGCTATTTTGAAGATCAAGAACTGCGTACTTTGTTCTTTTGACTTATTGATCATTGTTGTGTTCATCTGAGAACACTTGCCTTTTTCTAAGGCACTTCTATATTCACATTTATTTCCGTGTATTGTTTCCTCTTCCTATTTGTTGGACGAAAAGGCCTGTAACAAACAAATGGTTGTTTTCTCTTCAGTGTGTTTAAGAAAAGACCAGTAGTTGATGGAGTTGTGTTTGACCAGCAAGGGATCTATACCTTGTGGATGTTGTATAACCTGCAAGGGGCTTGTACCTTATGTAGTGGAACTTCCAAGAGGTTGCTTAGGGATTGAACGTATGTCTGGATAGACCGAGTCAGTATAAATATATGTGTTCACTGTGTGTTTGCTCCTTGTTCCTTTCCTTTCTATCCAGTTAGTTATTTAATTCTGTAACTTAGTTTAATAATTTTTTTAGAAACACATTCACCCCTACTCTGGGTTAATACATAGTCGGATAACAAATTGAATGAAGTTCATTTTCTAGCGCTCGTCATATCTAAAAAGGGCATTGATGTGGATCTTGAAGGATGTGTTCGAATGGGAGACTCCGAAGACGCCAATAGAGATTATAAGCTTCTTTGGTCTAGTAGGGTACTATCACAAATTAATAGAGGGATTTTACAAGATTGCAGCACGATTGACCAAGTTGACCAATAAGAGCATCAAGTTTTTATGGAGTAATGCATGTAAAAGAAGCTCTTAGGAGTTGAAGAAGAAATTGACAGGGGCTCCTATTCTCACCTTACCCAAGGGGACAGGGGGAATAGTTGTCTACACATATGCATCGAAGCATGGGCTTAGTTGTGTTCTCATACAGTATGGTAAGGTCGTGGCCTATGCCTTCCAGCAATTGAAAGATCATAAATTGAACTATCTTACATATGATGTAAAGCTAGCAGTAATAGTGCATGCATTGAAGATATTGAGACACTACCTATCTGGAAAATCTTTTGAAGTCTTTACAGACTATCAAAACTTTAAATATTTTTTTCACAGGAGGAGTTAAACCTAAGGCAGAGGAGACAGTTTGAGTTACACCTTATGTAAGAAGAGACTAATGGCAGTGCAGCTAAGAAGATTATAGAGTAACGCAGAGCAAATTGCATATTAGTGTTCCAAAATAAGGCAACAGAGATCCAACATTTTAATGAGTCAAATTATGGTCCATTCAGCTCTCATGGACCAAATTTTAGAGACTCAAGGGAAGGACCAACAAGTGCAAAGTTTGATTAGGACGCCGAACATTATTCAAAAGGATTTTTTACATATAAGCCCCTATAATCTTGTGATATACAAATAAGCCCCCCTAATATGACTGTTTACAAATAAGCCCCCACAATCTACCATTGAATTAGTGAAAGGCCCCTGAAGCTTATAAATAAGCCCCTGAGAGTGTTACAAATAAGCCCCTAAAAGGGCTTGTTTGTAAGAAAGTTGCGATTGTGGCGGTTTATTTGTAAACAGTCAGATTATGGGGGCTTATTTGTAATATCACAAGATTATAGGGGCTTCTATGTAAAAAATCCTATTCAGAAATTAAGAAGAGTTGTGTACTTCGGGAGCAGATTAATAGTAACAGTAAGAGTTAAGTAAGAAGTGCTACAAAAAGCTCACAAATCAAAATTTTCTATACATCTAAGCAGTGCCAAAATATATCAAGATTTGAAGAGACACTTTTAGTGAAATTGCATCAAGGAAGACATTGCTAATTATATTACTAGATGTCTTACATATCAAAAGGTGAAAACTGAATACCAAAAATCGGCTATGACATTGCAAGTTTGCAACCATTAGATATCTTACAATGGAAGTAAGAGGACTTTACCATAGACTTTATTATGGGTTTGTCGATGTTATATAGGTGGTCGTTAACCAGTTGACAAAATCAGTACACTTTCTAACTATTAATCACTCTCAATCTATGAAGAGTTTAGCCTAGTTGTAAATCACTAAGATAGTGAAACTTTATGACATCCATAAGACTATCGTATGTGATAGAGATCCTAGATTCATATCTCGGACTTGGAAGTGTTAGCATTCTTCGTTGGAAACGCAATTGAGACTTAGTTCGACTTTCTACCCTTAGACTGATAGCCAATTAGAATGGACTATTCAGACATTAGAAGACATACTTAAAATCTACAGTATGGAATGGAAGGATAGTTGGGATTGATAATTGGCCTTGGTAGAGTTTGCCTATAATAATAGCTATCATTCATACATAGGCATGGCTTCATTAAAGCCACTTTATGGCCGTCCATGCAGGATACACTTTGCTGGTTGGAGGCTAAAACCAGACATGATCTATAGAAAAACAGAGGAGGAAGGAGAGGAGACTGCGGCAACCACAAAACAGGCTGCACCTCTCTCTTTTATATTATGGGTTATGAGGTTACATGACAGTGGGCAAGGACAAGCATACCCCTTGCTCCAATAAACACATAATAAGGCCCATAAATCCACACATAAAGAAGAAAAAGAGAGAATAAAAAATAACTTAACCAATTAGACAAAATTACCCTTGACTACACTCCCCCTTTAGCTGAGCATAGATGTAAAAAATGCACAACTTTGATAAAAGAGAGACAAAAACTTCCTTACGTAGCCCTTTAGTGAAAACATTGGATAGTTGATCAGCTGAGCGAATATAAGAGAGACATATCTCCCTATTATCCAACTTCTCGCGAATGAAATGACGGTCAATCTCAATATGTTTGATGCAATCATACTGAACCGATTATTAGCAATGTTGATGGCACCTTTATTGTCATAATACAGACGCATGGGTGTGTGAACTTGAACACCAAGATCTTGGAAAAAGAGTTTGAGCCACAATATCTCTGTAACACCATGTGCCATGGCCCGATATTCAGCTTTTGCACTAGAACGAGCACAAACACTTTGTTTCTTGCTTCACCAAGTAACAAGATTTCTACCCAAAAACAAACAATAGCTAGTGGTTGACCTCCTATCATCACGAGAACTTGCCCAATCCACATTAGTAAGCATCAATGTTAACATGTGCAGCTTTAGTGTACAACAAGCCTCTACCTAGAAAGACTTGATGTAACACCGAATTCTCTCTACAACTCGCACATATGAGGGGCATGCATGAACTAACTAATAATGCTAACATCATAGGCAATGTATGGTCGAGTGAGAGATAAGTACAAGAGTCTCTCGACAAGGCGTTGGTAGGAATCTTTATCAGACTCAGAGAGAAGTTCCCCCACTGACTCAGACAACCCATGATTAGTCTCTATGGGGGTATGGGCTAGTTTATACCCTAGTTTTTCAGTTTCTTGAAGTAGATCAAGAGCATATTTCCGTCAAACATAGAGACCATGCTAAGACTTGGCCACCTCAATGCCAACAAAATACTTCAGTTTCCTAAGATCCTTAATGTCAAACTTATGTGTCCAGCTGTCTTTAAGCTTTTGTATCTCTGTGTATGATCTCCAATGATAATCATACATCCATATACACAAGAAGTACTACACACGGCTATCCACCCATTTAGTGAACAGAGTGTGATCAGAGTTGCCCTGCTGATAGCCAAGCTAAATCATAGCATATCTAAACCTGTCAAACCAAACCCTGGGGAACTGTTTTAACCCATACAATGTCTTCTTGAGCCGACATACTCTCCCCTTGGCATCAAGTCCAGGTGAGGACTACATATACACTACCTCTTGCAGATCACCATTAAGTTTTAACATCCAACTGTTAAAGCCCCAAAGAAAACTGGACAGCAAGAGAGAACAAAACTCTTACATATTTCAACTTGGCTATAGGGGTGAATGTTTCCAGATAATCCACACGTAAGTCTGGGTGAAACCATTAGCAATGAGTCTAGCCTTATACCTTTGAACAGTACCATCATAATAATACTTAATAGTGTACATCCATCTGGACCCAACCAAACTCTTTCTTGGAGGCAAATTTACCAACTCCCAAGTGTTGTTTTCTACAAGACCTTGCATCTCTTCCTCCATGGCTTACACCCACTTTGGGTCCTTAACAACTTCTACAAAAGAATTAGGAACATGATAGGTGAAAATAGTAGATAAAGAGGAACAGTAGGATGGTGAGATATGAGAATCGGAAATATAATAAGAAATGAGATGCTTGGTACAAGTTCTCATCCCTTTCCGGACAGGAATAGGTAAGTCCAAATCTGCAGGAGCTGTAGATGAGGGGGTCAAAAGATGACCTGAAATTTTAGCAACTTCTTGAGATAGTTGATCCATGTGAAGCCTATGCTTGTGCCATGTATACCTGGAGTAAGTGAGAGTATCTAATAGGGACTTTATAGGAGATCCAAATGCAACACTAGTCGTGTCAGTAATAAGAGGTAGAGGATGAACCAACTCAGGAGGAGGATTACAACAGGAACTAGGAGCATCCTCCCTTTTACCAGAGGTCTAAGGGGCAAAGTAAGACTCTGACTAAAAGAAGGTGACATCTTTAAGGATATACTTTTTCCCTGTTTTAAGGTCAAAACATTTATACCATTTTTTAGTGAGAGAGTAATCCAAAAATATGTCACAGATAGTACGGGAATCCAATTTTGTAGAACCTAGAGTCAGAGTGAATAAAACACATACAACCAAAGACCCAATGCTCCAGAACAAACAGTAGATGGTCAAGACATAGCACCTAGATAGACGACATAAAGTCAAGTATCCGAGAAGACATATGGTTCATAACATATGAGGCAGTTAGGATAACTTCTGCATAAAATTTTTAGGCAACTAATGTTGTAAAAGGAGAGCTCGAGAGGTCTCAAATAGATGTCTATTTTTTCTTTCAGCCACCCTATTTTGTTGAGGTGAGTAAGCATAAGAGGATTCATGAATGATAACCTCATCTTCCATAAAGATATTGAGAGTCTTCTTGAAATACTCCTTTGCATTATCAGATTTTAACACCTTAACATACCTTTCAGATTGGTTCTTAACCATTTTACAGAACACCTGAATAATCTGAGGTACTTCTTCATGGGATTTCATGAGATAGACCCAGTAACAATGGAAAAAATCATTAATAAAATAAATGAAGTAACAGTGACCATCTATAGAGGGAACAAGAGATGGGCATCAAACATCAAAGTGAACAAGTTGAAAGGAAAAAACACTCTTATTCATAAAGATTGAAAAATTGGTTCTACAGTATTTAACAAGCTGACATACTTGACACTGAAGAGTGTCAACTTTTATTGACTTAAATAATGAAGGAAACAAGATCTTTAGAGACCTAAAAGACAAATGCCCTAAATGACTGTGTCACAAATAGATCACTTCATATTTTTGGTCTATGCCACCACCAACACTGGATTGAAACGCAGCCCTACCACCAAGCTCCAAGTAATATACGCCTCCCACTTCACGACCAATCCCAATTGTTTGCTTGTGTTTCAAATCCTAAAAAATACAATGTGTAGGAAAAAATGTCACTGAACATTGAAGTGATTTAGTTAAGTTGCTAACGGATAAAAGGTTAATAGGTAGGGCAGAAATATAAAGTACAGAGGACGAAAGCAAATCATCACTGAGACTCATAGAACCTTTACCCGCCACTGTGGCATGGGTACCATCAGTAATGGCGACCTTTTTCTGTCCAGAACTCAAGGAATATGAAGTAAAGAGAGGAGAAGTACCAGTCATGTGATCTATAACTCTTGAGCCAATGACCCAGGATTTATGGGGAAGTAGAGTGAGTCACACTCAAAGCTGCCCCAGCAGTACCTGAAGTGGAGGTAGTGGATGAAGACGTACCAAGCTGAGAAAGGATCTATTGAAGGTGCAGAAGATCACCAGAGGAGAGAGCAGACACCTGAAGAGTAGTGAACCCACTATCTAGAGATGGATTGGAAGGGTTATATGGGCCTTAATTGAAGGTGACATTGCACTTTGGCTGCTGTCCACTCTTTGAATTTCTAAATTTCAGCGGATTCTTATCAAGGTAAAGGTCCCAGCACTTATCCGTATTGTGGTTGTCCTTCTCACAGTGTAAGCAGTGTCTCCCTGTCTTTCTTTTCTCCTTTCCCTGACTACTATCACTATACACAAGCTTGGAATAGGTACTAGCTAGTGCTGACGACTCCACCAAGTCTCGGTTACTGGCTGTAATAGTACCTCCATTCATGGCCTTCTTCCACCCCTTTTCTTACAGCACTTTGTGATATACTTGTTCAAGGGATGGCAGGGGGTCAATACTGAGTATGTGAGCTCTTAAGCTCTCATATTCTGAGGTGAGACCAGTAAGGAACTTGAAGATGCGGTTCCGCTCCACATGTTGCATATATACCCTCTGATCTTCAAGACAAGTACAATTATAGGCAGAGTAGTAGTCCAACTCCTCCCACTTACTTTTCAGCAGCCCAAAGTAAGTGGTAACACCAGTACTACCCTGTTTCAACTCCTGTATATTAGTTGTCAACTGACATATGTGGGAGACATCTTGCTTCTGGCCATACATCAAATTCAAAGTATCCCACATCTCCTTTGCTGTCCTCTTCATCATAATTAGCTGCTGGATCTCCGAACTTATTGAATTGAGAATCCACCCCATAACTAAGTTGTTTTCTTGCTACCACCGGGAATAGATAGGATCATCATATGCTGGTTCCTTAGTTTTACCATCAATATAACACTTCTTTCCTTGTCCTCCAAGGAAAATACGGGCAGAGACAGACCAAAGACAGTAATTGGTCTCCATTAGCTTCACTATAGTCATTTGCAAAGCAAGCAAGTGGTGCTCAATGGATGAAGAACCAATAGGGTGCATCACAAAGGAATTAACTTCATGATGCTCAGAACCGTTGGTCGCAGAGGACTCTATGACAGCCTCACTCAAGAGATAATAAGGTGTAGGTGACTCCCAAATACCTAGCAAGATCTCCACCAAGGCACCGGCCTGCTCTTAGGGTAAAACCAGAGCACCCTCCAGCTACTAAGGAGTATCGGCTAGCAAAGAAGGCTTCGCAAGTACTCCGCGGGTACTCAATGCACTTGTAGAAGGGGGAGGCTAGTATCCCTACACCAAAAACAAGAGCTCGGACCTGTACCTATCTACACAGGGTGGACCGGACAAACTGTAGGAAGGAAATGGCCCCTTCTTAAGCTTCAAACAAAGCACCCGGGGAAGAACAAGGGCACCAGCCTGCTCTAGGGTGCCCTAGAACCACCAGACAGGGCAGAGAAGGGAGCCGGCCTGGTCTTGGATGCCCTAAAACCACCGGACAGGACAGGGAAGGGAACTGGCCTGCTCTTAGAAGCCGTAGAGCCACCGAACAGGGTAGAGGAGGGGACCGGCCTAATCTTGGGTGCCCTAGAATCACTGAACAGGGCAGAATAAAGCCACCGGCCTACTCTTAAAAACCCTAGAAGTGATCGGACATGTCAAAGGAGAGCCCGGCCTGCTCTTAGATGCCCTAGAGGGGACCGAACAGGGCATAGAAAGCCCTACGCAGGATCGGTTTGCTCTACTACCATATAAAAGTTATTGGGCCGTCCAATTCAAAACCTTGAGGTATTGAGTAGAGTAGGCACCATCTATTAAACACTTTTTTATTTTGTCCTTTTTCCGTTGTAGGACTATTCTAACACACCCCCTCACGTATAGGTAAATTTTAGATTCTGTCACGTGGATCACAAATACGGGGTGCATGGCCTGATTCGTAACGATGGGCTCTGATACCATGTAGAAAAACATAAAAGAGGAAGGAAAGGATCGGTGGAGGCAGAACAGGAGGTTGCAGCAACCACAGAACAGGCCACACCTCTCTCTCTCTTTTATATCATGGGTTATGAGGTTACATAATAGTGGGTGAAGACAAAAATACCCTTTGCTCCAATAAACACATAATAAGCCCCATAAACTCACACATAAAGAAGAAAAAGAGAGAATAAAAATAACTTAACTAACTGGACAAAATTACCCCGAACTATATGATCCAAGATGCACTTAAAAGATCACATCTATCAAGTAGAGGTTACTAGTGGCAGATAACTAGCAAAAGCAATATGCATACTGGAGAAGGAGAAGCTTGGAATTTGTTGATGGTAAGCATGTGTTTTTAAGAGTCTCTCCCACTCATGGAGTAGTGTGATTCATGAAGCATGGGAAGTTAAATCCATGTTACATTACGCCATTCCAGATTCTTGAGTGGGGTTGGTAGAGAGGCATATTGGCTAATTCGACCACCAAGTTGGTCAGGGTACATAATGTCTTCTATTATCTATACTTAGGGAGTATATCCATGACCTGGCTTACATCATTGATCATATTCCTTTGAAAATTCGGCTAAATTTATCTTTTAAAGAGAGGTCAGTCCGCATCGTGCATCAGAAGGTGCAACAATTGAAGTCTAAGAATATTCCTTTGGTAAAGATTTTGTAGTGCTATCATTCTTTAGAGGAGACCACTTGGGAGTCTGAGGAAGAGATGCAGAAGAAATATACGGAGTTGTTCAAGTGAGTTTTTCAACTTTGAAGACAAAATTGTTTCAAGGGAGTTTTTCAATTTTGAGGACAAAATTGTTTCAAGGGAGAGAGATTTTATAACACCCAGAATAAATAGTTAATAATTAATTAGGATTATTAACATTGATCAAGGGATTAAAAGTCAGTAGTGTAATTAGAATTGTGTGAGAATATTTTCTGATTTAACTGAATCCCATCATTTTGTTAAGTTTTGCCAATTCAAATAACCTACGTAGAAATTAAGATTTTGAGCGAACGTTTAATCGATTGTAATTTAGATGGCTTAAAAATTAATTTTTCTTATATAAAAATGATAAGTGATTGTTAATCATATTATAATTATGAGTTTAAAAATAATTAAAAGGTGATTAAATTTAACTAAGATATTTTTATTATTTTAATATTATTTAATGATATTTTTGTAGTTACGAGTTTAAATCATTTAATTTAGACATGTCTTTGTTACATTAGTTTATTGTGTATAGTGGGCACATAAGGAGAATAACTTTAAATTTTAAGAAAATTTAAATTTCTTGTGGGAGGATTAGGTTAAGACATAGTTTGACTAAGATTAGAAGGTTGGACCAAACTTAGGAGGATAGTGGCATACGATTTTGTGCATACTTATCTTTTTTTTTTCATATAAGAACACATCTTTCTTCCTCCCCTCACGTCTTGCATACATTAGAGAGAGAGAGAGAGAGAAGAGAGGAATCTAACTGCTTTTTCTTGGAGAAGAAGAAGATGGTTGTTCTAAGGGATGGTTCTCCTGTGTTCTTTAGTCCATGCATACTACCCCCATGCTATTCTTGCTGCACAAGCAGCTCTCTTCTACCTGGAAATCATCTTTTAAAGCCCTTCTTTGCTAGATCCTTACTATGGTGTGCGAATTTTTAGAGAAGATTGATGTTTCCTTCGCCTTTTGAGGGAATTCTTGAGCTTCTTAAGAGGAAGGTTGGGTTTAAAACATTGAATGAAAGTTTAGCCTAAGATTTTATAGTATATGATATTTATATTCATACATCTTATATTAGAAATATATATACATGAGTTTAGGTTCAAATGTAAGTGGTTCTGTAAATTTTCTTGATACCTTTTGGGAGTTCTTGTAGTTTTCTTGTAGGTGTGTCAATTTGAACAATTTTCTATACACCCGTGTTGTTTAGCATGTTTCCACTCCATGGTTGGCTATTTTTGATGCATGCTAGCCCATTAGAAACTCGACTTAATCCTCTTTAAAAATAGTTTTTGATCTTTTCATCGTTTGATGTCCTAATAGAGCCTTCAAATATACATACAATTTTCTGATCTTTTCCTACCTCAGGACAATACCCTGATGCTTGAATTTATGTGACTGCCGTTAGAGGTCAATGAACCCAAATTTTTGTAGACGCTTCCTTACATTACATCACATGTCTACAAAAACTTTATGTGTGTTTTAGCATGCTTGAAGTAGAGATATTTTGAAAGATAAATATTTTCGTTTTCATCTGACCAACTGTCAGAACATCAATTTTTAAAACTTCTATAGGCTGTTAAAGCTCTTGAAATTTGTATGATTGTATCCTTACTTGATTACCTATCTTTAATAAAATTTGTAAAAAGTTTAGAGCGTGGTTCATATTGCTGTAAAATTGTGCAACAAGATATAATTGTGCAGTCTATTTTGTGTTTTGGGTGTCCTTGTATTTAAGTTACATTTTAATGTTGCTAAAAGTTTTGTTATTTTTCAACTTTGATGTGCTCTATAATATATATTATGATGTTTTTTCTAGTTTTGTGTTGAAAGTATGATTTGTTTTATAGATTTAATGTGCATACCATTGACATTTTGTGAGTTCATATGTGTACGTCCTATTGTGTGGAATGTTTGTTGATCAATGCCAAACAGACACAGCCGCCTTATGAAGGTTATTACAGGCTCTGTGGTGGTAGCATTTTCACCACGAAAGTTACTAGTGTAATAACACAATAATATATCCGAGGGCAGCGGGGAGGAAACTCATTTAAATAAATTTGAGGTGGAGTAGCCCACGGGGTTATGCAACGCCCATGGCTAAGACTCTGCTGCCTAGGAGTCTCATGTATATTTTATTTTCTTTGTCAATACTATAGCGGTGGTTGGATGTTTGTCTGGATAACATTGATTGAGAAATGGCACATTATGTAAAATAATGTGAAACCTGAAAATTTTGGTGCCAAGATGAAAATGTGATAGTCGGCAATGGTGGGCTGAATGATGGTATATCCTGCATATATGTATGTTGAGCACATGTTTGCCATTGACAAAATATTTGTAGACCTAACCCATGTGTATTTAAAATTTATACGCATGTTGTACCTTCATTGTTCAGGTGTATCTTATGTTATTGCATTAGTTAGTTTTCTTCCCAAACTATATAGTATGTAGATATAGTTTTGCTTCTATTACTTTTAGCAACTTTTATGTTTTTGCTTGGCTCTCCTACTGAGTCTCGCGATGTAGAGACTCACACCTATTCCACTCAGGTGAAATAGTCCCGTGCAATGAAGTGGACCCGAAGTTAGACGAAAGGGTCGCCAACGGGGTGGTGTGAACATGTAGGTCTCCGCTCTTTGGGAATCTTGTGTTCAGCTTCTAGCATTGAGATGACTATTGTACAAATATCATCTCTCATGTATATTTTTGATCCTAACATGTAACATAATTTCTCAGCACATTGTATGTTTATTCTAACAATATATGGAATATATTTTGATTTTGCTTCTGCTCTTTCTCTTGTGGTCTTTATACATTTCTTGGCTGTAACATACATAACAAAGCTCCAACAAATTCAGTACTTGGGGTTTCTTTTCCCCACTACTATATCTTGATGTTATGATTATTATAGTGATTATCGATTTGTTTGAGGGTGTGACACGCATGGCAGTAGAGGCGGCAAGGGGGACAAGGGCACTGAGTAGGAGGTCGTGAGAGGTAGTGAGGGTGGTGGCGAGGAGGGCATGAGGGGTGGCGCTGTTGAAGCTGATGGAGACTGAGAGGGGGCAAGGAGAAGGCACATGCGCAGAGGGCGAAGCAGGCCGTTTTTGTGTGGGTGGGTAGGTTGGGGGGGGGGGGGGGGGGGGAGTGGAGAGCCAGCGGTGGTGGGTTGGGGGAAGAGGTACTGTAGGGAGGCAGCAAGGCACACCTGTTTTGGACTAGGCCAACCCGCCTAAAGATTACCCATACTCTCTAAGAGTTCGGATTCAAACTCGGGCCAGATCTGAAGATCCAAAAATTAACATTCGGACTTGACCAATTCAAATCTGAACATGTCCCATTTACACCCTTAGGAGTAACTTGTTTTTATCAGTTTTACCAGTCATAGAGGTGAGGCAACTCCATGTTTCCATAAGTTCCATCTCATAATAACAAAGAAGAACAAAGGACATTTGTGTCACAAAATTATGTCCAGAAAAACACATCCTGCAATGAATCAGCATCAAGATCTAATATCAAAGTAAAATGATTGGTTGGAAGCTAGTACTTATAGGGACAAGCAATGTGAGTGCCAGATACCTGGAACTTTTCAGCATGAAGAAGAATTGCATATGCCAATATTGCTTCCTTATACTGCATGGGATGATAAAGGTTATGAAAGATGAAGCGGCATGTTTCTGATTGAAATCTTTTAATACACATAGTTTGAGAAGAATGAATCTATTGCTCTCACTTGCTGCTGTTCAGAAGCATCCAGCAGGAAATGGACAGAACCAAATCCACTTGCTAAAGTTTTTTCATACAGTGTCCTGTTCACCAAAAGCTTAAATACACAACAAAGTCAGATGGTGCTGCCTAGCAATCCCATCAACATAACCATAAAGTTACTATAATAAAAAAAAACTAAGTGAAGAGATTGCATTATATAGTTCTGTTTCTATGAGTTAAATCCATCTGTATCAGTACCCAAGAGCTGTGACCGCACGGCATGCAGAAATATTTGTTGGTGTTAGGTTAGGAAATTTTATCTGAAAAAATATCAATATGATTTCGGTCAGAGAAATATATACTTTCATTTGATTACTATTGTATCAAAAAAATTATCATTTTATCTTCAAGACAAAAATGCCCATCTAAACACACTCTTTAGTAAAAAAAATATATACTTTGATTACTATATTAACTTAGAATTTTACGATTTTATCCTTCAAGTAACATCCTCGATAAATAGGCTACCCTTAAACCAAGGTTCGCCGACTCGTGGATCCGGATCGGATCGGGTTTGGCTAGATACGAGTCGGATCCGATCCGACTCGGACCGCTTGGGGTTTTAACACAACACAAAGAGGTGTGTTGTTTAAGGCCCACTTGGGAGCAAGGTTTTCCATATCGTACCGGATCGGGCCGACTCGTACGAGTCGACTCGTATCTGGACAATCTCAAGTCGCTGGCGCAGGCGGATCGTACGAGTCAAGCTGGGATGCTTCCGGATTGAGCCGTCTCGCATCGTATCGGACTGACTCGTACCGGATCGCACGATACAAACACGAGTCACTGCGATCCGGTGCGAGTCAACCACGGTTCGGCTCGAGTCGGTGCAATCCGACTCAATAAAGTGTGATCCACTCTCTAGTTTAGGTGTACTATTTTGTTTTGTTAATTGAGATTTAATGTTTCTAACTTTCTATGAGATGTAGTAAACCACTTTCTTTTGCAAATTGAAATCCCTAGACTAAATTCCTCTCAATTAGTATCCTAGACTAACTTTTTTGCAAATTTAAATCCATTACATTAGAGTATTTTTCCTAAATGTGACTTATAATCATTCACGGTAACGATGGACGTGAAGTATGATGTTTATAATTAGGTAACTATTCAAAAATATGAGAGATTTGTCAAAAAAAATACTAGCCTGCATTGGCTTGAATCAGTCCGACTCGTGCGAGTCGGCCCAAGTCGGTCCGAGTCGGGTCGGATCCGACTCGTATCTAGCCAAATCCGATCCGATCCGGATCCACGAGTCAGCGAACCTTGCTTGTATCACAAATACCCCTCACATCCAAACCTCTTTTGGTATTGATTTGGCTTCACATTGGTGTGGTGGGTGTGGATTGAGGTGCGTCTATGTGGGTGTGGGTGTGGACGTACGGGCGTGGTGTGTATGTGTGCGTGCGTGCGTGCTTGGTGACCCGGGTAGCTCCTCGATTCAAAACCCCCACCCTTTCATTCTGTCCAAATTCCTTACCAAACAAAAGATAAGTCATACCAGAGATTGGCCTCATTTTCCTCCACTCCCAATTCCAGTCACTTTGTACCCTTTTAACTCTGAATAATCTCTACATCGTTCTACTATGCCTCTTGTGCTTATTGCTCAGTGGGTTGCAAGGGATCAAAACTGGACGCTGATGTGGACATGGATCAGGGGTGCAGGCCAATCTAAAACCAAATGGAGGATATCAGAAGGCAGAAACTCGGCAGCCATGGAGTCAGCAAGGAATGGATAGCATTTTATCCATTGCCAAGCTCCTCCATTTGGAGAAAGAAGGGAAGAACCATGGTTAACATGGATGAGGGGACATCTCACAGGGTTCCCCTGCAAAAACAGTGTCTGCAACACCTGTACGGCCTCATCTTTACTGCCGCAGGAACACAGCAGTGCCCCCATTCAGCTCTGACAAATGATGACATCTGTCAGTTGTAGGTGGAGGGCATGACTGTTGAGGAAGCAGTGGCCACGCAAAAACCTGAGGATCACTGGATCAAACAGGCTCCGTTGGAGCATCTAAAGAATGGAATCCCTTTAATTAGCCAGAGCCTCAACCAGTCAAATTGTTCACGAGTTAGACTGAGGATTATCTGGCTCCAGTTAAGAATTCCATGCTGCTCAGTTTGTTTCCAACATCTTTTGTGAACAAGTCAAGACTGCACTACCCGTACCAAATTTCTATGTGTGAAGCGGGAGTGTGAACCTTGCATCCACCATGGTTAAAGAATTAAGAGGGATGTGTTCGACCTTGACACCATACTCCTCTATACCTTTTGGTTGTCAAGCAAAGGGTGAAAGAGAAAAGTAGAATAAGTATTTAAGATACAAATTGAATAAGAAATTAGACATAAACCTGATATGGGCATAAGTCTACAGTCAGAAATACTTCCAGGTATTGAGACATATTTAAGGTTACAAATTCTGAGTTCAGAATCATCTGAGATTATAAACAAGGCCAACTTACTTGGTACCTGTCCCAGGTTTGTTTATAGCCCAACACTACACGAGTCGCATACAATATGAGTGCACTTATCGCCAGTATGTCAAGGAAAAATGCGGACCTGCAAAACAATGTAATTTCACAAGTTTATAAAGTTAATTTTTGAAAAATATTATTTCAGTAAAATTAGCTTAAGAAAGAATGGCTGAAGCCATTTATTTTCAGGTAACAAAAATGGAGTACAAAGAATGCACTAATGAAATATAAAACAAGTCAGCTGCAAGTACCACAAATCAGTCATAATACAATAGGTGTAATAATGGTACAATCTACATCATAGAATAGGTCCAATATTTGGTACTATAGAATGAATCAAATTGCACACTCTTTTTGAAAAAAAGATGGACTACCATGTAAAATGTGGATGGTGATGTGACTAAAGTGTAGCTTCTAAGAATAGAACACAAAGTAAATCATACAAAGAATAGCAGCCAAACATAATGCTCTCCATAGATCAATAACATAGTTGAAACACAGAATAGCAAAGTAGCAAGAATAACATAAATAGCATTGGTCCAAGTGACTTACAATGTATAGCTTCATGCAGTTACCTCCACTTGTCAATCAAATCTTTAGCACAAAGTCATAATGGCTATATGCATTATAATGTACCATGAGGTGTAATAAAGTTTTGAAGAATTATAAGAATGTGATATAAGATTTGATAAATCACGATGAGGTTTCTAAGACTTTCAACCAATAATTTAAAACTCAGATTACTAGCTACTTTCAATGTACATGTCAAAGTTAAGGTCCCCTAGGATGGACTCCTTTTAGTCATGTTATTCAAAATATTTCTAGGGAGGACAGCTGTCTGGCTGATCCTTTTGCAAACTGGGGCAGTGAGGCAGATGATGTACAATTTTTTCCCTTCATGCAGACTTACCACCAAGAGCCAGAGGCATCCATTGCATGGAAGCAAGCCCATTGTCAATCTTGAGGACAATTGATCATTTTTAATTTCCCCCTTTTCAGCAACTTTAGCTTGTATGTACCGATTAATTTTCAAGAGTAAAAAGGTCAAGGTCACATGCTGCACATCCCACCCTGGGAGTGTTCCAATTCGTCAAAAAAAAAAAAAGTTATGTGCCTGTTTGCCCCAAAAACTTTGTGATACCACAATCCATAACCAAGATATAGTCATCATTATCAAGATTCATCCCATCATTTATGTATCCCTCGTGATCTGTTGGCTCAAGATTTGGGATCTCTTCCCAAGAACACTAGTTTGGCTCCACACAATGGCGCCACAAAAAAGAATCTACATGGATTGAAATATCTGATGACTTTTGTCCTAGATTAATGCCATAGATTTGAGAGTAGATAATGATGTCTATGAACTCAATAGATTTGAGAATATCTTGTGAAAGGGGAGGAGGGGAATGAATATGAGAGAGAGAGAGATGCAGGAAGAGGATGGTGTGTTCCTTATTTTGTTGAAATAATGATTCAGGGAACTTGTTTACATCCTATAGAACATCAAATTGAAGCATAGTCAGGCAAGTATTGAGCCAGGCCCTTCTTTGTGAATGCTTCTGTGCTCACACTGGCGGCTACCTTCTGCTTTCTTTTCTACTAGGGTAAATTCTTAAAATTTTCGAAGGACCAATATGGTGCAGCTTTAAGAGGCCAACCAAAAGCAACTTAGAAATAAGTACAGACTCTAAAGAATGAATGGAATCATGAAGAGACTAATCAAGCCTCCTAACAACTATTTACTTCCTCTACTGTGCATTTCGTTGTTTCTGTAAAGTTAAGTTTGAGAATTCTGACATTATACTTGTACATCCTTTCTTTGTAATATTTAATAAATCTGTGGTACAACTACTTTTAAAATGGAGGCCATTAATGATTGTCATCAATTCTTCGTATCATCTGGTGGCATCTTCGCTCAAATAAGGATCTGCCCCCAGGTCAGTCAGCCCAAAACCTATCTAGATCAGCCAATCCCAATCCAAGTTGGATTGATCCAGAATGACCCTATTCAGATTCTACTCCTTTTATTCTGTTCAACACGCAACCAAAAGAATCCTAGTCAAAGGATCAGAAAGGTGAGTCAAGATCAGATAGGTCCACCAAAAACCAACATGGATCTGCCAATCTGTGTGAGTTTTGAAAACTTGTCTTTGCTTATAGCGTGTTCCTGCACACTTCTTTTTACACAGTGATCAGAGTTTCAGAGGGCATGCATCAGGCTACAAACTCCTATGTCTTCAAATAGTGAAATATGACAAGGTGCATGCTTTATTATGGATGGATCAGGTCCATTGCCCAACAAAATAAGAGTGCTACGGATAGTCACTAGGAAATGCATTTATATCTTAAAAGGTATTAAACTGCACTTCTTGTTTCTCGCACTCATTTCTTCTTTCACCCTAATGTCTAATTTTAAACCTTACCAACCAAACCACTTTTTTTTCTCTTGCTTCATGTTCCACTTTTGTTTCCCATCTTGATAACTATGGATTTATCAAGCAAAATGCAATGCATAAAAATGGTTATATAATCTCATATGGTATTCCATTTAAGGTAGCTAGCAAGCAAGTACCAATACAAATGAAGAACCCAATATACAGGAATGCGCCAGAACACATTGTTGCACAATTTGAAATTGACTATAAAATATTGTTGTTCCCACCCTTCTTCCATTCCTCCTTGTATCCCGTTTCCAACTTCATAATTGCTCCTGAATTCAGGAATGTCTGAATACTCCTAGATGATGCATCTGAGGCATTACTTCGTGAAATGTTAATAAGACCATCTATTAAAGATAAAACAAAAGGGGAACAAATAGAACATCATATATTTAATAATTAGATGACAAAGTTCCATTAAGGTGGATTTTTGACAACAATTCTCTATGATTGATCTCTTTTAGGATCCTATTGAGAAGCATAAAGAGATTGAGATCATACGGAGATGAGACAATATTCTCGAATTTGTAATTTACAAAGTATGCTAGAAGTCCCACTATACTTGCAACATCCAAGCGTACCTACAAAAGGAAATTGTAAATTGTACTTCCAAAAAGGAGAATAAGGATCAAAAGGGTTTATATATGCAAAACTGTGAATAACTGATTAGGTTATAACAAGTGAAGCTTCCCATGGAATTCGTTTCCTTCACCTGTATATTGTATATAGAAATGTGATCCAAATTACACTTTGACATGCAAGAAATAAGCCCAAGGCATAGCCGACTCTGGTTATCAGGAGCTCTTAATTAAAACAGATGTTAATGTTTTCCTTTTCCTCGAGTGATTTTGTACAACGATAAAAAATGCTGAGATACTGCCTGATCAGAATAATGCAAGGCTAATCAGATTTATATGACAGCACTTCAAAGAGAAATTCTATGGGTTTTAAAGAGAAATTCTATGGGGTAACCAATGAAATTATTCAATTATTCAGCAATTGCTTACTATTTGATCACTATACATCTTCATTTACAAATTACATAACAGAACTTGAAACTATAACAGCAATTGCTATCCTTTATGATCATACCGTGTCTAGGATCCGAAATGATAGTTTCTTGTGGGGAAAAACAACCTGCAAAAAAGCAAAGGGGAAAAAAAGAAATGACCTAGTTGTATACTGATCCACAAGAAAATATATGAATACCCAACAGACATGAATGCATGCATTGCTCAGCTTATTATGAATTCATTTGATAGAGACTAGAATCAATAATAGCAAAAATGAAGCATGATGCATGGTCCATTATTAGAAAATATACCGGGAGATCAGGATAAGGTATCCGCTCATATATTTTCAGCTGCAAGGGTAAAACGCCAACATTCCCAGACCCATTTTGACTCACTTCCTCAGTATAAAGCAGAATCAGTTCTTGGAAAGCTGGCTCCTAACATGAAGTGAAATCATCAAATTGGCATTTCTAAAAGTTAGATACATTAAACTAATTATTAGAAGCTACCAATGCCAGATGAGTAATAATACATGGGACCATATTTCACGAAACCTGTGAATGGAAAAGAGAGTATAGGAAGAGAAAATGAAAATGAATAAATAAGGATAGCAAAGAGCATTCTATATGATGAATAGAAAAATACAGGTTCTTATCCCTGGCATGATAGAGTGCTATACCTAGACTACAGGTTCTCCCAATACAGATGAATTCTTTTTTTTTATTTAAATCTTTTTGGTCCTGGTTCCTGTGTCTTCCTCTTCATTAATTTAGTTTTCTTTTGTTTCTTTATATTATGTACATGGTACCCCAACAAGAAAGGAATGAAATAACCTATCAGATACTGTTCCCTTTCTCTACCATTGTCCTAAAACAATCAAGTATGAATAATCTGATCTTGCAAATGCAAAGACATTGTTATTGTCCTCCATTATTTGTTTAAGATAGATATATTATATGGTGATTGTGCTCCGTTAAGACATCAAAGGAGAAATGAAAAATAGCATTTACTTGAAGCTAGTGGTGTATGAATATGTTGATGTTCAAGGAAATGAAAAATAGCATTTAGTCGAAGCTAGTGGTGAATGAATATGTTGATGTTCATTTTTTATTAGAAAAGCATTTTACTGAACCTATTGGTCAATGGAGATGCATATATCCTTCAAACTTGTTTGGCCTTTTGCACAAGTAAACTGATAGAAATACCGTCATTGGCAGCTTTTCAATAAGATCATTAGCATACGGATTGCAACATAAAATATAAACTAGAAACATAGATTATTTATAAATGAACTGAAAATCATATACAATGAACAGTCACTCCCAATAAGCAATATTCTTATCAGAATGTCCACTTTAGGAAAGTAAATGAACTTATCTTTAAAAATTTATGTTTAATATCTGATATTTTCTTAAACAGTGTACTTTCTCAGGGATAACTCAAACTCAAAAGCATAACAACCTTAGTGCCTACCAATTTTTCAAAAGCTAACCTAATGTCTCAACATGGTGACATAAGTAGAAAAGTGATCAAGTGGCAGAAGTCCATACAGGATGAATCATAGCTTATCCTACCAAAGGATAAATTCTTATTTGTTGCAGACCATCACAACTTGAGATCCTTCAAATTGGTGCTATGTATTCACAAAATATCCACCATTAATTGTGGTTAACAAGAAGAGAAGAGGAAGAAGGAAACAGTGGAAAAACAATTGCATGTTTCAAGACTGAAGAATTCCGGCTTACTTTTGATGTTTGGATGACTGAATTATCACAAAATGTAAATTGAATGCTCTCATCCTCTTCAACTATTTATCAACAAATTAATTGTCTCCACTCATCGGGACTTGCATGATCACTTAGAACCACCAACCATGCAATACATATACTATCATGATTTTCAATGCAAACTCCTTCCAATTCTATTTCCATAATGACAGAATCTATGATGAGGAATGCATGTGTGGGACATGATTATCTCATACCTGAAGAATTGACCTTGAGAAAAGAATGGATGCACCAGTTCTAAACATCTTCCACACATTACTTCCACAAGATTCCCTTGATGCAGGTTTCCATATGTCTGTGAGAGTTATTCTTGGCAAGAAATTTGGCCTGACAACCACATTTTCGGATATGAAAAGATTCATTCATCAGATATACATCACTGTCCTCTATAATTTGGTTTTCCCAAGGAAATAAATAAATTGAAATGCAAAAGGAATCATAATGTGAATACAATATACTATTAGGAGTTTGCATACAGGATATTCTACATTCAATAGAAGAGAACGTCAAAGCTGGGAACAAAGTAAAGCGGCTATTAGTATTGTCCACATATTCTTAGACAGAGAATGAGAAATGCATGTCCAAAGTTCCAAACAAACACAAATATCAACTAATCAGATCATAATAAATCAAACATTCCGGAATATAATTCTGCTATGTTATTCCTTGAGAAAAATGAATCAGAAATACCAAATGGGTAAGAGAAGGTCCCAGTGATTACACATCTGAACATACTTTTAATTTTTTTTTAAAGGTGACAGATGTCAAAATTAGTTCAAGTAGGAAAAAAAAGAAAAACTTTACATTGATCTAAATCACACCCAGCCTCTTACATAATTAACAACTCCATAACACGGTATCCCAGTATCCCTTCAACAATTGCAACACTGGGGAAGAGCCCCCACACCACCCCCCCCCCCCAAAAAAAGAAAAAAGAAAAAAGAAAAACAAAGATTAGATATCACAGATCTATCCAGCAGAATGCAGATGCACACTGTCTGTCCAATTTCAGCTTCCTAATCTCTGGAAATCATGTTAGAGCTACCCACCCTAACCATATAATCCACAAAGAGAAGCTCAATGGCTCGATCAAATTGGAGACCATCTTCCTTCACCTCCTCAGAAGTAACAACCAAGAGGGAAAGTCTCTCATCATAAAAGATCATATGCATGCCAAATAAAGAAAACGATATGCACAGCCCACTGATCTATTTGTCTCCCCGGCCTTTCCCCCTAGTCAGGTTGGAGTGGTTTGTGGTTAATGCTAAAACAACTGATGACCCATGAGGGCGAACCGTAACTTGACCCAACCAGAGGCACAACCTTTTGAGAATGAACACCAACATGAGTGAACGTACTGCTCACTTGGCCTGACACTGCCAACCAGAGTTCAGCAAACTCAAATTAGTTTATTCTGGGAGAGGTAGGGTGTGAAGTGAAAAATAAAACATTTTTATATAGTATATGATGCAGTTTTATTGACAATGTGGAAAACATTTGTTTGAACAGGGTAAAAGAATGAATGCAACAAACCTTAAATAGCTTTCAGACTCTCTGATTTCAGCATCAGGTTCTAGTGACGCTTCTGGCATGGAAGGAATAAATCCAATCCACGAAAGCAATTTCCTCACAAGCCTTCCACGGGGTCCAATGGATGACAAGAACCCTTCATAACGACGTGCTGCTCTTTGTGCAGCAAGCCAGATTGGCAGTTCACTAGACCCTTCTTGGGCAGCTTCCAATTGATCACTAAATGTGCCTTCAATAAAAGAGTGCATGGCCGGAGGAAATGTTTGCTTTGTCAGCCAAGCCTTAGCTCTCTCGAAAAAGGTTTTCAATTCATCTGTCTGGTTAGAATTTTTTAAAGCCTGGGGCATAGAGAAGAACAAAACATATGGATGTTAAGTCTAAGAGGATAAACCATATAGGGTTTTTTCGATATCGATCCATATAAACATAGTGCAGTAAGAATAAGTCCATTATCTTGCATATTTTGATGTAGTCCTTATAAACTTAAACTTTTTGTTTTTAATCCCTATCATTTGCTTCTGTCTGTTTTTCTTACTCTACCATAGTTAAACATGAGTTTAAGTTAAACTCACTCTGGAAAAGTCACTTATATCCCTGTTTAAATTTTGAGTTTTACTTGCTGCACTAGTAACTGGTGCTGCACCAACTGCTGGTGTAGCCAAAAAAAAAAAACTTAAAAGTTTTTTAGGGTCACCCCAAACATGCCTCATGTGTCCATACTACCCGATCTCCAATTGGACAATCCAAAAAATAAAAAAATCTGAAAAATAAAAAATTATTATTAGGCTCGAGGCATTAAGTTCATTTTTCATTATTCATTAGGGCTCAATTTTTTATTCTTTAGAGTCATTTCAAGTATTTCCATCCATTTTAACACTAGTCTGAAGAAAATATTACATGAATATTTGCTTAAACAATTCTTAACTGGAAGGGTTTATCGTTAACTTATATTAAGTTTATAGGAGCTAATATCAAAATATGCAAGATACAGGGATTTATTTAGAATTCACTATGTTTATAGGGATCGATATAAAAAAAGCCCAAGCATATTATACTGAAAAATACTGCAACAGGCCATAGACATAACTCATTTGATTAAAAGATTTTAGACATGGATATCAATATCTACAACAAAATTTCCATTCACTAGCTTCATCACAAAACACTAATGTTTTCAAGGTGCAAAAGAATATTGGAGTGTGTTTTCTTAATTTTTAGTTCCATATGGCACATTCCGACATTCAACACTTGTTTCCTTGGGATCAAATTCAGAACGATAAAGTAACATTTTATTGAAAGGATATGAAAACAAGCATGTCAAGAGTGCATTTCACACAGTGAAGAATAGATAGGCATCTATAGTTCATTTGTAGACATGGATATCACCATCTACATCAAAAGTTCAATTCACTAACTTCATCGCAAGACACTAATGTTTTCAAGGTGCAAAAGAGTATTGGAATGTGTTTTCTTATTTCTATGTGACAGAAGATTCAGATATTTAACACTTCTTTCATTGGGATCATATTCAGATTTATACGACAACACATATGATAAGAGTATGTTTGACACACTGAAGAATAGATGGCTATCCAAACATAGCTAAGAAATACATTCTTCTTTCCAGCATGGTGAGCAGCAACAAGGGAAATTAACAAAAATATCTAAAACCTATAGATGGAGAAAAGATGCCAAACTGTAAACATGAAAATGAACAAGTGACCTCATGTATCCAAATGCCAAGCTTTTTCAGTGGCCTTGAAGTGTTGAACAAGATCTCTTGTAAAAGCTTTGACTGTAGGTAATCCAACTTTTCTATGATGAGCAAACCCTTTTGTCTCTCAGTAGCATACCCACGCCTAGACGGCATGTAAACAATTAGAAAGAAAAATGCAAATAAGCACCAATAAGATAATGAAGTTTGCTAATTTCCTAACATAGACAAGACAGACCATTTTTAAAGTCAAAAGCATGTAAACATTTCTAGGTTGACAAAAGAATTGTATCCAACAATTAAACTAAAAGCTGCTAGTTCATCAAAACATTCACTTAATCTTCTTTTGGAGAAGTCAGCTTAATGATAGTGTCACCCTAATTCATGATCACATTGTACTTCCATCCTTCTCTACAAATGTTTTTCGGAAATCTCCAACATTATTGAACACTTCCACTTTGGTTCCACTGCCACAACCGTTATGTCTTGAAAAGGTTCGTGCATCCAATGTTATGACACAACCTAGAATGGAAATAAGCTTGCACTCTCTAATAAAAATATGATAATGATGTGCTTAGTGAGTTCCTATTTCCTTTCATATGTATTTTTTTAAATACCAGGTGATTTCTAATCATAACAAAATATATGTATCATCATGAGTACAATTATGCCGATGTACCAATAATCAAACATCCAAGACCACTATTTTAGTAATGAAATTCTCTAAAGTTAGGTTGTACCTTATTTCCCTACTGCATTAAATCTAGAAAAGAAAAGACAAGAAAAAGTAATGTGCTAGCTCATAAATTCTTTTTCTAAACTAATGGTATCTTCTGGAGTAAATGAAAAAACAAGGAAGAAGCTAACTCCAGCTACCAAGCTCAGCCACCGCCAGGGGAAGTCTGTCCATGTAGCTACTCGGCTACTGGATAGAACCTGTCACCGGAAGAAAAGAAGGGGGTTGAGTCCTGGGCAAGACGGTGGGGATCATCTTCCCACAGCCCACCAACCAGCAAGAAGTGTATGCCACAATTATATGAACAATCAAAGGAAATAACACAGTGTTTGCGTCGAAGATTTTATCTAACCTTCGTCGGGACCCGACCTAGACACATCTCTCCTATGTCGGATTATTCGGAAATCTATTTTTTTTGTTTATCTAGAGGATTTATAGGTCGGTTTTATATTTTATCGGACTATGAGAGCTTGGGATTAGCCCTCAGGGAATCCGGGACTTCGAATCAAGCGAAGATTCGAGTATATGACCTCTCTCCACTGACCTCGGTCAGTGTTAATTACGCTGAGCGACTGCTCGGCAACCCTTGATTAACCGTCCGTATGATGCCCTTATAACATGCAACACTACTACTACAGGCAGCACATGCATGTGAAGATATATTTTAGGTTAAACTCTTGGCCTCACCCAAGTTTAGGATGTGTTTATATGATTTTGGATTGATTCCAAGCTATCTGGATTAATTCCAAGTATATTGGATTGACTCCAAGTATTCTGGATTGATTCCAAGTATTTTAAACCCATAGGGGTATTTTTGTAATTATGCCAAGTTGGAGGGTATAGGGAGATTATGGTTATTTAAGTGTATGAAATGAGTTTTAATGATTTAGGAAGGTTTCAAAACCTTAGGAGGTATTTTAGAGTTATTTCAAGTGTGTTTGGATTGTAAGGGTATTTTGGTAATTTTGCCCAAATTGGATTTTTAGACTTAAAGTCTATTTTTATATTTTTTTCTGAGATTTTTATTTATTTTTATCATATTGAGGGTATTTTGGTAATTTTACCCATCTTGTTAAGGTTTGGAGGGTATTTTGGACATATGAGAGATTTTGATATTTTTAAGAATTTTCTGTGATTTTTACAGATTTTTAACATGTATGAGGGTATTTTTGTAATTTGTATTAAGCTCTAGGGGCATTTTAGTCATTTCAGATTTTTATACATTCTCAGGTTTGGTTCTCTGTTTTTTACTGGTTTTTACTGAATTTTACTGATTTTTTTATTAATTTTACTGATTTTTATTAATTAATTAGGTATATGAAGGATATTTAAGTTATATTTTGGATTTATGTAATTTCCAGATTTTGTTTTCTG
Source organism: Zantedeschia hybrid cultivar (assembly GCA_030544215.1). Lineage (NCBI taxonomy): Eukaryota > Viridiplantae > Streptophyta > Magnoliopsida > Alismatales > Araceae > Zantedeschia > Zantedeschia hybrid cultivar. The sequence continues at coordinate 47,742,943 of JARZZO010000002.1, read as the reverse complement.
ATTTTTACTGAGTATTACTGATTTTTACAGAATTTTTCTGATTTTTATATTTATTTTAGATAATTTTTGCAGATTTTATTAATTAATTAAGTATGTGGAGTATTTAAGTCATTTTTTAACTTAAGTATATTATTTTATGTCTCAATGTTACATTATTAAGTTTTAGTTATGTATGGGGTGAGGCCAATGATATTTTAGAATATTTAATTATATGTTTTATGTGTTTTAATTAGTTATAAGACTAATTATTTTACATATGAAAATATAGTAACATAGTGTTACTTAAATAATAGATTCATGAACATACATGCACACACATATGCTCAAAGAACATCATGGGCATTTCATTCATTATTTCGGCATAATCCCGTCTTGTAGAACGGTGATTTTACAACATAAATTTGGCAGAGCTTCCCCTTAGGAATAAACCTTAGGAAGAGAGCCCTCCAAGAAAATATCGCCTCCAAATCGCAGCAAACCCGGGCAAGAGCACCGGATTTGGTCTTCAAACTGGCAGAGTTTCCCCTAGGAAATTTTGGGCCAAATGGGCATGGGGCTTCTTCTTACCCCTTGGGGGGTATTTATAGGCTTCAAAGCCTTAACCGGTGGGGGTACCCACCGGAATGCTTGAGGTGGGGGGTACCCACCGGTTGGAGTCTCTTTCCTCCCCCATTTTTTTTTTATTTTTTTTTATTCCTCATTGGCCAATAGATGGCAAGAGAGGGTGAGAGAGAGCAAACAAAAGAGGGAGAAATGGGGGGGGGGAAAGGTGGGCACCCCCACCGGTTCCAGCCGGTGGGGGGAATGGCCACCGGCCATGGACCCCCCCACCGGTTGGGAACCGGTGGGGGGGGGTCTCCCCACCGGTTTCCCAAAACCGGTGGGGGGTGTTCCCCTCCCCCACTTCCTTCCTTTTTCTGCTTTTTGGGGGCCCATTAAATGGGAGATTCTTTTCAGATTTTGGGGGTTTGGGTTTAAGCCAATGTGAAAGGAGTTTAACCCCATTAACTTCAGGTTTGGGCTAGGTGTGAAAGGAGTTTAAGATGGAGTTAAGAGGGTTTCCACATGGGATTCTCAACCCATGTGAATGGGGTTAAGATCCCCCATTAAACCTCTCATTAAACACCCCCCCCCATTCTTTGAATTTAAAATGGGAGCGAATGGAGGGATTCTCCTCCCCCCCCCCCACCGGTTTCCCCCTTGGAACCGGTGGGGGGGGGGGGGCTTTTCCCCCTCCCTTTTGCTTGCTTTCTTCTTTTTTCTTTTTTTTTGAAAAAAAAATGGTTTCAACACACAGGTTCAATACTTATTAAGTTTCATACTCATCATGTATTCAAAACATCAATAATTACCAAGATGTTCTTCCATTAGAAATTGTTAAATCCAATCCATATCTTGCCATCAAATTACAATCGTAACCATTAAATCTCAAGGACAAGCATATCAACAGCAGCTGAAAGGCATATAAAATTCTAAAGAAACTGTGAGACATCTTTAATCATACATCCTCAACTGTATTATTCATCATCTATACTTTCTTAGCTGTGATTGATTGCTTTCATCTCATTCGTGGTTCATCATTCTTAGTCATGGTCATCTTCTTATCATTCTTTTTTTCTTTCTTTCAGTTTTCACCATATCATTGAATCTGTTATAATGTTATTATACATTGGATGTCTTGGACTTGCATTTTCGTGTGGTGAATGACCAGACTAAGGAATGTCCTAGTGAATCGTGTATATATATTGGGCTAATGCCCTTTCTTTAGAGAAGGCGAAACCACATGAGGAAGGAGAGGAACTGGCTAGAGGTAGATGAAGATAACCCAAGTGGTACAACCCACCCATTCCATGACCAGTTCCAAACTTCCAATGCTTTGGCCTATACATGTCATATATGGAACAAGATGGAGCAATGAATGGAACTGTGTAACTAGAATTAGAAGATGACTAAAAAAAAGATTCATGGAAAGATGAGAAATGTGGAGGCAATGTCCATGGGGATCAGTTGAGGAGTTGTACTGTGCTGAATAATCTGGCTGATTGAAGCATCTACTGTATCTACTAGAGCTAAGTGGCGAGCTATGCCTCTGGATCGATCAACTAAGCTTGAAAAGACCATCAGATGATGAAGGTGCAAAATGAACAATAGAAACTGCATGCTATGAGTGGTCTTCAATAAGATGTCCATGCCATCAACAAGATTAACAACGTGGACATCAGCTGAAATGGAAAGAGCTGGAATTGTTTGGGGGTTTTAATGGGACCATGGGTGCAGAGGTCACCAAAGAGGCAGTAGAAATAAAAGCATATGGTGGCGGGAAGGGGATAATAATACAAAATTCTTCATATGGTGGTAAATGGCAGGCGAAGAAGGAATTTCATCTCAGGACTTCAAATCAATAATAGCTGGGTGGATGATGAGGGGGTCATTAAGGAAGAAATTATCCACTTCTACAGGGGTCTGTTTCCAGCTGAGCATACATGGTATCCACAGTGGTTTAATTCTACTATTATCGAGCTGAGTACTGAAGATCAGAATTTTCTGCTCTCTTCTATCACAGGTGAGATAATTGAATTGGTTGTCTTTAGTTTAGGTGGCAATAAAGCACCAGGGCCTGATGGATTTCCCTTGGCATTTTACCAATCCTTTTAGGATTGTCTCAAAAGAGATGTTGGAGAAGCAGTCAGGGATTCGTTTCATAGAAAAAGGGGTGGGAGATTGTGAAACAGACTTTTATTCGGTTGTTACGTAAGCAAAAGAATGCACAGTAGCTCAAAGACTTTCGACCTATTAGTCTCTTAAATGGGGCCTGTAAGATTTTTACTAAAGTCTTGGCTAATAGATTGCGGGAAAGTAATTGGGAAACTGACAGAGGAAAATCATCATGCTTTTGTTCTAGGAAGGAAGGAAGTTGTTTTTTTTTTTCCTTTTTGTGGAAGGAAGTTGTTCTAGGAAGGAAGGAAGTTGTTTGATGCTTTTCTTATTGCATATGAGGTTCTCTTCTCTACAAAACATGAAAGAAAGAAGGGTTTGATGATAAACCTAGATTTTAACAAGGCATATGACCAAGGAATTCCGGATCGGATCGGGTCCCCGAATCGGGACCCGCCGATCCCGATCCGACTCGGATCGGATCGGCCGAGTCGGCCGATCCAGATGAAGTCTGGCCAGTCCGACTCGGCCAGATTAAAAAATAATAAAAAATTAAAAAAAATCAGAAAAAATCAGGAAAAAATATAAAAAAATCAAAAAAAATTACATACATATTATTCAATTGATGTACAATAAGAATGAATGCAATTCATGTACATCCATAAAAAACCCTAAACCCTAAAACCCTAAAACCCTAAACCCTAAACCCTAAACCCTAAAACCCTAAAACCCTAAACCCTAAACCCTTAACCCTTAACCCTTAACCCTTAACCCTTAACCCCTTAAACCCTTAAACCCTAAACCCTAAACCCTTAACCCTTAACCCTTAACCCTAAAACCCTAAAACCCTAAAACCTAAACCCTAAACCCCTAAAACCCTAAACCCTAAACCCCAAACCCCTAAACCCTTAAACCTTAAGGGGATCGGGACCGGCCCGAACCGGACCAGATCGGGTCCGGACCGGCCGATCTGGTCCGGTTCGGGCCGATTTCGGCCGTTTTTTTTTTTTTTTTTCAAGTCGGTGGGGGGGAACAGTGAAATCCCCCCCGAATCGGATCGGAACCCGCCGATTCGGATCGGAATCGGCCGATTCGGATCGGAATCGGCCGATTCCGCAATCCATGCATATGACAGGCTTTCTTGGCAGTGTCTATTGAATGTCATGGTAGTGCATGAGTTTCCTATGGAGTGGGTTTGATCTTTTGAAGGATTGTCATTCTTCTGCTACTTTTTCCCCATTTTCAATGGGGGTGTTGAAGGTTTCTTTAGCAGCTCAAGAGGCCTGAGACGGGGAGATCCAATTCCCTATATTTATTCATCTTGGTGGTGTATGCATAAGAAGGATGAAGCTGTAGGGAGGATTAGAGGGGTCAAAGTTCTAAAAACTCTGGCCTCAATTTCCCATATGCAGTATGCCAATAATACACTTATATTTATGGATGGTGAGAAGGAACAGGTCAGAAATCTGCTTTTTGTTCTTAAAAATTTTGAGTATTCCTCAGGAATGAAGATCAATTACGATAAAAGTTCCATTGTGGGGGTCAACATGGATGAGGATTCAGTGCAGGAATGTGCATTGTCATTACGATGTAAAGTGGAACATCTTCCTATTCAATACTTGGGCCTTCCTCTGCATTTCAAAGATCTTAAAACTGATTGGAGCCACTGGTTAACCGCTTGCAGAAGAAATTGTCCATGTGGAAGGCAAGAACCTAACATTGGGAGGCAGAATTGTCCTCTTGATTCAGTCTTCTCCTCAATCCCTCTGCATTTTCTCTCTGTTTTTGTTATTCCTAAGGCAGTTGTAGGAAGATTGGATCAGATTAGAAGAAAAGGATTTTTGTAATAAGGAGGGGGATGCTTTACAATGGAACATTATTCCCAGGAGAGGCCTTAAATATGGGGAGCTGGAAGTAACTTTGATTTGTTGGCTTTGCTTCCTAAGGTTCCACTTAATGATCAGCAGAGGGACACCTTCACATGGGACAAGAATAATGAAAATGTTTTCTGTTAAATCTCTATATTTCATGATTGAAGGTGAGGTACCAAGTTATATGCACTACAAAGAGGTGTGGAAAGTTAAATTGCCCATGAAGGTACAAGCTTTTATGTTGCTGATGTTTTAAAAAAGAATAATCACCAAAGTTTACAGGAGGAAATGGGCTCCAAATGCAGAAGTTATGTGTTCCTTTTGTGGTCAACATGAAGAGACGGTGGATCATTTATTTATTCAGTGTGAGTCTAGTAGAGAAGTTTGGAGAATTATTGTTCATATAGCAGGTTTTGCAGTATCATTTGGTACAGTTCAGGAGACGTGGGAGTTTTTCCGGATCCATAGGTTGAAGGATTTTAAAAATCCACATACCAAGGTGCTTCTAATCCTTCCACATGCTGGAGCATTTGGAGACAACGAAATGATTGCATCTTCAGAGGGAGTAGACCTTATGTAAAGAATATCCATTTTCAGGCTTTTTTTTTTTTTCATATACAACTGAAGCAGATTCATTCTCTGTCCCTCTGTTGATAGCTGGTCCAAGATGTTTAGTGAATTGTAAAAGGCATTAGTGTCCCTTTTCTTTTGGTTTCTTTTGTATTGTTTTTAGGAGAGGACCTCTCCACCCCTTTGGATGTACTACCCCTATTTAGTCAATAAAATTGGTGGTACAGACCCACAACTTTATTTCAAAAAGAGAATAGTGCCAGGCAGTCGTGGGGGAGGATATGCCAATGGTCAAGGGATCAAGGAAAGCCATGGGTTTGCCACAGACATGCGACAACCAACTACCGATAATTGTTAACATCCTCTCACCAACGGAAGCAGTATAACTTGAAACCATAGATAAAAGGGGCAAATCGGGATCTAGCAACAACCGTGAGACTTTGACACCATGTGACGAGCAGTGGTAGGAATAATTAACAACATGGGGTGGGGTGGGGTGGGGTGGGGGTTGTTTGTGTGTGTGTGTGTGTGTGTCCATTATATCGTGTTGTGGAGAGCAATAATAAAGATTAGAGAGGTTACACCCACAAGTTGAGCAGCCCTCCTCAGTCAACCAAAGCTTATCAAAAAATAACAGACTATGACCATTTTCCCAATTAGCTCTTTAGCTAGCCTAAAAGCCATGGGAAGAACTAAACAACCCTCAGCTACTGGCCCAGTCCAAGATAACTGTTGAATTGGGTAACCTTCAGTGCCTCTAACAGTAGCTACCCAGGAAGGTGAATGTTATCAACTGTCCCATCAACTCCCACCCTCCCATGCAAGTATTGTTTTAAATGTTGAAAGCGGGCAATTTTGGCACAAACACAAAGTAATCAATCCTTGAAGTGTCTTCCGCTAGAGACTCACATCACTAGGTGGGAAGGTTCAGAACAAGGTGAGTTTGACACTTAACAGGACAGATATGCTGCATCCGTCACAGGAAGCAAATGAACAGGCAGGGCGATCACCATTGGCTTGAAATGCGAGATATGGAAGGTTGGATGGAGTTAGCAAGGTCCATAGAATCTGACACTGAGCTTCTGATTACTGTAATGTATGATGGAGCCTTTCCAGAACTTTTGAAGATAAAGGCAAAACCATTCTGCCTATACTAAATTGCAGGTCACTACAGCATCTGCCTCTTCATCCTTTGCTGCAATTGTTGAGATTAAGTTTGAGTTCTAAAAGAATTTCATTTCGAGAACAAATGTGTGATGGCAGCTACCCATAGATAGCTTCAAAATAGGTGGTCATTGTTGCAGACTGCAAGCTGGCATTATACAAGTATTTGGCCCAAGAAAAAAAATTATCCATATCGCTATTTTTAATAACAAAAAGCACCAATGTATCTCCAAACATCAGTTAGGCCCCCATTTGCTGCTAATGCGAAGCTAAATTGGAAGAAAATTACTTTTTTAGCAAGGTTGGATGGAGAATAACCTCCCTAGCCAGCCGGCATACTCTTTTATCGCACTTCCATACTTGTCCTTCATTAAATAATAAAAGCATCACAAAAGAATATGAATTTGTACATGTGCAATGCTCAAAATTGATGAATTATTTGCATTCAATGTTATAATAATTCGACACAAACATTTCATCAATTTTGTGTGTTGAGAATGTACCAATTCATGTTTTTTTAGATACTTCCATATTTGACCAAGGACAAGTATATTGGTATGACAAAAGAATATAAAAACTATAAGGGCACAACAAGCTATCATAAAGATACAACGAACAAGCTTACTAAGATATAACAAAAAAGCTAGTTTACGCCACAGTTGTCAAGGTAGTAAGGCGATCCAAGGTGTACTGGGGTAACCTAAGTGCCTAGGCGCTTTTTTTGCACCTACCTAAGCAGCGCCTAGGCGGATTCACAATCATGTCATTGGAAGAAAGGGGAGAGGATGAGCCACTCATAGAGAGGGAGACAAGAGAAGGGAGAAGAAATGATGGGCATATAGAAGGGTGAGAAGATGCTAATGGCCACGAAGGGTTCCAAGTTTGTCGACATGGGCAAGTGGGGCATGTTGCCTCATCATGGCCATTATAGTGAGAAGAGAATCTTATGATCCTTATAGGAGTGCCCGTGATTTATTCATCGAATAAGGACGATGCCAAAAAATGACGTGAAGGATGAAATAATGAGGAAGATGAGATGAAGGGGTATTGAAAAATAGGACCTAATAGTCCACACAACCCTATTTACATTTGGATTGGGTCTCAATGGACCTGATTTGCTAGGCCCATGAACTAGCCTAGCATTGCCTAGGCATCTAGAAAAAGCATGGGCCTAGCAAATTGGGAATGCTAGGCAATGCTAGGCTAGTTCATGAATTAGCCTAGACTGCTTATTTACATTTGGATTGGGTCTCAATCCTTGTTAGCACGATTAAGCAATAAGCAGTGCCTAAGCATAACTTTTTCAAAGTTATATAAGGTGTTTAACCACCTAGGCCTTGAAAAACAAAGGTCTTGTAACGTAAATGGTGCATAGGCATCCACTAGGCATAAGCCTTGACAGCTATGCCCTACACCATACACCAAAGACACTATTACGCCTCGCTATAGTACAATGTCATGATGATGATCACATATAATGGGCTTTTATGCCATGGCAAAATTGTTTGAATGTCTTCATTAGAGCCGCGCCGATTGCTCTAAAGAGTCATCCCCCAAAGCCTAACTTAAAAGAAAAAGAGAAAAAAAGGGGAGAGCGAAAGAGAGTTAGAGAGAAAAAGAGAGTGCTTATATATATAGAGAAAGAGATAGAAATGAGACAGGCTTAAGATGGGGGGTCGGAATGGCTAAATGGGGGGTGTTTATAGCCTCCTATGATGTGGGACAACTATTAGAGTGTAGGAGAATCATTAGAGCCTAAGGAAACCACTAAGTATGTAAGGAGATCAGCAAATAGCAGCGTAGGACAGCAAATAGACATTAAAACTCGCAGCAAACTAGCAAGATAAGTACGTTAAAAATAACAAAAATTGGACCTGAAACATCATCCCTTACGATGAGGAAACATGGACCATCAGTAATTGAGGAACTACCACAAGTTTAGGATAACACAGACCACATGCAAGACTCAGATGAAGCCTCAGGCATGGATTCCCGCCCTCATGATATGGAAGTAAAGTGATTCGCTGGCTAGGGACACTACCTCACAACTAGTAGCAAATGAAAAGCAAAGACATAATAAGCAAGCGCCAAGGAAGGAAATAGAACACAAACCTCCACGCTAACTTGGACTTACATACTCTTAATGGTACACCCTAGACAAGCTAATTTGGCTCTGATTCAAAAAATGATGCGGGACAACTATTGGAGCCTAAGAAAACCACTAAGTATCCAACAAAATCAGCAAATAGCAGCGTAAAACAGTAAATAGACACCAAAAGTAGTAGCAAACCAGCAAGATAAATATGTTAGAAATAACAAACATTGGACCTGAAAAGTCGTCCCTCGAGGAAACGTAAGACCGTCAGTAGCTGAGGAACTACTACAAGTCTAGGGTAACAAAGACTACATGCAAGGCTCAAGCAAAGCATTTGGGATGAACTCTAGCACTCACACTTTGGCAGCGATGCGGTTCGCTGGCTAGGGATAATACCACACCATCGGCAGCAAATGAAAAGCAAATACAGAATAAGCAAGCACCAAGGAAGGAAATAGAACGCAAACCTCTATACTGGTGCATGGTTGAGGATCGCCCAGCGGTCACGTCCCCTAAGAAATGGGAAAATACAATGGAATGGACCACCCTTCGCAGGGGGATAATAGGGGAAGGGGAATGGGACAACAGGCAGTTGATGGGCTTGAGGACATCACAACAAAGTCGCCGGTGCTGTCCATAAATGACAAGCACAGTTGGTAGTGAGGACAGGTCACCAACGCTGGACAGATGGTGCTCAGAAGGCAGGGGAGGTCATACGGGTGGCGGGGATGATGGTCGGCGTCTGGTCGGTGGAAGGGCAGTGCACTAGCGGCATGATGGGCACGTGAAATGGCACATGGGGGGAGGTCATGCACTGGTGCACTGGTGACCAAGCAGGCACACCAAGCCAGTGCACAAGGACAGCCATGCACTGGTGCACTGGTGACCAAGCAGGCACACCAAGCTAGTGCACAAGGACAGCCAACTGGATACATACGGGACCTACAAGAGGCATGGACTGCAGGATCGATCGGCAAGTCCCGACCCGATTTGGGGGGGAATCACTGTTCCCCCCCCCACCAATTTTTTTTAAAAAAAAAATGCTGGGATTGGGCCGTATCGGGACCGGATCTACAGATCCAGTCCCGATACGGCCCACCGGCCGTTCCAGTCCAATATGGCCGGATATTGGCCGATCCCGGATACCCCCTTAAAGGGGGATCGGGAGACACTGCTGCTATTGTTGCAGCTCCCCCCTCCCCCAGCCATGGATTGCGGAATCGGCCGATTCCGATCCGAATCGGCCGATTCAGATCGGAATCGGCGGGTTCCGATCCGATTCGGGGGGGATTTCACTGTTCCCCCCCACCGATTTTTTTTTTTATTAAAAAAAAGGTGTAAATCGGTCAGAATCGGACCAAATCGGGTCCGGACCGGCCGATTCGGACCCGATTTGGTCCGATTCGAGCACTCCCGGATACCCCCTTAAGGGGGGATCGGGAGCTGCTGCCCTTCCCCCCTTCCCCCAGCCCCTCCCCCTCCCCCGGCCACTGCTGCCACTCGCCGCCGACCCCCCCCCCCCCCCCGCCGCAGCCGGCCGTCTGCTACCATCTTCTTCTCTTTCCTCTCTCTCTCTTTTTCTTTGAGATCTCGACTCAAAGAAGGGGATTTTCACTCCGTCATTGTCAGCCGGCCGTCCGGGAGCCATCGTTGCCGCTGTTGTCGCCGTCACTACCACCGTCGACGTCGGATTTTATTTCCACATCCCGATCTGAGTTTAGGTATATTTCGATCTTTTTTTTTTAAATTATCAAAAAATTAGAAGTGATGTATGATTGTGTACATTGTGTAGATCTATTAATATTTAGATTCAAAAAAGTTTTAGCATGTTGATTAGACAAAATCCCCAAAATTAACCCTAATTAGGGGTTAAAAATTGGGGCTTTTGTATAATTAGTGTAATTAGGGTTCAATTGAGTGTGCCAATCACTCAATTGAACAAATTAGAATCTAATTGTACATTTTTTTGCATTAATTGCTCATTGTTAGTACTAATTTTTTATAATTAACTTTAATTAAGGGTTAATAATTAAGTCTTTAATGTATATTTTTTATGGATGTACATGAATTGCATTCATTTTTATTGTAAATTCATTGAATAATATGTATACAATTTTTTCTGATTTTTTTTATTTTTTCCTGATTTTTTTCTGATTTTTTTTAATTTTTTATTATTTTTTAATCTGGCCAAGTCGGACTGGCCAGACTTCATCTGGATCGGCCGACTCGGCCGATCCGATCCGGGTCGGATCGAGATCGGCGGGTCTCGATTCGGGGACCCGATCCGATCCGGAATTCCTTGCCCCCAGTTGGTGCCCCCTGCCGCCACAGCCAGTCGTCTGCTGCCGTCGCCGCCATCCTCTTCTCTCTCTCTCTCTCTCTCTCTCTCTCTCACTCTCTCTCTCTCTCTGTAAGGACTGAGGCTTTCGGATTCGGTTTTCGGGGTCGGACCCTGTAGTTCAGGCTCCAATGGGGCAGAGACTCTGTGATGTTTCGCGTCGAGCGGGCTCGACGCGGTTTAAACGGCGTCCACCGTTGCAGACGCGTTTTAGGTTCTGTCACGTGGGTGCCACGTGGGCTGGCTTTGGGCCGCGAGAGTACGGCCCTGTCGTGTCGTCTGAACGGCGTCTGCATGGGACGACGCCTTTCAGACTGCGACTCTGGGATTATCAGAGTACGGCCCTGACAAGTCTCCTGAACGGCGTCTGTGTAGAACGACGCGTTTCAGAGTCTTGTCAGAGCGGCCGTAACATCACCTGATAGGCGTCCGTCTATGTCGACGCGTTTTAGCCAGTCTCTGGTTAACCCCGCAAGCCCTCCTTCTTTCCCTCATTTTCTTCCTCCTCTCTTCCTCTCCTCCCTTCCGGCGATCCCGGCGGCAGCCCCTTCTCCTCCCTCTTTTCCTTCCACCATTTCATCTTTCCCTCCACTCCATCCCATACCTAGCTCCCACCACTACCACCTCCACTTCTACTGCGGCGTTTTACTCTCCGGACGGCGGCCGATGTCACGGGGGAGTAAGGACGACCACGGCGGTACCGGCGGCGGCGTGGGGCGAGTCGGGTGGACGGCTTGAAACTTGGAGGAGTTCAAGTAACCGGTAGGGTGACGGTTCCCGTAGTATTGTGTTTGAAACCATGTTTCCCCCGTTCAAAGTATGTTGTGGATCTTTAGTTTTGGGGGGTAGAACAAGCATGTTTAGGAGCTCTTCTTGTTGATATGAGGGATTTCTATGAATGTGGTTTCCTGACGGTTGGATACGCCCCTCTTTCTCCTTTGTTTTGGGTGATTTTGGGGTTTTTGGGGTTGAAAGGGGGAGCCTCGGGCTCATGACAGACCCGGTTCCTGGGGTTAAAAGACGTCGTGCATGGACGACGTCTTTTTGAAGGGCGTCGAGCCATCACGACGCCTTTTAGGCAGGAATTGCCTTACTGAGGGTCTGTCAGTTCGGGGATTCTGGGACTAAAAGACGTCATGGGTGGGCGACACGATTCGTAATAGCGTCGGGTAACCATGACGCTTTTTAAGGCCGAAATCCCCTGATTAATGTCTTCTGCATTCCTGGATTTCTGTGTTGAATGGCGTCTGAGGATGTCGACGCCTTTCAAAAGGCGACCACTGGTGTCGACGCCTTTTAGGCCAGATTCTGAGGCCAGTGTTTTATATAAACCAGTACATGGAGCTTGAATGGCGTCGGCCTTGGGCGACGCGATTCAAGACAGAACTACACTAATTCATGCCAGTAAAATGTGTTCATACTGCTAGATAGTTGGTTAGTGCATGCCTTAGTGTACTCGGTAGAGATGAATTCTTCATGACCGGATGGTATTACGTTATGTGTTATGCGATCGCGGACTTTTCACGTGACCGGATCGTACTGTGCTGGGTTTTGTGTTACTATAGACCTGGAGTGACAGTTGTAGCACTTTATCACCCTGTGCTGGTGTGGGTGGAGCACAGCGCCGGTGGGGGCGTGGGCGGGGTGACGCCTAGTGAGAGAGGGTCACCTGGTGAACCCCGGGGTCAGCTAGTACCGGTGTGGGCGTGGTACATTCGGAGTGTCACTCATGCTGAGGGAAGGAGTAACCACCTGAGCCAGTTGGGCCGGAGTAGCTAGAGTGCTATCCGAGGGGTTACTGCTTGGTCTCAGCGGGTCGAGGTTTTCCCACTGTCGTTTGCGTGATTGGCGTGTTCTATCGAGACGGCGGTTGTAGGTTCCCTAGTCGTCTGGTTTAGAAATATGCATGTTTAATACATTTCGACTGCATGTGATTTCACGTTGAAAATTAGGAATTATACTTACCACTGTGCTTGTTACTTTACCGTCAGCTGTATTTTACACTTGTGGGTGTGTGCGTGGGCAGTGGGGATCGAAGGATCCCTACTGAGTCTTGTCTTTGAGACTCACCCCTGCGGTTTTCAGGTGAAGACTCCCAGCAAACCTAGCGAGGAGAGTGCGGCTGTGTGTTGAGCGCCGTCAGCGGTTATTCCGGGGTATGCCCCGACGTAGTTGTTATTTTATTTCTGGCATGTATGTTTAATTATATCCTTTCTGTTGGAGTATGTAATTATTTGCTGTATCGAGTCGCATTGTAATAATTTTTAATTCCTGCACTTTCATTTCAATTCAATGCGATGTGAATGTTTACCTTAGTTTATTATTTATTTTCCAGACTTACTTAGATCCTGGTTTGGTTCCAAATTAATGATTCGGTACCCATTTAGTAATCGGATCCCCGATTATAGGGTGGCGGGTCGTTACACTCTCTCTCTTTGAGATCTTGACCGAAAGAAGGGGGTTTTCACCCGGTCACTGCCGACCGGCTGTCCGACAGCCGCCACCGCCGCTGTTGTCGTCGTTACCGCTGCCATCAACGTCGGATTTCTTTGTCGAATTCGGGTTAAGGTATATTTCAATCTTAAAATTTTTTAAATTCTCAAAAAATTAGAGATGATGTATGGTAGTGTAGATCTATTAATATTTAGCTTAAAAAAAATTTAACATGTTGATCAGACAAAATCTCCAAAATTAACCTTAATTAGGAGTTAAAAATTAGGACTTCTGTATTATTAGTATAATTATGGTTCAATTGAGTGTGCCAAACACTCAATTGAACTTATTAGAACATACTTGTACAGATTTGTGGATTAATTGCGCGTCATTAGCACTAATTTCTCAAACTTAACCTTAATTAAGGGTTAAAAATTAGGACTTTTGTATAATTAGTATAATTAGAGTTTAATTGAGTGTGCCAAATACTGAATTGAAATCATTAGAACCTGATTGCATAGATTTATGCATTAATTGTACGTCATTAGCGCTATTTTTTTAAAATTAATCCTAATTAAGGGTTAAAAGTTGGGGTTTTTATATGATTAATGTAATTAAGGTTCAACTGAGTGTGCCAAACACTCAGTTGAACTTATTAGAATTTGATTGCATAGACTTGTGCGTTAATTTCACATTATTACCATTATTTTTTTAAAATTAACCCTAATTAGGAGTTAAAAATTGAGGCTTTTGCATAATTAGTGTAATTAGGGTTTAATTGAGTGTATTAAACACTCAAATTAACTTATTAGAATCTGATTGCATAGATTTGTGCATTAATTACATGTTATTAGCGTTCATTTTCTAAAATGAACCTTAATTAGAGATTAAAAATTAGAATTTTTGTATGATTAGTATAATTAAAGTTCAATTGAGTGTACCAAACACTCAATTGAACTTATTAGAATCTGATTGCATAGATTTGTGCATTAGTTGCATGTTATTAGTGCTAATTTTTTAAAATTAATCCTAATTAGGGGTTAAAAATTGAGACTTTTGTATGATAAGTATAATTAGGATTCAATTGAGTGTGCCAAACACTCAACTGAACTTATTAGAACCTGATTGCATAGATTTGTATATTAATTACACGTGATTAGTACTACTTAAATTTATTTGTAACCTTTTATGTTATGCAGGAATATAGCAGAGCAAGGACATCATGAATAGGATGTGGAGCAGCAGGGTGTTGATCCTAGTTGGCAGCATTGCACACTATTGGACAGTAGGCAGAGAGGGTCAAATGCAATTGGTATGGAAAGGAGATGGGTGGATGCGTGTATTGCCTAAAAATCATATTGCTGGTATAGCATGAGATGTCAGCAGATGTAAGTCAATCCTACTGAACTTGAAGAGGGAAATGAGCACTTAAATGTTGGGTAAAAAACCCAAAAAGTTTTATCATCTCAAATATCATCTCAACAACAGATAGATCAGCAATATGAGATATTAGGATGCCAAAGACGACGGGATTACAGTCTGCCTGTTCAGCGGTCGACTAATTTAGATGATGATGATAAGGATGATAATAAGGAGGATCCAGAAGACCCTGATCCAGAGTACAACATAGCTGTTTATGCTACTATGCGGACAAATAAGGAAGATGAGGACCGACAAAGAGGCATAGGATCATCAGCTAGATCAATGCCTACCGGTTCTTAGTCTGAGAAATTCCTTCCTATGGGCTCTTCTGTTCGTAAGACTGCTAGTACTGTGTTGGATTGTGGATAGATGTCAGATGTGGTATGGAGTCCTTTGGACTAACTTTTATATAGATCAAGGTCTGTCAGACAGCTTGGAATCAAGCAAGCATTGAAAGGAGTCAAGGCCTCAACAAAAAAATGCCTTGAAAAGAATTGTGAAGTGGTTTTTACATGCAGGTGTGCCAGCACATACAACATCCAGCCTATATTTACAGACGATAGTGGATGCAATTGCAGATGTTGGGCCTGATGTAAAGGCTCAACACACCTCGCTACATTTATGATGTTGGGCTCGAAGAAGAGTACAATAAGTTAAAGGCATGGGTCGACAACTTCAAAAATGTGTGGAAGGAGCGTGGTTGTATCATCATGTTTGATGGTTGGATAAGGACCACGAGGAGATCCATGATTGATTTCATTATGTATTGCAATGAGGGCACTATTTTTTTGAAGTCTGTGGATGCCTCTAACAAAAAAAAAAGTGTTGATTATTTATACAGGCTAATGGATGAGGTGGTTGAGGAAATTGGTGAAGATAATATTGTGCATGTGGTCATTAACAATGAAGCAAGCAATAAAGCAGTTGGTAGATTGTTGATGCAGAAGAGGAAGCATTCGTACTGGATGCCTTGTGCAACACATTCCATTGACTTGATGATGGAGGACATAGGGAAAGAGCATTTTGTTGCTGAGGTGGTACAGTAGGCTTAGAAGATCACCGGATTTATTTATAGTCACAATAGGATCCTACATATGATAAGAGAGTATACAAGTGGACGAGATCTCCTTCATGCTGGCCCTATCAAATTTGCATCTAACTTCATCTCTTTAGAGAGCCTGATGAAGTACAAGCATCAGTTGGCCTAATTAGTCCACTCTGATAAGTTTTTTGCACATACAGGGACATTAAGGGACGATGCTTGGGATGTTGCTGTAGCAGTTCAAATGCTGGTTAGGGAAAAAAGTTTTTGGGATAAAGTTTCTCGCTACCTGAAAGTTGTTGACCCTCTGGTACATGTTCCGAGGTTGGTTAATAGAGATGACAAAAATGATATGGGATATCTGTATGAGGCAATGGATAGAGCAAAGGAGCACTTGAAGGCAAGCAATCCTACATCTTTTGGAAAATGGTGGAGGATCTTCGATGATAGATAGGAGTCGACTCTCCATCATGATCTCCATATTGCTGGTTAATCTTATTTCTTTTCTACTTGATTTTATTTGATTAATATTAATGACATTTATTTTCATAACTAATGAACCTTAATTTAAATGCATGATATTTTTTCAACCCAAGATATCAGTATGATGAGAGCGTGTACAATGATAGAGAGGTCTTTCGAGGCATAACTAATGTCATTACTAAAATATCAAAGAATACGAACGAAAAGATAGATGCTTTAGAAAAGGTAACATACAAAGTAGGAGTTCATAAAAATCCAGTCTTCTATCGTTAACTTATGTCATTTACATTTATTTTGTAGATGGAGAGATTTAAATTAAAGATTGACATTTATGGAGATGAGGACGTCAAGACTACAGTAATGAGGACAACTCCAAGTGAATTACATAATAAATAACCAAACAACCAATTTAATAAATTACTACCATTCATTATTAATATTGTCGTCTTCTTTTTTTTTTGCAACAACTGAATGGTGGATCCAGATTAATTATAGACAAGCTGCCACAAACCCTTTGGCGTATATTGCTATGAGAGCACTCAATCAAACCACTTCTTCCAGTCAGTGTGAAAGAAACTGGAGTACATTCAGTATCATTCACACGAAGGTTCGTAACAGATTGGGCGTTTCTAGGCTGGAAAGTTGGTGTACTGTCACTACAACATATGCCTAAAGATCAGGTAGATTCAGGAAAGATAGAGGCTTGAACGACAAGGATTCATGGAGTTTGCTGGCAGACCAGTTGATGAGCATGTCCATCAAATTGATATTGATGAACTGCTGGATAAAGAACACCCATTGCATTCTTGGATAGAGAGTAGAGCAGCCAGAGATGCCCAACCTAAGTTTGATCCTCAAGATTAGAGTTCGGCAGGAGGTGAATTAGATGGAGTAATTACTGAAGATCTTGAATTTCATGCAACAGAGGAAGGAGGTGCACCCAAGGAATTCCGGATCGGATCGGGTCCCTGAATCGGGACCCGCCGATCCCGATCTGACTCGGATCGGATCGGCCGAGTCGGCCGATCCAGATGAAGTCTGGCCAGTCCGACTCGGCCAGATTAAAAAATAATAAAAAATTAAAAAAATCAGAAAAAATAAAAATAAAAATAAAATCAGAAAAAATTACATACATATTATTCAATTGATGTACAATAAGAATGAATGCAATTCATGTACATCCATAAAAAACCCTAAACCCTAAAACCCTAAAACCCTAAACCCTAAACCCTAAACCCTAAAATCCTAAAACCCTAAACCCTAAACCCTAAACCCTAACCCTAAAACCCTAAACCCTTAACCCTTAACCCTTAACCCTAAACCCTAAACCCTAAACCCTAAACCCTAAACCCTTAACCCTTAACCCTTAACCCTTAACCCTTAACCCTTAACCCTTAACCCTTAACCCTTAACCCTTAAACCCTTAAACCCTTAAACCCTAAACCCTAAAACCCTAAAACCCTAAAACCCTAAACCCTAAACCCTAAACCCTTAACCCTTAACCCTAAAACCCTAAAACCTAAACCCTAAACCCTAAACCCTTAACCCTTAACCCTAAAACCCTAAAACCTAAACCCTAAACCCTAAACCCTAAAACCCTAAACCCTAAAACCCTAAACCCCTAAACCCTTAAACCTTAAGGGGGGGATCGAAATCGGCCCGAACCAGATCGGGTCCGGACCGGCCGATCTGGCCGGTTCGGCCCCGATTTGGTCCGGTTCGGGCCGATTTCGGCCGTTTTTTTTTTTTTTTTTCAAATCGGTGGGGGGGAACAGTGAAATCCCCCCCGAATCGGATCGGAACCCGCCGATCCCGATCCGAATCGGCCGATTCGGATCGGAATCGGCCGATTCCGCAATCCATGGGTGCACCTGTTCTTCAGAGATGTTGAAAATCAGCCACACTACCAGACATTGCTAGAACTTCTACCTCTCAGGCAGCACTCAAGAGATCAGCTACTCAGGTAGATCCATATAGAAGAAAAGATAAAGAGTCAACGACACCTTCATTGCAGTCATCTAGCAGCAAAAAGAAAAAACGATCAAAAGGAAAGTCTAAATAACGAGTGGACCCATCGGAAGAAGAACAATGGGGAGACATAGCTATAGTTCAACAGACTGGAGAGACAATTGAGGACACTCCAGCTTTACCACCTCACTTGGCCAGTATGTACGAGGCAAAGAGACAAACCTATTGGCATAAAAGAAGGCAGCTGACGAAGACAAGCCAATGGGGAGTGATGACTCCACTCAGGATGATGATGATGATGATGATGATGATGATGATGGAGATGGTGATGGTGATGGTGATGGTGGTGTTCCTGCTACTGGACTATTAGGAGGTTTTGGAGTTGGGAGCAGTTATTCATAATAAAAAGATTACTCTGCACTTTCGAGTCATTCTGAAGGAACTCAAGGCCAAAGACAAGGACAATAAGAGGGATTTGAAGGCCAACAGAGACAAACAGGATATGATCGGCCTAGCTGAGAATATAGATCTTCTTATCCGCCCATTTTTCACCCCCTACACTACTGTATTCAGACGTTAGCAGCACTACTGAGGGGTACTCTGGGCCTCCACCTATTCAGCATGGCATTTATGTCTCTCCAGTACAATCAAAAGAAAACTCAACCTAACAAACAAACACACATCGAAGTATTCAAAGGAGATTCGAAGACCTCGCTAGCTCTTTGTTTGGCTATGGGTATCCAACATATATGTCAGTAGATTATAGCCCGCTAGCTCAAACTTATGAGCCAAATGATGAAGGATCACGAATGTGATCTTTCTAAAGTATTTTTTATTAATTTAATGTAAAATACTTCATAATGTCTTTTTAAATTAGTGCACAACAATAATTTTTAGCGAGTTATTTGTCTTTAATGTTTATTTTTTATGGATGTGCATGAATTGTATTCATTTTTATTGTACATTCATTGAATAATATGTATACTTTGTTTTATTTTTCCTTATTTTTCAATTTTCTCCTGACTTTTTCTGATTTTTTTCTGATTTTTTTTATTTTTTTAATAGGGCCAATCCGGACTAGCCAGTCTTCATCAGGATCGGTCGATCCAGCCAATCCGGATTAGGATCGGTGGGTCTTGATCCTGGGACCTAACACGACCCGAAATTCCATGATAGGAGGGTGTCAAGCACAGGCATGCGGTTGCCTCGCACGTGATGTGCAAAAGACGTTTGTGAGTGTATATACGGTATGCAGACGTGTACGCATGCAGGGGTCACAATGCCTATCATAGTGTCCCATGTCCGTACGTTGTATAGCGCCAGACAAAGAGAGAAAGAGGGAGAAAGAGAGAGAACGAAAGAGGGAGGGAGGGTAGTGGCGGCCGACAGCAGCGGCACTACGGCGGTGACGGAGGCAGGGTTTGGGCATCGCACCCACCTCATATTAGGGTACCTTCTCCATCTCAGAGAGGAATTAAGGAAAATACTCAAAATTTATTGTAAATATTCATTAAAAATAATAAATTATCTCACAATACTATTTAAACAGTAAACAAACCCTAATGGACCCCTAAGCTTGACTTTAGACCAAAATACCCTTAACCTCTGAAATAATGTGAAAATTACACAAAAAACCCTCTAAAAATATAACAGTGTCCAATGGACCCCAAACGGGCCAAACAAGAAATCGACGGAAGCATCGTCCGAAGGCCCACAAGTCAGACACCATCTGAAGTGCCTTCGAGCCATATAAAAGTCGGCACGGTCCTCCAACGACAATAAACCCACTCTAGGTCAAAGCAGACCCAAGTTCTAGTGTCCTCACCACCTAGCCATCCCAAACCCCATCTAGTCATTAAAGGCCCTCTAGCACACGACCAAAGATGGTCTCCAATGCTAGTCTGAATAGCCATTGGAACCTGAACAGCAAGTTAAGATCAGCTCGGGATTGGCAATCTGAGGGGTTGATTGGCTGATGTGGCCAATCCCAATTGGAACCAGAACTAGCCCTGATCGGTCCCAGTTCTGTGCCTTGAGCTGATCCGGCCTGGGATCGGTAGGGGCTGGTCTGGGATTGGACTGGTTCAGCTAAAAATCAATCAGGTCGGATAATCCTAGTCAATCTGACACAGCATGGCTTGAGCATGAGAAAATTCAGGAAAGGTAAAGCATCGGCCACCTAATTGTGATGCCTAGTCTTTGCAATTCAAAATTGAAGCCAAGAAAATTAATCAACCACCTATGTTGCACTGGCATATGAATTTTCTGAGATAAGAGGAAGCATAAGCTATTATGATATGCACAGATGATGAATTGAAGTCCTGAGAGGAATGTGCATTTGTATAGCGAAGATAATAGCATGCATCTCCCTTTCATAATTAGAGTGGGGATTGATGTTGGGGTGAAAAAACTTTCCTGATGAATGCTATTGGGCAGCCATTTTGCATAACAGCACCCATACACATGCCTGATTTGTCAGATTCATCTACAAAGGTTTTGTGAGAAATTCAGTAAGACCAGAAGAGGTGCAGTGACCATAACTTGCTTAAGGGGTTGAAAAGCATTATCAACTGAAGATCCCAAGTGAAGGCATTCCATTTTAATAGAGATGCAAGAGGAGGCACCAAGAGAACATAGTTCATAACAAATTTTCTACACTAACCAGAATAAAAAATCCTCACGAAGCTTTAAGGTTGGTAGGGTGGGGCCAATCCAAGGTAGTCTAAATCTCACATATTGATCAACAGCAATATGTTTAGCAGAAATAACCTGGCCGAAGCGATAGCCCTCCGACACCGCAACCATACACTTAGAAAATTATCCAAAGAGCTAATTGTGCTGAAACCATGGTTGGCAGTATCGGCCGATACGTATCGTATTGGCCAGTACCAGTACCAATACCTCCTAAATCGGTCGATACTGGTCTTTCTAGTTAAAAAATAATAAAATATTTTTATTAATTTTTTTATTGGCCGGTGCCTTGTGCAGCACATCCCATCTATCATCGATGATCCTCCACCATTTTTCAAAAGTTGTAGGATGAGTTTCCCTTAAATGCTCCTTGGCTCTATCCATGGCCTCATACAAATATTCCATGTCATTTTTGTCATCTCCATCAACTAACCTCAATACATGTACCATAGGCTCAACCACTTTCAAATAGCGAGAAATTTTATCCCAAAAACTTCTCTCCCCAACTAGCGATTGCACTGCCAAGGCAACATCCCTAGAATCGGCCCTCAGTATCCCTATATGTGCCAAAAACACGTAAAAGCGGACTAACTGGGCCAACTAATGCTTGTATTTACTCAGGCTCTCTAAAGAGATGAAGTTGGATGCAAATCTGGTAGGGCCAGCACGAAGAAGATCCCGTCCACCTGTATGCTCTCTTATCATATGTAGGATCATGTTGTGACTATAAATAAATTTCGTGATCATATGAGCATGCTATACCACCTCAGCAACAAAAGGGTATTTGCCTATGTCCTCCATCACCAAGTCAATAGAATGTGCTGCACAAGGCACCCAGTACAAATAGTTCATCTTCTGCATCAACAATTTACCAACTGCTTTATATCTTGCTTCGTTTCCAGTGACTAACTGCACAACATTTTCTTCACCAATTTATTCTATCACGTCATCCATTAGCCTATACAAATAATCAGCATTCTTTATTTTGTTTGAGGCATCCACAGACTTCAAAAAAACAATGCCCTCGCTGCAATATACAAGGAAATTAATCATGGATCTCCTTGTGGTCCCTATCCAACCATCACACATAACAGTACAACCACGCTCCTTCCGCACATTTTTGAAGTTGTCAACCCATACCTTCAAGTCATTATACTCCTCTTCGAGCCCAACATCATAAATGTAGCGAGTCGTGGGGGCCTTTACACCAGGCCCAACATCTGCGATTGCATCCACCATCGTCTAAAAATATGGACTAGATGTTGTATGTGTTGGCACACCTGCATGTAAAAATCATTTCACAATTCCTTTCAAGGTATTTTTTGCTAAGGCCTTGACTCCTTTCAATGCTTGTTTAATTCCAGACTGTCTGGCTGACCTTGATCAGTACAAAAATTAGTCCATAGGACCACATGCCACATCTGACGTTCGTCCACAATCCAACACAGAACTAGCAGTACTGCGAGCATAAGAGCCCCTAGGAACGAATCTTCCAGGCTGAGAACCAATAGGCATTGATCCACCTGATAATCCTATGCCTCTTTGTTGTTCCTCATCTTCTCTATTTGTCCGCAAACTGGCACGAACAACTCTAGTGTATACATCAGGGTCATCTGGATACTCCTCACCATCCTCCTCCTCCACATCATCATCATCTAAATTGATCGGCCGTTGAACAGGCAAACTACAATCCCTTCGTCTATGGCGCCTTGATATCTCATATTGCAGATCCATACGTTGTTGAGATGATAAATCTTTCTGTGCTTTTTTACTCAGCATATAAGTCCTCATTTCCTTCTTCAAGTTCAGTGGAATTGACTCACATCTACTGATGTCTCCTGCTATGCCAGCAATATGATTTTTTAGGTGATATACGCCTCCACCCATCTCCTTTCCACACCGGTTGCCTTTGACCCTCCTCTGCCTACAGTCCACTAGTGTGCAATCCTACAACTAGAATCAGCACCCTGTTGCTCCACATCTGGTTCATGATATCCTTGTTCTGCCATATTCCTATATAACATAAAAAGACACAAATACAATCAGATTCTAATAAGTTCAATTGAGTGTTTGACACACTCAATTGAACCATAATTACACTAATCATACAAAAGCCCCAACTTTTAACCCTTAATTAGGGTTAATTTTAAAAATTTAACGCTAATAACATGCAATTAATGAAAAAATCTATACAATCATATTGTAATAAGTTCAATTGAGTGTTTGGCACACTCAATTGAACTCTAATTACACTAATCATACAAAAGTCTCAAATTTTAAACCCTAATTAAAGTTAATTTTGAGTAATTAGTACTAATAACAAGCAATTAATGCAAAAAACTATGCAATCAAATTCTAATAAGTTCAATTGAGTGTTTGGCACACTCAATTGAACCTTAATTACACTAATCATATAAAAGTCCTAATTTTTAACCCCTAATTAAAGTTAATCTTAAGTAATTAGTACTAATGACGAGCAATTAATGTAAAAATATGAACAATTAGGTTCTAATAAGTTCAATTGAGTGTGTTGAACTCTAATTACACTAATCATACAAAAGTCCTAATTTTTAACCCCTAATTAAAGTTAATTTTAGGGATTTTGTCTAATCAATATGCTAAAAAAAATTTGAAGCTAAATATTAATAGATCTATACAACCATACATCATTTTTCATTTTTTGAGAATTTAAAAAGAAGAAAATAGATCGAAATATACCTTAACTCGGATCGGGATGCGGAACCAAAATCTGACGTCGACGGCGGCGGTGATGGTGACAACAACGGCGACGGTGGATGCCGGATGGCCGGCCGGCGATGACGGGGTGAAAACCCCCTTCTTTTGGTCGAGATCTCAAAGAAAGAGAGAGAGAGAGAGAGAGAGAGAGAGAGAAGATGGTGGCGGCAGGCCAGCGGCGAGTGGCGACAGTGGGCGGTGGGAAGGGTGGGTCGGCGAAGGGCTGGGGAGGGGGGAAACCACCACCAGCAGCAGAAACACTGCTGCTCACTGGCACCCGATCCCACTTCGAGGGGGATCCGGGAGCATCCGAATCGGGCGGTATCGGGTTTGGATCGACCTGATCGGCTGGTCCAAACCCGATTCGAACCGATACCGTCCTTTTTTTAAAAAAAAATCGTGGGAGGAACAGTGACCCCCCCCCCCCCGAGTCGGATTGGACCTGCCGATTAGGATCGGGATCGGAAGATTCCACAATCCATGAGTATTTATGATCAAACACCATGCAGGAATCATAAGCTTCAGTGTCTATGAAACCAGTCTAAAACATGCAACAAGCACAAAACAGAGACCCAGATTCTAGGATCAGAAGAACCACCCAAACCTTAGTCCAAAACATGCACCGGCCAGGAAACCAACAGGAGCTGATAGACTGCCAGCTGTGAGCGGGCAAGCCAGAAGCAGCAGCAGAAGGCATCAGAACAGTAGTGCCATCAACAGCTATGAAGACAGGACAGGAATAGCAGCAATGGCACAGAAAGCCTATGATGGAGAGTTGTAGAATTTGGGAGAGGGGAACCAATGCCAGACTGTGGGAGCAATGATAGAAGTAAAGGAGAGGAGGAACCAGCATAAAAGAATCTAAATAAGCAGTAACAATTAAATAAATGGCAGAGGTGGGTCTGACACCATCTTAGAGAGAGTGGAACAGGATGGAATGCTCTGTCCAGGATGAAGGCAATAGTCCAATATATGTAAAAGAGGCATTACGACATCTCCTAATATGGTGTGGATCACCATACCTCAATAAAATGTACTTAACAAGTCCCACATAGCCTACTAGAGTAGTCCACATTGAATGAGGGAAAATATAAAATATGAACATAATGTGGAGCCCACTCAATTCTCAGTCTTGGTTTTGAGTTAGATGATTCATAACTTCAACATAGAGTCAAAGTTCATGGTTATGTTTCTAGACTGCATGCCGATTGCCATTGTAAACGTGGTAGAGCCTAAGTCAGCCTGCACATGAATGGGCATATTAGAATCCACCCATGTTGAGTAGAGACATAAGACAAAATATAAATGTAATGTCCTACCTTCTCCACTGTCAGCCAAAGGTTTTGAGTTGGATGACCTAATAACTTCAACATACACAATACAATGTAGGTACAACTGGGCTACCAAAAAAAATACATACATCCAAGTGACATTTTGATTTTGATTATGCCCTTTTGTATTTTCTTTCATCTGTGGAACCAGCTAGCCAAGAAACACCTTTGTGGAAATGTAAAGAAGAGACTGACTATTTGATAATGGTTACACAAGGTATGCATATGTAAAATCGTGTAGGCATGCAAGAGAGACCTTGATCTCCTGTCAGAGTATCAAGAACTGTAAGGTTTCCAGGCAAACCAAAGGGGAAGAACAAGAAAATGGAATGTGAGTGGAGATGTGTAGACTATTCAGTTGTCTGGATACTAAACATATACAGAGCATATATACTATAGGTACCATCTAAACAATAGGCAACCATGAAAATGTTCACCTTTATGTAGTAATCAATGAACGTTTCAATTCACTTACATGGATCTCCAATGTCATCCCACATGACAATCAAATAAAGGAACAAGAGAGGATGACAAGAAGGAAGAGAGGGACGAATGTTAGACACAAGTGGTGATTCAGTTTTCAATACACAATACATGACTACCTTTTGATTTACAACAAATGACTGACAAGAGGTAAAAAAGTTTGCAAGGGCATATAATGGGGGCTAAATAATCCCGTAGCGGTTGTTGAGAAGGCAACCTTGTGCTTATAAAGAAGGTCCTCCACTTTCCTCCTAACAAGAGCCTTTTTCCCATAAGGACAAAGCTATGAGGCCCATGGGCCAAAAGGGACAATACCTTGTTGGAGAGAGCCAGTGGTTCCTTCCCTCAACCAAGTTCTATATCAGAACACTCATCGATATAAGCAAATGGAATAGTCAGACCACAAAAATTGGGAACAAAAAATCGACTAGAATATTAAACAGGAATATATATAATCTAAGGTTTCAATAAACAATCTGATAAGGTGGGAATCGGTCAATATGACCTATCCCGCATCTTCATTCCCTTTTTCAAGGTCGGAATAGGCAAGGATCATCAAGATTGACCAACCTATACCCGAAGATGAACGACTGATTCCCCAACTGTTGAAATTACAAATACAAAACATACATTCTTCCGATAAAAAGACTTGAGTTAACAATTCCTGTCCCTCTTCAGCTGGATCACTTATCAAATAGGACATAATAATGAAGCTGAATAGTGCATACTCGTTTATGATCAATCAGCACTTGAATGCTAAAATGAACAGCAAAGACAGAGACATTACCTGAATATTACTGCATTAGATTCAGACGCTCTTTTCCAGTCAACGTATATCGGCAAAGTTAAGAGGTAATCAGTATTTAATGCATATGTCAGAAGTAAATCTTCAACTGATAATTCTTCAAATTGAGCATTCTGTAAAAGCTTCATGAAAGTACGCTGGAAGTGGATAGGAATAAGTCTACAGAACGTAGAAACTGTCAGTACTATAAAAAAAAAAAATCATCACAACAAAAAGAATATGCCTTAGGCAAATGAGGCACATCAAGAAACCACAAAATAGCAATTCATACTATATTCTCAAAGGAAGTGTCTTTTGCTTAGCCTTAGGCTAATAGTTGGCATAGAGAAGACTATGTATATGCCTATATAGAACTTGGATCTTTCCTTCATCTCATTATTTTGAAGAAACACGAGACCAGTGAAGAACAGAAAGGGAGATATGTAAAAAGGGTTTAGCTCCAATAATACTAGCCAGCCCTCCAAAGTCTGTGTTCTCATTTAGGCTTTCACTGATTATGGTTCAAATGACAGGTGCACCATTGAACTTAAGAGGCCAAACAAACAACTCAAAGATAAGTGAAGGGCAGTCTAACACAACAACTAGATAAAGAAATCATAAAAGACGAGACTACCCATGACCGAAAAAAGAAACTCTTTCCTACACTCCCTTCAAGATAAGCATAGATACAATCATGCAAAACCTGCTCAAAATCAAATTAAGCTGGTCTCTTTTGTCATTGCTCTTGGTGAAGACATCTACCACTTGGTCTACCAAACCAACATAAGGTAGGTGAGGTCCTCTTGATTTCAATCTCTTTCAAATGAGGTAAACAACAAGCTCAATGTTTGGTCATACTAGACTACATTATTTGCGATGTATTGTTGCCTTCGTAATGCCTTCATCCCTAGACTCAACTATAACCATGGATTGCGGAATCGGCGGGTTCCGATCCGATTCGGGGGGGATTTCACTGTCCCCCCCCCCCACCGATTTTTTTTTTTCAAACAAAAAGGTGTAAATCGGTCAGAATCGGACCAAATCGGGTCCGGACCGGCCGATTTGGCCGGTCCAGACCCGATTTGGTCCGATTCGGGCGCTCCCAGATCCCCCCTTAAGGGGGGATCGGGAGCTGCTGCCCTTCCCCCAGCCCCTCCCCCTCTCCCGGCCACCGCTGCCACTCGCCGCCGACACCCCCCCCCCCCCGCCGCAGCCGACCGTCTGCTGCCATCTTCTTCTCTCTCCTCTCTCTCTCTCTCTCTCTCTCTCTCTCTCTCTCTCTCTCTCTCTCTCTTTTTCTTTGAGATCTTGACTGAAAGAAGGGGATTTTCACCCCGTTATCACCAACCGGCCGTCCGGGAGCCACCGCAGCCGCTGTTGTCGCCGTCACTGCTGCCATCGACGTCGGATTTTGTTTCCGCATCCCGATCTGAGTTTAAGTATATTTCAATCTTTTTTAAAAAAATTATCAAAAAATTAGAAGTGATGTATGATTGTGTACATTGTGTAGATCTATTAATATTTAGATTCAAAAAAAAATTAGCATGTTGATTAGACAAAATCCCCAAAATTAACCCTAATTAGGGGTTAAAAATTGGGACTTTTGTATAATTAGTGTAATTAGGGTTCAATTGAGTGTGCCAATCACTCAATTGAACAAATTAGAATCTAATTGTACATTTTTTTGCATTAATTGCTCATTGTTAGTACTAATTTCTCATAATTAACTTTAATTAAGGGTTAATAATTAGGTCTTTAATGTATATTTTTTATGGATGTACATGAATTGCATTCATTTTTATTGTAAATTCATTGAATAATATGTATACAATTTTTTCTGATTTTTTTTATTTTTTCCTGATTTTTTTTTATTTTTTTTTATTTTTTAATCTGGCCGAGTCGGACTGGCCAGACTTCATTTGGATCGGCCGACTTGGCCGATCCAATCCGGGTCGGATCGGGATCGGCGGGTCCCGATTCGGGGACCGGATCCGATCCGGAATTCCTTGACTATAACAGCACCTGCCCAAGTCAGGCGGCATGTAGCATTATTTACTAAATTCAATTTTGGGTTTAAAAGACTTGTAAGGTTAAAGATGATTAATAGAATGCAAGTATCTGAATAAATAACACAAGTATGCACACCAAGAATGAATAAATAACCTGTAATATTAAAAGCAGACATACATATCTCAAAAATGAACATATGTACCTTCAACCCAAATTGTTGCTTGTATGCGGAGGATAAGGCTAACATTGCCTTACTAAGTCAGCACTAGCAGTTCTGGCGGACGATACCCCAATCTGCCACTCAACTAAAAATGAGTGGCAGTAAGTTCTAAAGAACTTATATAAGGGCCATCTACCTCACTACCTCATATTCTTTGTAAGGAATTAAAAATTGGTTGTTGGAACTGAACCAGCCTTGGCTCATCCTAGTTTGGTTCCAATTCCTAGGCCGGATTTGGCTGATTCTGGCTGGTTTTGACCATTTCCTCCCCATATGGAACCAGACTGTTTCTGGTCAATTTTGATCTGTTTGGGCTGGTTTTTTGTGCCAACATACTTGGGAGTACAAATTAGGGAATGAATATAACAAAGAGTCCTAGAATAAAAAACAACTAAAAGGTATAGATGTTACAAATACAAAGGAAATTTCATTCTGATTATATCATTCACTAATACATTAAATGTCATCTTCCTTAATCCTACTTATCATTAAACACTCTCTTTTCTCAATTTAGGCATAATACAAAGTACTTGTGATGACCCAATCCAACCCTTGTGAGTATTTATTGTCCACTTATGGCCACGTCTGCATGGTTTTGTCTCCAAAAGGCCCCTCAAAAGTTATAGATCCAAGCCCACCATGTGTCGCTCAATGACTTTTCCCGTTTTTCAATATAGGACTAATCCAGTTCATTCTCACCAGTCCCAAACATAGTGGTGGCCCACACCATAGCAGCTCTATACTATGACATTATGCACTACCATCCCACAATAGCCCTCTCCTAAGAGTAACCCTTTCCTCTATGGGCTGTATCAGTGGTGTGCAGATTATACACAGTACGTATTGTATTTCACACTTGCAGCTTGCTGACGATACACTTTTATTTGTAAAAGGTGATCAGGATCAGACTAGAAATCTCAATTTTTTGTTAAGAACTCTCGAGGCTTGTTCTGGCCTTGAGATTAATTTTGACAAAAGCTCCATTATTCCTATGAATATGTCAGCAGAAGAAACTCAGAGCTGTGCAGATATTATGGGATGTGAAGTGGATGTTTTGCCTATTGTGTATCTGTGACTTCCTCTCCATTATAGACAAGCTAGAGGTGGCTATGTGGAAAGCAAGGAATTTATCCCTTGGGGGGAGAGTTACATTGTTAAACTATGTTTTCCCCTCCATCCCACAGCATTATACGTCCATTTTCATTCTTCCTCAGAAACTACGACATCACATGGATCAGATTAGGAGGACCTTTTTATGGGGATGCACAAATTCAGTCTCTATGGAAGAAGGTTGTTTCCTGCAAGCATTATAGTACATTAAATCATTTCTTTCTTCAACTGGCCACTCTTCTCTATGTCACCTTTATGGAGGGATATCTTGAAAGCAGGAAGTCTGATGTATCTGCATATCATAATTCAGGTCGGGTCCAGAGAAAACACTTACTTTTGGAGAGACAATTTGACAGATGAGATATCTCTGAAGGAGAGATTTCCGAGATTATACAATTTAACTGTGTTTCAAACGGCAATGGTGAAAGATCATTTCCAAATGCAAGGAGGTCAAGTTGGTTGGAATGTGCAAATGAGAAGAAATCTTAAGGACGCAGAAATAGTGGACTACCAAGAATTGTTAAATCGTCTAGTTCGAACTCAGGTGGATGTCTCCAAGCCGGACAGATTTATCTGTGATAGATGTGATGGAGACTTTACAGTAAAGTCTTTCTACAATCTGCTGGAAGGAGAAGGTACCCGGTATAGAAAATTCAAGGAGGTGCGGAAGGTCAAATCTCCACTTAGGGTAAGAGCTTTTATGTGGCTGGTGTTTCAAAACAGAATTATCACCAAGATGTATAGGCGGAAATGGAATGCTGGCAGTGATATTCTGTGCTCCTTTTATAAGGAAGAAGAGAAGGATATAGAACATTTATTCATAAAATGTCCTATGAGTCAAGCTGTTTGGAGGCAATTCGGGAAGGTCTTTGATTGTCAAATGAAATTTAATTCTTTGGAGCAAGGTTCTAAAAACTGGATTGTAAAACCGGATCGGCTAAGGCCGGTTCCGATCCCAGTTCCGGTTCCAAGGCCGGTTCAGGCCGATTTTGGCCGGTTCTGTCCAGTTTTGAATCGGACCGCTTTTGGCCGGTTCCGATCCGGGTTCAGCCAGTTCCAATCCGGTTCGGCCAGTTTTTAGTGCCATGCTTTGGAGATGTTGTGGTACAATTTTCAGTCAGCAACAAAAAGCCATGAGAAGACTGTTCGCAGTAGGATCCTGCATCTTTTAGCTCATGCAATTTGCTGGAGTATTTGAAGGGAGCACAATGATCTTTTTAGGGTACCAAATTCTATGTGAACATCTGTGAGAAGGTTTTGCAACTTATGGTATTCTGGAGTAGACATTTATTGGGTGTTTCAGCGGAAGTTTGAAGGAAGGAAATTAATAGTTTTTAGTTTCTTTTCTTTTTGTTGAGGATAGGAACCTCTCCTATCCTTTGTAATTGTATCCCTCTATTTATTCATTAAGAAAATTGGAGGTACAATCCTCACATTTTTTTTTTAAAGAGAGGAGTCTTTTCCTCCTGCTTGACTTGTGATGGAGTTACTACAAGCCTACCAACTTCTACATGCTCGTCCTTGAACCAATACATATTAGACTAAACAAGTCTTTCTCTAATACCATTACGTACAAGGTAAGTAGAATCAGATTAGGACCAGGAATCGCCCGGTTTTGATCTGATCTGGATCAGGAATGGATTGTCCAAATCAGCCGATCAAAGGGAATTAGGGAAAAGGACTGATCCTTGGATCGGTTTAATTTTTTAATTTAAAAAATTGAAAAAATAAGAAAAATCATAAAATTAAAAGAAACTAAAAAAATGAAAATGACACTAACAACCAAATCTAATGGAATTGCATTGATCTGGGTCGGTAGTGGTCAATTGGGGATTTAGAAATTCAACTCATAACTTGAACAAATGATCAAACATGAGAAATCAAATACATACAACATTACTAAGTTAGATAAATAAAAAAAATTCAAAATCTGGGCAGGGTTTAAAAATCTTAGTGGGTTTATATTGGCTAGATCGAGCGTTGATCGGGTTATCTGGGCAAGATCAGATTCTGGCCAATTCTAGGCGGATTTATTTATTACTATTTTTTAAATTTTATTTGAGGGATCGGTTTGCCCCTATTAAACCGCATCGGCATTTGTCAATTCTAATCTAAATTGGGTGATACGGATCAGAATCGGGCGATTCCTCAAACCATGATTGTGTAAGGACCCAATCTAACCTTTATGAGGTAACATCTGCTTTGTGCCAAGCCCATACGATTTACTTCCCAAAGATACCTCACAAGTTATGGATTTGTAGTAACTTGTGCCACAAATAAAGAAGGGAATTTATATCTTTTATATATTTTTTCTCTTTATTTATATACCCCTCGGTGTTTACATATTACATAGGGGTAAAAGTGTCATGTATTTTATTTATGTTTGCCTAAATAATATAAATGGGGAGAGAGGTCTACAGCTGGCTCTTTTAGGTTTGAAGATTAGGTTGTAGCCTCCTCCACCTCTATTCTCCTCTCACCCTCTGGTCTACCTCTCTTTCTCTGATCTGCATGGTATCAGAGCAAAGATAAATAGAGAAAGAAGCAGCATCGGTGGTCTCTCTCCCCATCTTTCTGCTGCTGGTGACCAGGGGACCTGCACTACAGTATTGCACTACAGTGCCACTATAGTATCATACTACAGTGTCACTACACAACCACACTACAGTACTGCAGTCAAAGTTAAGGTTTTCATCGGATAGCCCAAACTTGAAACCAGAGGTCTCTCCCAGGTCTATGAAGTTTTTCTTCTTTAGTTGCTACCAATCCCGGTAATTGTTGCAGTATAGCTCGCAAGGGGAGCTCATCTCCTAGGCCTACGACATTTTTTTTCCAGCACTTTGCTCCATCTCTCTTGCTTCTGCTCCATCTCCTCCTATCTTCACTTTGCTACACTATCACTTTTGTTTGTCTATGGAGCTTCTCTTGAAGAGAAGAGAGAACCCACTGGTTTCGCAAAGGTTGTTGCTGTGATGAGTTGCAGTAATGTTGTCGGCCTCCGACAACACCGACATCTCATCCTCTGCCCCTACTACTAATGTTGACAACTTGGCGGAGAATATTCAGCTTCAACTTCCTCTTGTGAAGTTGAATGATAATAATTACCCTGATTGGGCTACTGCGATCAAGACCTTCATTAGTGCTAGCTTGAAGGTTCGCCACATCAATGGAAAAATTACACCATCATAAGTTGATGATGACAAGTTTGATGCGTGGGATCATAATGATAGCATTGTCCAGACATGGCTACATAGTTTTATGACCAATGGACAGCTGAAGTACATTGTTCGGAAGCCAACCGCTAGGGACATGTGGTTGATACTCAAGAAGATGTACCATGAAAAGGCTAATCCAATCCATCTAGATATGGAAGTAGCTATACATGACACCAAATAGGAAAACAAGTCTATTTCTGACTACTATCGTGCTCTACAAGCTTTATGGAAGAAAAAGACTTTTTTGCCATTAAGGATTGGGGCACAGTAGCTAACCACAAAATGCAAGTTAAGCATGTTCGGATAAAAGGGTTCTTTAGTTCCTACATGGTCTTACTTCTGAATACAAACCCTTAAGATCTCGAATTTTGAATTTTGAAACGATCCCATCCCTTGAACAATGCTATAAGAAGGTGTTTACTGAAGAAAGAAGACAAAAAAAACCATGTAGGTGGACACTCCAGTAGCTGGAGGGCAAAGTGTTGGAGATCATTTAGCACTAGCCAGCACCACTACTAAAGCTAGTAAGGGTGGAGACAGCACATTCAAAAAGCAAACTAAAGAGAGGAAGAAGTGTACTATAGTCATAGGTAATTTTGTCCTTTTTATTATTAGTCTTTGTCTACCTTTGTGTGAGTTGTGAGGGTGTGTAACCATGTTTACGGGACAAGGGTATTTCTGCCCCATGTTATTTTTGTAACCCTACATGGAATATTTATCAAAGAGATGTGCGGTTGGACTGTGTATGGCAGCCGCACCTTTCCTCTCACCTGTCCACAGCCTTCTCTTCCTTCTTCCTCTCCTTTTCTTGTTGTTCTTCATGGTATCAGAGCAGGGAGGAGTTTAGATGGAGGAGGACCGGACCTCCTATTTCTTGCTGAAGAAGGGATCGGACAGCTTGTTCCTTGTGTCTGGTAACCTTGTTTCCCTACCCGCAAGCCATCTTCACCCCATTTCTGTTGCCCAGTCCCCTACTGCCCTGTTTCTTGGAGAAGAAGGGCTTGGACCATGGTTGGCAGTATCGACCGATACCGGTACATACCAGTATTGGCCGGCACCGGTACCACTCATGTAGAGGGTATCGGCCGATACCGGCCGATACTGGGCTGGTACCGGCCGGTACATACCGGTACCGGTACCCACCAATACCGGTACCGGTACTGCCATCCATGGATTGGACACAACCCCTCTTAGGGAAGAAGGAGCCGGACATGCCCCTCTTTGGTGGAGAAGGAGCCTGCTCCCTTGGTTTTGGTGACTGGTGCACTGTTCTAAGGTCCTAGACAGATTGGACCCATCACTCTTCTTCCTCTATTGGGGACCGGTGCCATATTCTAGGGTTTTCTTGAAATCGGTGACCTATTCTAGTGAAGAGGGTCGGGTGCCCTGATCTTCTAGGGTTTCTTGCTCTACAAGGTTCTTCTTGGTGTTGGGAGTCACTTACACCGTTGTTGTTGTGTAGAGTTTTTTCTTTCTTCATGGATTCATCAACAAATAGCAGAGTTGATTCTCGGGAAGTTAACTCCTTCATGATGCGCCCTACTGATCTTTCATGCATAAAGCATCAACTCATTGCTCTGCAAATGACCACTGTGAAGCTAACAGAGACTAATTACCGTCTCTAATCTATCTCTACTCGGATTTTTCTTGGTGGACGAGGAAAGACATGCTAACATTGATGGTAAAGTCAACGAACCAGCACACGATGACCCTACTTATGTTGTATGGGAGTTGGAGAACTATCTTGTGATAGGATGGATCCTCAACTCCGTGAGTTCAGAGATCCAACAACTGATCATGATGAAGAGGACTGCAAAGGAGATGTAGGATATTCTCAATCAGATGTATGGACAAAGGTAAGATGCCTCTCGTACTTATTAGTTGATTATTGATGTACAAGATTTGAAACAGGGTAGTGTTGGTAACTTGGTATTACCACTTAATTGGAACTGTTGAAAAGTAGGTGGGAGGAATTAGATTACTACTCTATTTCATGTTTTGTCATATCGTATTGGATCGGGCCGACTCGTATGAGTCGACATGTATCTGGACGAGTCCGAGTCGTTGGAACGGTTCGAGTCGTCAAGTCGCATCCGACTCAAGCCAACTCGATGCAACTTGGTCTGAGTCGTGCCGACTCGATGTGACTCGTATGTGAATCGTAACGACTCGTGCGATACGTTGCGATCCGGTACGTGTCACTGTGATCCGGCTCAAACACACCTAATGTGACTTAATGTGACTTGTATCTTATTAAGTAGATTTTTTTCTAATTTGATAAGTAATTAGACTTTTTTTCTCCAATTGGTAAATAATTAGACTTTTTCTCTAATCTAATAGGTAATTTACACTTCTATATTGATTAATAGGGTTGATTTGTCTCAAAGTCATTGTCATTAATAAACTATTGGAGTTAAAAGTTTATTTTTGTCACAAAATTAAAGAATCTAAAAAATTAAAAAATAAGCATGGATCGGCCAAACTCATGCGAGTTGGACCGAGTCGGCCCGAGTCGGATCGGTATTGTATCGTATCTAGGAAGATATGATCCGATACGGATCAGCGTTATGGCGAAACTTGCTCTATTTACAATTGAGCTTGTACTGAAGATCAAAAGATATACTTGAACATATGGAGCGGGAATCGGATTTGCAAGTTTCTTGCTAGCCTCACTTCCAAATATCAAAGCTTAAGGGCTCACATACTTAGCATTGATCCTCTTCCATCCCTTGAGCAAGTGTACTACAAGGTCTTGAAAGAAGAAGGGCAAAAGAAAGCTATGGGTGGAGACAATGTAGCAGCTGGTGGTCGTGATTTGGGAGAGTCCTCTATACTGGCTAGCACCTTTTCTAAGCGTGGAAAAGGTGACAATGGTCAGGGAAGAGAGAAAGAGAAGGCTGGGCTAAGAGAAAGGGAAGGCTGGGAGACATTGTTCACATTGTGGGAAAGTTAATCATTATGTGAAAAAGTGTTGAGATCTTTATCCTAATAAAAAGACGCTGAAATTCAGAAATGCAAAGAATGGACAGGAAACAAAGAGCAATGTTGTCATTACTCAAGGTCCAGATGATCCTCCCAACTCCTCTTCAGATGGTGGTCTCACTACTTCTCAGGTGTCGATGCTCTCCTCAAATGATATTCTTCACCTACCGTGGATCTTCTCTCAACTTGGGGCATGTTTGTCTGCCACCAAACCTACCACAGCAGGTATCATAGGGGCAGCTTTAAGTGTCACCCACTCTACCCCCCTGCCCCTTCAAGCCCTTGGGTCATCGACTTAGGAGCTACATAACATACAACCAGTAACTCTTCATTCTTTACCTCCTACTCCTTGAGTTCTGTCACCATTACGGATACTACCTGTCCTACTATGGCGGGTAAAGGATCTATGAATTCAATGATGACTTGCCTATGTCCTTTATTTTTCATGTTTTTGCCCTTCTTATTAATCTTTTATCTGTGGGCAGTTTGACTAAATCCCTATAATGTTCAGTGATTTCTTACATACTATGTCTTCCAGGACTTGAAACACAAGCAGACGAATGGAAATCGTCATGAAGTGGGAGCTCTTTATCATTTTGAGCCCGTAGTACTACCTTTCAGTCTAATATTGATGGTGGTAGGAATTAGCAATTTGAAGCGATCCATTTCGGCACAATCATCTAGGGCACTTGTCTTTTAGGTTATTACATGTCTTATTTCCAGCTTTGTTCAAGTCAATAAAAGTTGACTCTCTTCGGTGTCAAGTGTGTCAACTTACAAAACATTGTAAAACCAATTTTCAGATTTCAATGAATAAAATCACTTTTCCTTTCCAACTTATATCATTTTGATGTCTAAGGGGCCATCTCTTGTTCCTTCTGTAAATGGTTATCCCTACGTTTTCAATTTCATTGATGACTTTTCTCATTGTTATTGGATATATCCTAGAAATCTCGTAAAGTACCTTGAATCATTCAAGTGTTTTACAAAATAGTTGAAAATCATTCATGTGCTTATTCCCCTCAATAAAATGGGGTGGCAGAAAAAAGAAAATAGACACTTACTTGAGACCTCTTGAGCTCTTCTCTTGCAGCATCAGTTGCCTAAAAAATTTTAAGTTGATGTTGTCGTGAGTCTCCTGACTACCTTCTATGTTATCAACCGTATGCCTTCTAAGACACTTGACTACATGTCTCCTATTCGGATACTTCATCATGATCATCTATTGTTTGCTCTTAAGCCCCGTGTTTTTAGTTGTCGGTGCTTTATTCATTCTTTGAGTCCTTATTCTACTAAGTTAGACCCTGTGCTATTCATGGTATCTTTTTTAGATACTCTCCTACTCAAAAGGAGGACAAATGCTTTGACCCCAAAACAAGGAGAAAATATGTTCTTAAGGTTGTCACTTTCTTTGAATCTAAGTCTTATTTTGAACCTCAGTCTCTTGGTCAAGGGGAGGATCCTCCTATTCTCCTTTGTGACCTCCTCCTGAGTCTATTCCCTTAGCTATTGCCACTGATATGACTGGTGCCACACTTGGTTCATAGAATAAGTCTTCATCGGATATGCTTACCTATTCCAGAATACTTAGCACAAGAATGGGCCTTCCACAGATCCGCTGCCTCAAGAAGCTATTGAAATTTCAAGTCCACTTTTGGCCTCAACACCTATAGAACCCTCTGATCTGAATTTTCACATTGCTGTTCGGAAAGGAATGCGAGCTTGTTCCGAGCATCCCATTTCTAATTATGTGTCATATTCTCGTATTTCCCCCTCATGTTGTGCCTTTCTGTTTGTCATTTTCACTTACCATATTCCTAACTCGTTTATGTCTGTCATTTTCATTCGAGAGAAACTAGATTCTAGAGAAATTTATCTTACTTATGTTCATTCCATTGATCAACTCTCGGATGTCTTCACCAAAGGGTTGTCCAAGGATCTTTTTACTTCTATTTTGTCCAAGTTGTGCATGCCTGATATTTATGCTCAGCTTGTGAGGGAGTGTAGTTGTAACGGACCCATTAGTAGACCTCCGGCAAGTGCACAATTCTAAAACAAAATAATAAGTATAAAAATGTACAATAGCAAATAATCATGTCATATCCATTATCTAACAGAAAGATGAGATAAATAAAATACATATCCCAAGAATTTAACAAACTAGCTATATCTGAACTTTTTTTAATTTGCTTATGCAGTCCAAAAAGTGTCTAGCATACATTGGGTCCAACCTTTTGTCCCAGATCTGAAAAATATGTTTTATATCTTTTATGAGAACTCATGAAGAGATCTCAGTAGGGATCATTTACATCCCTACTGTATCCCTCACTCACGACCCCATTTGCTCATCTTCTCAAAAGAAATAATTTCACTTAATCTTAAATCTCATATAATACACTTGTTCTATACATGACATTCATGAAATGGTCTTTAAACTAGCATGAAACGCATTCGTTCTAAAAACAAAGTGAAACCGAAATGGAACTATTAACAAGATGTAACAAGTATACCTAGTCTTTTACCTTCTAAACAGTTCATATACTCAGGTCTTCTGTGTTCTCTTTCTCTTAACTTAGTGGTAATTTGTACTAATATAGAAAATATAAAGACATTTACTATAGATCATTTTTATTAGGTCTCAGGGTTAAGTCGTTCTTTCTTTGAATCCATAACAAGACTTGAGTTCATAGTCAGCTGTCTTACCGATGGGGCGACTCAACCTTTGACCCGAAATGACGGGGATAATCACTCACTAACATTCGTAGTGGTGAGCAAGTCCCCCAACCAACCTCCCATCTCCACATGTCCACCACATCAAGTTTTTGGAAGCCTACTGGGTGACGAGGGAAACATATACTATGCTGGGTCTACAGTCTACTCCCTGGCTACTACTGTTGCAGTGTCCATACCCTAACTCACGAGTGAACTCAAGTAGGACTACCATCCCCTGCCTAAGTCAAGGTCCCAAACATAGACTCTAAAACCATACTCAACTCAACTCAACGAAGCCTTAATCCCAAATAATTGGGGTCAGCTATATGGATCTTTGTTTTCACTCTAAACGATTTTGGACTACCTCTTCTGAAAGGTTTAAAGCTTCCAAATCAT
The DNA here is from genome assembly GCA_030544215.1 of Zantedeschia hybrid cultivar. Classification (NCBI taxonomy): domain Eukaryota; kingdom Viridiplantae; phylum Streptophyta; class Magnoliopsida; order Alismatales; family Araceae; genus Zantedeschia; species Zantedeschia hybrid cultivar. The sequence goes on along the minus strand of JARZZO010000002.1, from coordinate 47,704,232 downwards.
ATTGTACTACCCTCTTCTAAGTTAAGCTAGATCTACCCCTTCTTTTCTTCTCTCCTCTATCCTAATATGCTCTACTTTCTAACTGGAGCCTCCCTATGCCTACGCCTAACATGCCCAAACCATCTCAGTCTCCCTTCTCTCAATTTGTCCTAGAACCATAACAAAAAAAAAGGATGCTCCGTGCCTCGGTGCCGCATATCTTTAGGGACCTTATCCCTAGGAGACATATCTTGTGGGCCCGTCCCGCTAACGAAGTTATGTCCCTCCATTTCTTAAAACGAAAAAAAGAAGACAAATCGTCGTAGAAGTCATCATTCATCAACAACATAGGGATTCATACTCATTATGGAAGGCTTTCTTTCATAAGCCTTTCTTTTATAAGGAGTGCATTGGAGTGTGCCTCCTAGTTCTTTCTCTCCTATCTTAGGGTCCTTTTCATCATAAAGATTCCTTTACCCCCATTTTGGAGTCATTATCATCATAGGATTTCTTTTCATCTTTCATCATTTATAGTGGAGTAATAATAATGTAATTCTATACAACATATAGAGCTTAAGAGCTCCAGATCTTTTTCATGGGTAATCTTCATACTCATATAAGGCTTATATGGACTTGGTCCATCGAGTTCTTCTTTAATTTATAAAATGTAAGACTTCATATGCTTTCAGACTAATCGTCAAGTTTAAATGTGCAAAACATATTCTTCTGTGCTATGATTCTTCAAATTAGAGAACAGGTCATAAGAAATTCATATGAGGGTTCATAGGAAATCATCATATTCCCTCATCATGCTACAACAATTACACTCTAACATGCTTTCTAATAAAACAACATTCAATACGATGCGAAACATGCTGAAATAAACACATAGAGCATGTTAGATCATGTTTTCCTTATAAAACTTAAACTCCTTAACAGAACCCCAAATCAGAATTTAAATGGGCAAAATTTCTCCTTCTTTATCCCTCAAAAGAAACCAAACAATAAGGGAAATACCGAGTAGAGGTATCACCCTACCTGTTAGAAAGAAAAGTTCAAGTGTAAGGGAGCTCCTTCGTGTATGGAGGAAACCATCACTGCTGCCCCGAGTTGATGACAATCCTTTGCTGTAGCTCCCTATTTTTTCTTATATCTTCTTTTTCTATTTAGCTTTCACAAGTCATCACTCTCTTTTTCAAAACTTCTCAACTCTCTCTCCATCTTCTTCTTCTATCACTCTTCCAAAATCCCCCTTTTACCTCACTATTTTCCCCCTCCCTCACTATTCAGCCATCTTTCTCTCTCTAACAGATTCTCTCTCTAACACTCTTACAGTCTCTCTTTTTATTCTACTCACTCCCCACTTTAATTTCTTCTTCTACCTCACCATCAAACTCTCTCTTTATCTCACTCTTTTTCTTCTTCTCTCATTGTTTTCTCTCTCTAACAGTCCCTCTCTCTTTCTCTTTAACAGTCTTGTTTTACACTTTTTCCACAGCCTCTCACTCTCTCTCTCACTCTCTCACACCCTCCCTCTCTCTCCCCCTCTCTCCCTCTCTCTCTCTCTCTCTACCTTCAGCTCTCTCCCTTATCTCCTCCTCTTACCGCCTCTCTCTCTCTCTCTCTCTCTCTCTCTCTCTCTCTCACCTGTTGGCTAGGGATGAGGATGGAGGAGGCAGCCCACCTCCTTTTATAAAGAGGTCATACTTACCCATTTCTAAGGTTTGAACCACCACTCTCCTAATGGGCTTACTAAGATCCACCAAAGGTGGCCCAATAAGGGTCCACTATCCTTAAACTAATAGTCTATTATGGGCCCACCTGAAAATCACTTAAAATAGGCCCATCAATAGCTCAATTTCTCAGCCCAAGGCCCATTAAAACAGGCCCTAACACAGCCCATTAAAAATCCACTCTAAGTCCATTATTTAGGGCCCATTAACAGCCCATAAAAGTCCAATAAGAACCCATTAAATAAGCCCAATCATAGCCTATAGGCCGATTAATATCAACCCCCTGATCAACTTACTAAAGCCCATTGAAGTTTTAAATCTTAGGCCCACTTCACATTTTACTTTAAGACCCATTAGACTTTTTAAATAAAATTCAGTTAAACCCTAGGTTTCTTTATAATTGTACATGTATCCCTGTATTAATTAGTGGATCCTTACAGTAGTCAAGGGTAATTTTGTCCTTTTTTATTATTAGTTGTCCACCTTTGTGTGTGTTGTAAGGGTGTGTAACCGTATTATTGGGACAAGGGTATTTCTGTCCTGTGTTATTTTTGTAACTGTACATGGAATATTTATCAAAGAAATGCGCGGTTGGACTATATGTGGCAGCCGCACCCTTCCTCTCGCATGTCCGCTGCCTCCTCTTCGTTCTTCCTCTCCTTTTCTTGTTGTTCTTCACGTACACATTGTAGCAGAATAAATCGTTTAGTTGAGACTTGTTGGGAGTTGTATCCAGAAAGGAAACCTGCCAATTTCAGGAAGAACCAGCAAGCTGAAGGCAATGCAACTGTAGCCAAACCTACATGAGCTTCATAAGTCTCAACCTTTGAGGGTGGTGCAAGCCGCCAAGGAAGCTTCATAGGACCTTCTGCCTGTGAAATAGCCAACTTACAACAGTTCCTTTCCAACCTTAGCACTTCCACTTCATCCACTCAGTTAGGTACCAAAGAGGCAACACTTAGTGTTGCTTCTCAGCACAGTGGGAGGACTCCCTAGGTCATTGATTCAAGGGCCACTAATCACATGACTGGTACTCCTATACTCTTTTCATCCTATCCTTTATACTCTGGACAAGATAAGGTGACCCTTGCCGATGGCACTCTTGCCACCATCACAAGCAAAGGCAATATTCCACTTGACGGCCACCTTGTTTTGTCCTCAGCTCTTCACATTCCCAAACTTTCAATTAACTTAATGTCTATGAGGAGTTTGACAAAATCCTTAAATTGCTCTATAACTTTTTCCCTAGCCATTATATCTTTTAAGACTTGAGGACAAGACAGTTGATTGGGATTGGATGTGAAGTAGGGGACCTCTACCAACTCTAGTCCAAGCATGGTGTAACTCTTTAGTCCATGGAATGCATAATCGGTCGATCCCAATCCGGATCGACCGATTCGGATCGGGATTGGCGGGTCTCGATCTGGCTGGAATCGGCCGATCCCAACCAATTCCGGCAAATTTCAGCCGATTCTGGCCGATCCGATCCCGATTCGGATCGGGATCGGCATGAATCGGGATCAGCGGGTGCCGATCCAGCCTCTCGATCCGTGTCGGAATTCCATGCTTTAGTCTGCCAATACCCTTGATGCATCTCATAGGCTGAATGAAATTCAATTGTGGCATTCACGTCTAGGACATTTGTCTTTCTCTTCATTAAGAGTCTTGTTTCCCTCGTTGTTCCAAAAATTAGATGTAAAGTCCCTTCAGTGTCAAGTTTGACCCATTGCAAAACAATGTAGATATCAGTTTGCTTCATTTATTAATAAAAGTTCAACTCGATTCGAATTGATACATTCTGATGTCTGGGGTCCAGCTTATGTTCCTTCTATTGATGGAAATCGCTATTTTATTACACTCATTAATGATTTTTCACATTCTGGGTGACTGTATCCTATGAAAACGAGAGAGGAGGGGCCCATAATTATACATGTGTTTGAAAAAATAGTGAAAATCAATTTAGACTGAAAATAAAAGTGTTTTGATCTGACAATGTAAAAAAATATTTTGGAAAAAAATCTGAATGCTCTTTGAGGATGAGGGTATCATTCATGAGTCTTCATGCCTATATACAACCCAACAGAATGGTGTAGCATAACGTGAAAATAGGCATCTATTAGAAATTGCTCGGGTACTCCTATTTCAGCATAAGCTCCAAGAAATTTTGCGTTGAAGTTGTACTCACAGCTGCATATATCATCAATAAATGCCATCTCGAATGCCTGGTTTTTCATACTCATTCTATTCTTCTACCCAAACATTCACTCTTTCATTTACCTTTACAAGCATTTGGTTGTTTTTGTTTTATCCATAACCTTGCTCCTAACTCATCTAGCTGGATCTTAAAGCCATTCGTGGCATTTTTCTTGGGCACTCTCTTACTCAGAAAAGATACAAATGTTATGACCCTAAAACTAGTAAGAAGTACACCATCAAATATGTTCCCTTCCATGAATCCTAATCTTATTATCAATCCCAGAATCTATCTAAGGGAGAGAACATTCTTACACAAGAAGATGTCACCCACACTTTTTCTTCTATGCCTTTGATTACTTCTCATTCCTCCCCTCCTCAGGATGGCACTCCTAGTGCTAATACCACCACTGAAGCTTTTGTGAAGCTGAACGCAACAAAGGGACTGGTCAGACTGAGGCATAAGATTTGATAAGCACTATGTTAGAAAAAACAAGGTTCAACAGGTTGAAAATCAGCAACCTGAAAAAGGGACTGAGGTGCCTCCTGTGGATCCTCCTTCTCAAGAACCTGGTAATGTTCTTAAGTCAGAATCAACTTTGGATGACGATATTCCATGTGAAAACCAGCAACCAAGCCGGCCACCTAATGACCTTGATAAATCGATTGCTAAGAGGAAAGGATTTTAGAGAGTGCACCAAACACCCGACATCCAAATACCTTGGCTACTCATGTTTGTTTCCTTCTTACTAAGCCTTTATCTCAACCATATCTTCATTGTCAATTCCCTCAACCTTTACTAAGGCCATGAAGGACCTACGATGGGTAAGGCCTATAGAAGAGGAATTGAATGCTTTCCAAAAGAATGGTACTTGGGAATGTTGACCTCCCTCACTCAAAGAAGCTTGTGGGCTCGAAATGGTTCTATACCATCAAGTTAAAAGTTAATGATAGTGTAGAAATGTTCAAGGCTATATTGGTAGCAAGGGGTTTCATGCAAACATACGATGTTGATTATCAAGAGAAATTTGCTCATGTGGCAAAGTTAACTTCTATTAAAGTCATCCTTTCATTGGTAGCTCATTTTTCTTATAAGTTACATCAATTGGATGTTAAGAATGCATTCCTAAATGGTGATCCCATAGAAGTATATATGTAGCCACCGCTTGGGACTCTTACAAGGGTAAAGTTCGCAAATTGAAGAAGGCATTGTATGGACTGAAAACAGTCTCGCAGAGCATCGTTTGAAAAATTTAGAGTTGTTATGATCAGATATGGCGTTATACAGGGCAATGCAGATCATACTTTATTTACAAAGCGGAAGGACGTAAAAGTTACTATTTTGATTGTCAATGTTAATGACACAGTAGTAACTAGAGACAACTAAGATGAGATTGAATCGTTGAAGAAAAACTTAGTCACTGAACTTGAGATCAAAGACTTGGGACAATTGAGATACTTCCTAGGTATTGAAGTCACTAGGCTTACTAAGGGGATCCATATATGTCGACATAAGTATGCACTTGATTTGCTGAAAGAAACTAGAAAATTTGGGTATAGGACTACAGACACTCCTATTAGAACAAACCCATAGATTGAGTGGAGCAGATGGTGATCTTCTCTCTGAGGCGGAAAGGAGCAGTATCAAAGGTTGGTTGGAAACTTATTGTATCTTTTCTTCCTAGACCCGATATTGCATATGTTGTGAGCCTAGTTAGCCAGTTTATGCATGCACCCCGTACATCACATCTTAGAGTTGTGGACAGAATCTGGGGTATATAAAATCTTGTCCTAGAAAAGGTCTCTTGTCCTCTAAAAGACATCATCTCATGTTAGAAGGGTATATAGATGCATATTAGGTTGGCTCTCAAGATGATAGGAGATTCTACTACTACCTATTGCACTTCTTGGGTGGAAACTTAGACACTTGGACAAGTAAGAAATAATCTGTCTTTACCACATCGAGGACTAAAGCTGAGTATAAGGCTATGGCATAAGCTATAACTGAATTAATGTGGTTGAAAATGCTGCTCGAGGACTTGGGAGTGAAAGTTGAACTGCCTATGAAGTTATATTATGACAATAAAGTGGCAATCAACATAAACAAATAATCCAGTAAAGCATGATAAAAGCACACTAAGATAGACAGACACTTCGTTCGAGAGAAGCTTGACCTTGAGGAGTTGTGTTTGCCTTATGTTAGTTCAGGTCAACAATTGGCTGATGTTTTGACTAAAGGTCTCTCTTAAGAGCAATTTATGGATGCAATTGGCAAGCCGAACATGATTAATATAGATGCTCAGCTTGAGCGGGAGTCTAGTAAGTTGCACCACAAAGAATGAAGCGCATTTATGTCTTTTAAATGTTTTTTCTTATTTATTTATTTACCCCTCTGTGTTTACATGTTACACAAGGTAAAATGTCATGTATTTATTTTATGTTTGCCCTAGTAATATAGATGGGGACAGAGGTCTGCAGCTGGCTCTTTTAGGTTTGGAGATTAGGTTGCAGACTACTCCACCTTTGTTCTCCTCTCACCCTATGTTATACCTCTCTTTCTCTTATCTAAGGATCTAAGCCCCCAATGCACAACCCAACAACCATTCCATTTTCCAATATAAGACTCTAATCCAATTCATTCACTTTCCAATCCCCAGACATAGTGGTCACTCCACACCGTGCTATAGCAGGGCCTTGTGTTTGATACTGTTACTCTTCAAAGCATAGCTGTTGACTTGCAATAAATTAAATTTTTTTACTGAATACGATATTTTATGATGCTTATATAAGTAAATATGAAATGCCTATAGTTATAGACTATCAATTAGCAGAGTATATATAAGAAATTCAAAAAAAAGGTCTAAAAAATAGCTGCATCCGAATTGAAGCGCCCACCTTGCCGCCTAGACAGTCACCCTAGGCAGTAAGGGGTTCAGCCGACTTGTTCCACCTAGGCATTTTTAAAACGTGGAATATCAGTGTAGCAAAACATACAAGCAAATAGAGTCAGTTAAATTAATTGGTTGTCATGCTCCAACATATTTCTTCTTGGCTATTTCTCCATCCATAATTAGATGCCAAATTTTATGTTCTAATCAAGTCCATATATCCAACATGACAAAAGAACAGGACTAAAGGTATGCACATGTTCTATAGTTAGCATCATAACTAACACATAGTAAAAATAATCACTTTCACCTTGTCTGGTTTGACAAGTACAACGCAAGATATTCACATTGTCTACAATGACAAGTAGCTTGAAATCGATTAAAATATTATGAATTCTGCAGCAGCATCTCTTTTGCAGTTCCACTGACATGGTTTTGAACATACTTTGTGTAGAACTGTTGCCTTATACTTGAGAACCAAATAAGAGGGATTTATTTGAACAGACCTGGATTCTTTATCTGAGTTTGTCTGAACACCTCCAAAGGAAGAAATAAACAGAGATTGCAGGTCCAATCCGTTATAGAGATCAGGGTTGTTTTCCCATTTATCCAATCTCTTTCCATTTATTTCCTTTGTATCCATGCCAAGTGAACTATCCGGAGAAAAATGCTGTCCAATGCTCATGAATTCTTCTGGTATTCGGGAGGAAATAATTTTATTTGCCTTGTTATCTTCTGTATGCATAAGTGTATGGTAGATTCGCATCTGCTCTAGTATCTCTTTGTGCTCAGCATGAAGAATCGAGTCCAAGCACCTGTTTCGATCATGTTCACAATGTAAAACTATTCAAATACATAAATCCATTGACATCAGTTACGAATTGCAAGCTTCATTTGAGGGGAAAATTTAAATATTTAAATAAGGACATTGCCTGCATCTTTTACAATGTACAAGATTGATATTATAAGGAAAAGTCTACAAGATCTTAAGTCCACTTGAATATAGATGTTCACAGCATATATTAAGGAATGAAACATAGAATCAATAACATATTAAACATCAAGAATGTCACTCTCCTATGCATGGTACAGGGACTCTTTCAATTTGGTCTTTGGCTGACAGTTGCAAATTTTTTGTTCTCCGAAAGAAAGGTGGACTGTACCACCAATTTTATTGCATAATAAATAGAGGCACTACAGTCAAAACAGGTTAGGAGAGGTTCCTAGCCTCAAAAAATAATCCAAAATACAGACAGCACCTTATTCAATCTTAACTAGAAAGCCCTAAAACATGCCTAGACCAATTATAAATCATAGAAAGTGCTCTAAAACAGATGTTCTCAAGGTATCTTCTACTTCCCTGAGAAAGTGAATCATTCCTCTCCCTCCATAAACTCCAACAAGTGGCTGACTGTTGCAAAATGATGCATCATTTTTGCATACTTGCATACAGATGTTCACAGCATACCTTAAGCAATTAATCAATGGCATATCAGACATCAAAAATGTCAGTGTCACAGGCATAGTTCAAGGGAGCATTTCAACTGTTTTTTGGCTAAACAGTCAAGGGATGATCATATATCTGTATGACAAACTTATCTCTTTCCCTCGCATACGCAATGTCCAATGTCTGGGAGAATTTTTAAAATTTCTCCATGTTTGTATGAGCTTTGGTACACAACTGAAAAAGTGTCTTTATACTTGCCAATTGGCCTCATGAGATACCTGGGCCAGACACTTTACACCACTTTGTAGAAGAGTTCTGTCTGGCATGATTGCCATATCAGACTGGATCATGCCGACTCATGCAAGTCAACCTGTATTTCGGTGAGTCCAGTCTGCTGGCACACATCAACTTGTTGAGTCGCAGTTGACTCAATGGGACTCGATGCAACTCAGACTGTCACGAGTCAGTCTGTCTCAATCAGCTGTGATCCAGTGCGATCCATTGTGATCTGACACGATCCATTGCAATCCGGCCCGATACAGCATAATGAGTTGTTTATGGGTTCATTTACATGCGTAATGAGTATGCGGGTTTATTCCGTTGTGAGTCATGATGGGTTTGTAGACACGCTGATTTTGACATCATAGTGAGTAAATTTCATATCACAATGATAATGCCCCGAAATAGTCTGATGTTTAATCATTAATTAATTTTTATTGATTTTCTCTTGAAATCTGTTGAATCATGTAGCGTATATACGACGCCATTTGGATTCTTGACAGAAATCAATTCGGAATTAAAATTAGTAAATTTAAGAGGATTTAACTAAATATCGTCGCCATTACACGACGCCGTTTGAGTCCTAATCCGCCTAGGTTTACTATTTCTAATTCTGGTTAATTTCCTAAATTATCTAAAGCACATCATGTATACACGACGCCTTTTAAGTTTCCTAATTGTCTTCGGTTTTCCTTTCCGGATTTATTTCTATTTTGGATGCATTAATGAACTAAAAGGTGTCCCCCTTGAACAACGCATTTTAAAAGTTTCCTGATAAGCAAAATTTGGCCGAAATAGTCTGATTCTAGAGGTTGGAAGGGTTTCCAATTCCCTTCATGATCGTCCAAGGCAAGTCCGAGTTGTGGGAAAGTCCCTTTGAAGGCCAAATACCCTAAACCTATTCTTATAAATGCATGTGGACATTGACCTTTGAAAAAGGTTGAAGGTTGGCAGTTGACAGTTGGTTGGCAATTGGGTAATCTTGAAGCTTTCTACAAGGTGTTTGAAGGTTCACAAGAAGAAAAACGTGGATAGCAAGAAGAATCCTCGTTTCTTCATCCTTTTCCTCCATTGAAGCTCAAGAATATCAAGGCTTTCAAGGGGCCAAACCAACCATCTTCTTCTTCTTTAGTTTCTTTCTAGTTTCTTTTTCATATGATTTCTTCATTGCATCAACTCATCATATACACCCACTCTATAATTTTCAAACCTACACCTCCTTCAGGGGTTTAAAAGAAAACCACAAAAATGAGTTCTTTTAGTTTAGTTCTATGTTTAGATTTTTAGTTAGAATAGATACTATGCTATTTTAATTCTAATCATAATTTTCTTGTTTGTTTGATTTTTCACAAGGTACAAAAGAAGAACAAGAGTAAAGAAAGAAAATGCTCTTTTATTTCGGCCGGCCAAAAGAGAAGAACAAAAAGAATCCCATATTCTCCCAATTTATAAGGTTAGTAAGCAATCACTTTTCCTTTGAAACCCTCGGTTTCTGGCGATCACAATTCTTTCATATTGTTAATCATAGTAAACACATGATAGCATGATGAACACACACTCTTTTTTAGCACTACAGGGTTCATTTACATGTATAATGAGTTATTTTAGGTTGAGTTGTTCTCATTTGATAAGTAAATTTACATTTTTATATCAATTAGATAGCAATACCCCAAAGCACCGATTTCAAATATCTTGGTTCGATCCTCCAAGAAGATGGAGGGTGCGATGAGGATGTTAGCCATAGGATTAAAGCAGGATAGGTGAAGTGGAGACTTGCCATAGGAGTCTTGTGTGACCGCAAGATCCCAACGAAGCTAAAAGGAAAATTCTACCATACGGCGATAAAACCTGCAATGTTGTATGGCAGCGAGTGTTGGGCGATGAAGGGGGAACATGTCTCCAAGATGAGTGTTGCTAAGATGAGAATGTTAAGGTGGATGTGCGGACATATAAGGCTAGCCAAAATTCGTAATGAGTATATTAGAGAAAAGGTGGGTGTGGTACCAATGGAGGACAAATTAAGAGAAGGGAGATTGAGATGGTTTGGGCATGTTAGGCGTAGACCTAGAGAGGCTCCAGTTAGAAAAGTGGAGCATATTAGGATAGAGGAGGGGAAGAAAGGAAGGGGTAGACCTAGATTAACTTGGAAGAGGGTAGTACAATAAGATTTGGAGGCTTTAAACCTTTCAAAAGAGGTAACCCAAAATCGTTTAGAGTGGAGACAGAGAATCTATATAGCCGACCCCAATTATTTGGGATTAAGGTTTGGTTGAGTTGAGTTGAGTTGAGGAGGGAACATTCCTCTTAAATGTGGTTTAAACTCATTGCCATTAACAAAGCATGCAAGTTAAAAGGTTGTTTATGTATAATTGTCCATAAGTAAAGAATCTGGAAAAAACAGAAATTGGCCCAAATCATGCAACTTGTGTTAGTGACACTGAGTTGGATTGATACCAATTTGTATCAAGAAGATACAAGTCAGTATGTATCTGTGATACGGTGAACCTTGCTGTCTAGCAGGTATCAGGACATAGTGTTGCCAAATTCTTGGATCCTTCATAGGATCTAGCTGATCATGTATTGATGGGACAAGGCTTATGGTGATGATGATGTGAGACAGGACCCTAGAAATGAGTGCCTGCCTGTCATTTTATTATACATATCATAGGATATCTATTTAGTATGTTAATCAATTATTTGCATTGTGACTAGCCAAAACTTAAGTATATACATATGAAATTTGACATCATTCCCATGCTAACTTAGGCCCGTTTCAGTTTTCAGGTTCAGCAAACTATTTAGAAATTAAAGCCTTGGAACCACAAAGACAACCTGTTATTTCAAAAAGTCAAGAATATTAAGCCCGTAAAAAAAAAGGCCTAGATGTAATAGATGTGATTTGTTGTGTGATAATTAATAAATTGCAGAAGAAGGTCAAAGAAGTCACAGATGTGAGGATTTAATAGATGAAAAAAATAAGATGAAGATAGAATAAAGGGTCACAGATCCTCTTGTACACAGAGCTGTAGCAGAGCCTGTGCCGCAGAAAGAGGAAAAGCTTTTTGGGAAAGGATCTTGGGCTGCACAACAGACGATGGCTGTTGGAAACAGCCCAGAACCTGTCAGCAGATGTTAAGCAACTCAACACAGGGAAGACGGAAGAGAGAACTGAAGCTACTCAAAGGGGCAGAGCAACACAGGGAAGAAGGGAGCTGAGGCTACCCAAAGGGGCAGAGCACGGATGTCCAACACAATCCCTCTACATCTGTCCTGTTTCTCTCTTTTTTCCCTCTTCTTGGGATTTTATTTCGCAGCAATCACAACAATAAAGCCAGATGTTAGATGGAGGATGGAAGAAGATGATGGTAGAAGGCTGTGAGGATAGGTCATGTCCTCATGTTGCATATCCACAGAGGAGGAACATGGCCTCACACCAAATATACAGTGAGGGAGAGCACACAGCTGCACATGATTCCTCAAAGCCAACAATATTAGCGCTAATTAAGGATTTTAACTCACATATTTATGATAATCTTGAACACTAGTTACATTAATGACTAAATTGTACAAAACTATTACAACAAGGACAAACATGTTCCAAACAAAAAAATGACAATAATGATCCTATTACATTAATGACTAATAAAATAAATAAAAAGGGAAGCCGTGAATCTGTGTACCACATTCCATAGGATACAAATAATGTCTTTGCCACGTCTAATGCATGTACTTCATCTGATCAGCTTCTCAATCTTTATTGACATCTTGATCTTCATCATGATGTTTAGGAAAATATTCATTGAAGGTCCACGCAAAAATAGTGGCAGTGTACAGCAATTTTGAACCCATAGTTCGGCATAAGGGTATGGTATTTATAACTTATAACCAAGAGATCTATATCTGGAAGATATCTTAGTAGGTGAAATCTGATTCAAAGAGATTTTAGTGAATCCATTTCTATTAACTGAAAGTGCCAACTATTTCATAGACAGAACTACCATATGTGAAAGATAGAGACTACGTTCTGATAGTCTGCATGCTCTGCCAATGATGCATAATCACAGTTGAAAACTTTTAGCTTGTGCTTTTAAGAATTGAAGTCCAAGATCCATAAAAGACTACAAGATTCCATAGCCCAGAGATTTCTCTTTTCTTCTTGAAGATGGTAAGAACCACTATTCATTGAAATATATAAACTACCATATGCTAATCAGGTGCAGGTACAAGATAAATCATGGCTGATTTATTAAGGCAATATTTCATGGTTGATAAACCCCTTGAAACCTACATAGAAAATAAAGAGGGAAAACAACAAACCAGACAGAACAAGACTGCCTGATTTATATCACAGATAAGAAAACAGCCCAGTCTATGTTCATCTGGATATACTGCTGCCACAGCTTAGTCATTCACCAGTCATCATAAAGAGCCATTTAGGTATTTTATCTTTTAGGTGAGGACCTCATGTCTTCACAAAACTCCCTCAAAGAAAAATATATCAACCCTCGTTTTGTTTTCTTCTTTTTTTTTACAGATAGAGGCATGTCACGTTGCATGTCATCTAGACTCTCCAACTCTCCCATCTCCCCCATCGTGGTGTCCCCTTCTTTTCTTTCAAAGTCCCTGTGGCACAGCTGCACCCTGATCATAGCCCATTCCTCTCTCTCCTCCTCCAGCTTCACCTTCTTCTCTATGATGGTCCACCACATGCCAGTCTTCTAGTCTCTCCTCCGCTCTCTTCTTCTTCTCTCCACTTTCCTCCTGCAGAGACTAAGATTTGAGCAGGGAAGGCAGGATCGGCATGGATCAGATCAGATCGGCCAATCCGATCAGTTATGATCCGAACCAGTCCGATCCGGATCCACGATCCACCAGTCTAGGCCGGGATCGGCCGGGATCGGTGGAGATCGGCCAGGATAGGTCAGGACTGGACAGGATCGGTCAGGATCGGACATGATTGGTCAGGATCGGTCCAGGATCGGGTTGGGATCGGACCAATTTTTTTAATAAAAAATTAAAGAGTAAATGGGTGACCGGTCCAGATCGGCTTGGGATCGGTCAGGATCAGATCGGATTGACCGATCAGATAGGTTTGAACCGGACCGATCCGATCAGTTCGAACCAGGCCGATCCGTGCCCGATTCCCGATTCTTCCTACCTTGGATTTGAGCACTGCATCGTGGGAGGATGCCCAGCCCCCTCCATCATTCCAGTGTTATCATGCAGAAGGGGCAGTGCATCTCTATGCTAAAATATGTGCCATGTTGTCCAGTAGGATACCCTCGCTGACATAGTCCTCGACAATGTTGTGGTGCAGAATTTTGTGCAGTGCCTCTTGGTTGTTGCTTGCAGCAAGGTGTTGGGTTTCTTGGGGGGAGGCGGTGGAAGGGGTGGCATAGATGCAGAGAAATGTGAGATGAAAGCAGTGAATTGCCCTGTCACAGGTCAGTAACTTCCTGAGAGAAAATTTCTCATCTTTGTAGAAGTAACACTTATTCGAAGTCGTAATAGGAGTGATAGTGGACAATATTAAATCTGATGTGGGACATGCGGTATCAGCTTCAGCTCCCTGTTGAAACACACCATGGACAACAACACCGAAACGATGAAACCTGCTGAGATGGGTTGAACTGGGACTGTCTTGGTGCTGCAGGACCTGCTAATATGGACTACCGTTATATTGAACTGCAATGTGGGCTTCTGCTACCATGTGACTCCAAAGAGTGAGGGAAAGGGGAAGGTGGAGTGGAGAGGGTCTGATGAGGATTGGAAGGCAGGAGGGCCTTCAAAACATAGTTTCCTTGGGTGAGGAAATAGAAAAGGTGAGGCTAAGTATCTCAGGGTGTAAACAAAATAAGAACAAAAGGGATAATGGAATGACAGGAGAATGGTGGGTTACAGGATTCCACACTAATGAAACCCAAAGCAATGTGAAAAGCTAATGAGAGAAGCATTTACTGCTGGGTTGAATAAAATAACAACAAAGGGGAAAAGGGTTTAATGGAGGAGAGCATCAAACTCATAGGGTGAATAAACAAAGAATAGAGGTGAGATGACATGGGATGCTGCTGAGGTTTTAAATGGGTAAAAGGTGATGAGAAAGGGCACGGTCTGCAAGGGAGTGAGAGGTGGAGGGAGAAGAGGAAGGAAGCTAGATAGATGAATAAAATAAAAGTGGGGGAGGCAGATTGGTGAGGATGGGAAGTTGAGAGAGGGTGATTCCTGATGGAGCCAGGTGCTGGCCTGATGCAATGCGAGCTGTTGCTATTGTGGGGGTGAGAGCAGCCACATGATCCTCAAGGCGATGAAAGTCTCTTCGTACATAGCACAAGATGAGAATAAAAGAAGTCAGTGAAGAGAATGATTGCACAAATCTGGAGGGAGAAGGAAGCAATGGCAGCGGCAATCAAGGAATTCCGGGTCGGATCGGATCCCCAAATCGGGACCCGCCGATCCCGATCCGAATCGGGATCGGATCGGCCGGAATCGGCTAGGATTGGCTGGAATAGGCTGAATCGGGACCTGCCATGGTTGGCAGTACCGGCCGGTATGTACCGGTATCGGCTGGCACTGGTACTGCCTACGATACCGTATACAAAAAAAAAAAAATGTACCGGTTCGGTACCGGCCTGGTTTTGGGGGTGTTTCACTTTCCCCTCTCACAGGAACAGATCTATGAGAGGGGCTGCATTTTTGGAGCGGAACTAGGGAAGGAGGGGAAGGAGGAGAAGGTGCCACCGCCACTGCAGCCCACTGCCGGAGACGTTTTAGCCATTTTGGGTAGAAGAAAAAAAGAAATAGAAGAAGGTATGATATATATTTTAAATCTTTATATTATTTTTGACTTGTTAACTTATTGTTGATTATTTACGTTCGTTTTCTTAGTAAAATAGACAACCCTCAATTTTCGACCCTAATTAGCGGTTAAAAATTAGGGTTTTTGTCCAATTACTTCAATTAAACATTAATTGAAACATAATTAATGTTCATTGCACAATTTAGAGTAGAAGCATGCTGTCAATTGCGTTCATTGAACCGTAATTAAAGAAAAATCCTAAATTTGACCTTAATTAGGGTTAAAAATTAGGGCTTTTGTCTAATTATGTTAATTAAACATCAATCGAAGACTAAATAAGCTTCATTGCATATTTTAAAGTAGGAGCATGCTGGCAATTATGTTGATTGAAGGTTAATTAGGAACAAATTCTAATTTTGACCCTAATTAGTGGTTAAATATTGGGCCTTTTGTCTAATTACTTAAATTAAATATCAATTGAAGCCTAATTAAGCTTCATTGAATATTTTAGAGGAGCATGCTGTGTATTGCGTTGATTGAAGGTTAATTAGAGAAAAAATCCAATTTTGACCCTAATTAGTGGTTAATTATTAGGCCTTTTGTCTAATTACTTAAATTAAATATCAATTGTCACACTCAATACATATCTAATTAATTTCGTATATTTTTTTATTTTTTATGATTTTTTTCTGAATTTTCTCTTATTTTTTCTTAATTTTTCTGGCCATTTTATATTTGTACCGGCCGGTACCGGTACCCACCGATACCAGTACCGGTACTGCCATCCATGGGACCTACCGATCCCGATTCGAATCGGCTGATCCGGATCGGGATCGGCCGATTCTACATTCCATACCGGCAATGGGTCTCTCACCCTCCCCTCACAGGCATGGATTGCAGAATCGACTGGTCCCGATCTGACTCCAGGGGGGGGAGTCACTGTTCCTCCCCTGATTTTTAAAAAAAAAGGGCTGAATCGGACCGAATCAAGTAGTATCGGGTCCGGACCAGCCGGTTTGGCCGATCCGAACCCGATACCGCCCGATTCGGGTACTCCCGGATCCCCCCTTAAAGGGGGATCGGAAGCCAGGCAACATGCTGCTACTGGTTTCCCCTCTCCCCCAACCCCTCGCCGACTTTCCCGACCCACTGCCGGCGGCCGCCACTCGTCACCGGGCAGCCCGCCGCCACCATCTTCTTCTCTCTCATCTCTCTCTCTCTCTCTCTCACTTTCTCTCTCTTTTTCTTTGAGATCTCGACCGAAAGAAGGGGGTTTTCACCCCGTCATCGTCGGCCGGCCGGCCGGGAGCCACCGCTGTTGTCACCGTCACTGCCACCGTCGACGTCGGATTTTGTTTCCACATCCCGACCCGAATTAAGGTATATTTCGATTTAATTTTTTTTAAAATTCTAAAAAAATTAGAAATGATGTATGGTTGTGTAGATCTATTAATATTTAGTTTCAAAAAAAGTTTAGCTTGTTGAGTAGACAAAATCCCCAAAATTAATTTTAATTAGGAGTTAAAAATTGGGGCTTTTGTATGATTAGTGTAATTAGGGTTCAATTGGGCATGTCAAACACTCAATTGAATTTATTAGAACCTAATTGTACAATTTTTTGCATTAATTGTATGCTATTAGCGCTAATTAGTTAAAATTAACCTTAATTAGGGGTTAAAAATTGAAGCTTTTGTATGATTAGTACAATTAGAGTTCAATTGAGTATGTTAAACACTCAATTGAAGTTATTAGAACCTAATTGTATAGTTTTTTGCATTAATTGTTCGTCACTAGTACTAATTACTCAAAATTAAGCTTAATTAAAGGTTAAAAATTGAGACTTTTGTATGATTAGTATAATTAAGGTTCAATTGAGTGTGCCAAACACTCAATTGAACTTATTACAATCTGATTGCATAGTTTTTTGCACTAATTGCATGTTATTAGCGTTAATTTGGTAAAATTAACCATAATTAGGTATTAAAAATTGAGACTTTTGCATTATTAGTGTAATTAGAGTTCAATTGAGTGTGTCAAATACTCAATTGAACTTATTAAAACCTAACTGTTCAGATTTTAATTGCTCGTCACTAGTACTAATTACTTAAGATTAACATTAATTAGGGGTTAAAAATTGAGGCTTTTATATGATTAGTGTAATTAAGGTTCAATTGAGTGTGCCAAACACTCAACTGAACTTATTACAATCTGATTGCATAGTTTTTTACATTAATTACATGTTATTAGCGTTAATTTGATAAAATTAACCTAATTAGGCGTTAAAAATTGGGGTTTTGTATGATTAGTGTAATTATGGTTCAATTGAGTGTGCCAAACACTCAATTGAACTTATTACAATCTGATTGCATTTGTGCCTTTTTATATTATGCAGGAATATGATAGAGCAAGGACATCATGAACAGGATGTGGAGCAGCAGGGTGTTGATCCTAGTTGGCAGCATTGCACACTAGTGGACAATAGGCAAAGGAGGGTTAAATGCAACTGGTGTGGAAAGGAGATGGGTGGAGGCATGTATCGCCTAAAAAATCATCTTACTAGCATATCAGGAGACGTCAACAGATGTGAGTCAGTTCCGCTGAACTTGAAGAAGAAAATGAGGACTTATATGCTGGGTAAAAAAGTACAGAAAGATTTATCATCTCAACAACACATGGATTTACAAGATGAGATATTAGGGCGCTAAAGACGAAGGAATTACAGTCTGCTTGTTCAGCGGCCGATCAATTTAAATGATGATGAGGAGGAGGATGATCCTGATGCAGAGTACACCAGAACTATTCATGCCAGTTTGCAGACAAATAGAGAAGATGAGGACCTGCGAAGAGGTATAAGATCATTAAGTGGATCAGTACCTACCGGTTCTCAGGCTGGGAGATTCGTTCCTAGGGATTCTTGTGCTCGCAGGAGTGCTAGTTCTGTGTTGGGTTGTGGACGGACGTCAGATGTGGCACGCGGTCCTATGGATTAATTTTTGTACAAATCAAGTCTGCCAGACAGCCTGAAATCAAGTAAGCATTGAAAGGAGTCAAGGCCTCAGCAAAAAATACCTTGAAAGGAATTGTAAAATAGTTTTTAGATGCAGGTGTGTCAGCACATACAACATCCAGTCCATATTTTCAGACGATGGTAGATGCAACTGCAGATGCTGAGCCTAGTGTAAAGGCCCCCACACCTCGCTACATTTATGATGTTGGACTTGAAGAGGAGTATAATGATTTGAAGGTATGGGTTGACAACTTCAAAAATGTGTGGAAGGAGCATGATTGTACCATCATGTGTGATGGTAGAATAAATTGGTAAAGAAAATATTGTGCAGATAGTCACTGACAACGAAGCAAGCTACAAAGCAACTGATAAATTGTTGATGCAGAAGAGGAACCGTTTGTACTGGGTGCCTTATACAACACATTTAATTGACTTGATGATGGAGGACATAGGCAAAGACCCTTTTGTTGCTGAGTACAGTATGTTCAAATGATCACGGGATTTATTTATAGTCACAACATGATCCTACATATGATGAGAGAGCATACAAGTGGACGGGATCTTCTTCGTGATGGCCCTACTAGATTTTCATCCAACTTCATCTCTTTAAAGAGCCTGAGTAAATATAAGTATCAGTTGGCCCAGTTAGTCCACTCTGACGAGTTTGTGGCACATATAAGGATACAGAGGGCCAATGCTAGGGATGTTGCCTTGGCAGTGCAATCGCTAGTTGGAGAGAGAAGTTTTTAGGATAAAGTTTCTCGCTATCTGAAAGTGGTTAAGCCTCTGGTACATGTTCTGAGGTTAGTTGATGGAGATGACAAAGACATAAAATATTTGTATGAGGCCATAGATAGAGCAAAGGAGCACTTGCGAGAAAGCCTTCTTACAGCTCATGAAAAATGATGGAGGATCATCGATGATAGATGGGAGTCGACTCTCCATCATGATCTCCATGCTACTGGTTAATTCTTCATCTTTTCTACTTGATTTTATTTGATTAATTTTAATGACATTTATTTTGATAATTAATGAACTTTAATTTAAATACATATTATTTTTTCAACTCAAGGTATCAGTATAGTGAGAGCGTGCATAATGATGGAAAGTTCCTTCGAGGCACAACTAATGTAATTACTAGAATATCAAGGAATACAAATGAAAGGATAGATGTCTTAACAGAGGTAACATACAAAGTAGGAGTTTATGAAAATCTAGTCTTCTATCATTAACTTATGCCTTCCTATAGCTCATGAAAAATGGTGGAGGATCATCGATGATAGATGGGAGTCGACTCTCCATCACGATCTCCATGCTGCTGACTAATTCTTCATCTTTTCTACTTGATTTTATTTGATTAATTTTAATGACATTTATTTGATAACTAATGAACCTTAATTTAAATGCATAATATTTTTTCAACCTAAGGTATTAGTATAGTAAGAGCGTGCAGAATGATGGAGAGGTTTTTCGAGGCGCAACTAATATAATTACTAGAATATCAAGGAATACGAATGAAATAATAGATGCCTTAGCAGAGGTAACATACAAAGTAAGAGTTTATAAAAATCCAGTCTTCTATCATTAACTTATGCCATTTATATTTATTTTGTAGATAGAGATATTTAAATTGAAGATTGGCATTTATGGAGATGAGGACGTCAGGGCTACAATAATGAGGACAACTCCAGGTGAATTACATAATAAATAGCCAAACACTCAATTTAATGAATTACTATCATTCATTATTAATATCGTCGTATTTTCTTTTTCTTTTTTTTTGCAACAGCTGAATGGTGAATCCAAATTAATTACAGACACGCTGCCACAAACCCTTCGGTGTATGTTGCAGTTAGAGTACTCAGTCAAACCACTTCTTCCAGTCAGTGTGAAAGAAATTGGAGTACATTCAGTCTCATTCACACGAAAGTTCGTAACAGATTAGGTGTTTCTAGGCTCGAGAAGTTGGTGTGCTATCACAACAACATGCGCCTAAAGATCAGGCAGATTCAGGAAAGACAGAGGCTTGAAAGACAGAGATTCATGGAGTTTGCTGGCAGACCAGTTGATGAGCTTATACATCATATTGATATTGATGAACTGCTAGATGAAGAACACCCATTGCATTCTTGGTTAGAGCGCAAAACAGCCAGAAATGCACAGCCTGAGTTTGATCCTCAGGATCAGAGTTGGGCAGGAGGTGAATTAGATACAGTAGTTACTCAAGATCTTGAATTTCATGCAACACAAGAAGGAGGTGTACTTGTTCTTCAGAGGCGTCGAAAGTCAGCTACACTAGTAGACACTGCTAGAACTTCTACCTCTCAGCCAGCACTCAGGAGATCAGTTATTCAGGTGGATCCACATAGAAGAAATGGGAAAGAGTCAGCGAGACCTTCATTGCAGTCATCTAGCAGCAAAAAGAAAAAACAATCAAAATGAAAGTCTAAACAACGAGTGAATCCATCGGAAGAAGAACAAGGGAGAGTTCAGCAGACTGAAGAGACACTTGAGGACAACCCAGCTTTACCACCTCACTTGGCCAGCATGTACAAGGCAGAGAGACAAACCTACAGGCGTAGAAGAAGGTGGTTGAGGAAAACAAGCCAAGTGGGGAATGATGACTCCACTGAGGATGATAATGATGATGATGGAGATAGTGATGGTGATGGTGTTGTTGCTGCTATTGGACTATCAGGAGGTTCTGCACTTGAGAGCAGTTACACAGGATACGAAGATTACTCCGCACCTCCAAGTCATTCTGAAGGAACTCAAGGCTAAAGATAAGGATAACAAGGGAGATTTGAAGGCCAACAGAGACAGGCAGGATATGATTGGCCCCCATAGGAAGATACATCTTCTTATCCACCAATTTTTCACCCCCCTACACTGCCGTATTCAAACATCAACAGCACTACTGAGGGGTACTATGAACCTCCACCTATACAGTATGGCATTTATGTCCCTCTAGTACAATCAGGGGAAAGTTCAAGCCAGCAAGCTTACACACCTCGAGGTATTCAAAGGAGATTCGAAGACCTCACTAGCTCTTTATTTGGCTATGGATATCCAGCACACATGTCGGCAGATTATGGCCCGCCAACTCAAACTTATGAGCCGGATGATGAAGGATCACAAATGTGATCTTTATAAAGTATTTTTTATTAATTTCATGTAAAATACTTTATAATGTCTTTTTTAATTAGTGCACAACAATAATTATTAGTGAGTTAGTTGTCTTTAATGTTTATTTTTTATAGATGTACATGAATTGTATTCATTTTTATTGTACATTCATTTAATAATATGTATATAATTTTTATTTTTTTTCTTATTTTTTCTGATTTTTTTTATTTTTTCTCATTTTTTATTATTTTTTTAATCCGGCCAATTCGGACCAGCCAAACTACAACTGGATCGGCCGACCTGGCCGATCCATATTGGGTCGGATCGGGATCGGCGGGCCCGATTGAGGGACCCGATCAGACCCGAAATTCCTTGCTCACAGGCTCCCCCCTTGGGCTCTTCCTTATAAAGACGACTAAGGTTTGTCACCTAAAAAACTCATTTTATCCCTCCTTTTTCCCTTAAAAAATTTCATAAGGAGCAGTACATTTGTCCTGACGCTTTTACCCCTATGCACCCAACAAAAGGCTAACCTTACAAAAAAGAGAAGGCCAAAAACATACAAGGCCCATTTAACTACACACATTACACAAAAATGAGAAACCCAAATAAAAATAACAAGCTATGTTTAGACTAAAACAAGACTTAAATAAAATCAAAATTGCATAATAAAATAAAATGACTCTACTATGCTAGCTGATCGTCTCCCATAGCATCGTCATCATCAAGTCTATTAGTCAAACCCATTTGTTGACGACTTAGCCAATCTTGCTCCTGCATCAACATCCTTCCACCATACTCTTTTCTCCTTCTCCTAATCATCCAAAACCTTATCCAGGGATACCTTCCACATACGAAGCACAGACCAAGATCAGGCTTTGAGAGACACCCTCAGTATCAACTGAAGATCTCCTTGCAGGCAATGCATGATCCTCATCCCCTAAATTCCGCACATTGTTCCTGTCAATCTTTATCTCAAGAATTGATTGCACTGAAGCAGAACCAAACTTAGATGAAGAAACAATGTTGGCACCATGGTGAGAGACTCTTCCTTCACCCTTCGGAGTTAACTGAGCAAAGGAGACACTCGACTTACCCAAAAACCTTGTCTTGAGTCTCTAAGTGAGCTGCAACATTGGGTTGACCAGCTTCTCCTTCACCTTCTTCCAGATATCAGTTCTGACCTCTCTTCACCTACTTCCTTTCTAGTCAATACAACCATAACAACCGCAAGAATTCATCATGTCATCAGAAAGGCATGTAGAATGATGAAGAGGTAAAGACAGTATTGCATTGCAAATGTGGAAAGCTCCATAGACATACAGGCAGATCCAACGGGGATAACTACATCTATGATCGTGGAGAGTCCTACATTCATACCCTTTACTCTGCGTTACTACAACCTTAAGTGACAACTGCAAGATTGCAGCAATGATAGGTGGGGATGGGGGCATTCAACAACATACAGGTCCCATGGTAAAGAACCTTTACATGCACTTATCTAACACTCAAGCCAGAGCATTCATAGTTGGAGTCAACTTTTTACTAGTCTCTGGCAACACTTCGATGTTGCCAGAACCCAAAGAAGGGAAACAAGGGGTAAGGAGTGTCAAAAGGATGCAGATTTCATGGTGAGCATGCTTTGAGCACATTGATGAAGCAAACAAATCTCCTCAAGGTTCTTAAAGCCAGCCTGAGGTTGGCATCCAGTATCCAACATAGTAGTTACAATTGTAACAATGATTGTTTGTGGATTCCTCTCCAAGGTCATATGGTAAGTTTGGGAATTGCTTTAAAGCCATAATCATTAGATTCAAGAATTAGTTTAAAAGCCGTCTTCGTTCATTCTATTTACATCTCTCTTGATTCACCTGCCCTATCTTCTCAACTTGTGTTTCGGTCTCCCATTTAATGAGGTTATGTCAAGCCGAATAGAGTTTGCACAAGTCAATTACGACAACACTACTTCCTTTTGAAGCAAGAAACCCACTTCACCAGTGAATCCCAAGTGAGCTGGATCAAGGGAACCCAAACCCACTTGTCAATCACTGCCACTCAGATTCAAACTAAAAGACCTCCAATTCATTAGTGTGCCATAGGGCAGGCACGTTGAGACTATGTCTAGAATGCTAACTTTTAATGCCAGGTTTTACAATTTTGCCACTCAACCACTTAACCATCCCCGTCCCCACTTGTGTCATTCCAAGCACTCTGAATCCATTCAATTAGATGATAGATCACAAGAAACAACAGAAACATGTACCTTAGACATTAACTACTCCCACGAGCTGTCTGGATCACTGTAAAATAGTGAGATGTAGTAAGATCTTTCAATTTTGAAATGACCATTTTTGAAACAAGGGAGGGCAATTGTAACGTCTCTCACCTTTTGGGGATTCTTTGTCCTTACTCAGGCCTTCTCTTCTGAGGGGATTAACATTGTAGCTGGAGGTTTTCCCTGTGCAATTGGTGGACTATTTTCTGGGGTGGTGTTGTAGGTATATTTTTTGTCTCCTTTACACTTGTAAACCATTTGTACTAATTACAACACGGTACTGCCCACTTTGAAGAGGGAGGGGGGGAAGAGGTGAAGACAAAATCACTGATTTTTCACGGTTTTTGGCTTATGCTCTGGAATAACTTATAGAAAAATGATTAACCTTGACCTTATATTCCAGTATTTTACGTCAATCCAAACAAAAGGAATCCAAAGAATTCGATATTCTACATCCATCCAAATAAAAATAACCGAAGGGTTTCAGTGCATTTGTCAGGAAGGGAGCACGACGGATCATACTTGGCAAAGCGAAGGAATTGGTCAGCATCTTCCTTGGTCTCGAACAGGGAGAGGAGGCCATCGAGGAGGTCCCCCTTGGGAACGGGGATGTACTTCTGCCTCGGCACGTAAATTCCCGAAATCCCCTTCTTCTCTTTCGCCACACCCGCATCCTCTTTCTTCCCGTCCTTCTCCCGCCCAGAAGGCGCTCCGCCGCCAAGCTGCTGCTCCTCCGCAGAAGGGGGGCTCCAACCCTGGGTCGAGTCCTCACCCCTTGGCTGGGACTGTAGGGGCTCCAGAGGCGCTGTGGTGGTGGAGCCCGTCGAGCAAGAGGTGGATAGAAGACGGGCAGCATGGGGTCGCGCAGAAGATGGAGGAGAGGGAAGAAGTAGACCCCGGCGCGGGGAGGAGAAAAGGGAGGAGCGGGCGAGGGCATGGGCGTGAAAGGAGCAGCACGACATGACCGACGAAGAGGAGGAAGCGGAACCAGCAGTGATTGCCGGAAGACCTTGGGGATTCCACTCCTCCCTCTCGTCGCCACTGCGCGCGCTCAAGAGCGGGTGTCGCGCGCGGCGCCACTCGTTGCCTCCAATGTGCGAATATCGCGTGCGCCAAGGCGGAGTCCACCGCGCCACTACCATCCCTAAAATAACATGTTCCTTCCAAAGTTGTGGGCTATCCATCAGTCAGGCCCACTATGCCAAGGCGCAGGAAACCTTGTCTGGTTAGGAAGCAACGGCTAGGAATGTTCGTAACGCAGGGTGGGGGGCGGACTCTGCAGTTGAGATAACACGCCTGCGCCGCAGCCTCGGGACGAGGAAGGGTCGGCTTGGAATGGATGGCCACCATCCCCACACTAACCATGACGGACCACCTCAGCTCAGAGGCAGAGGAGACTCTACACTCTTAGCCTCATTTTGTTTGAAGAATAAGTTATTGCGTGGGGCCCACAGTCGGAATATCGTATACTAAAATAAGGAGTGTTTTGGTTTGATAGTTTTGTGGGACCTGACTGAATTATTGAGTCTAAAGTGTGGGATGACTTATTCTCCTTATTCGGATATTCTCCGAATAAGTTATTCTGCACCAGTATAAATTATTCTGCTTGTCAAAGTTAAACTAAATTTATTCTCTCCTTATTCGTTTTTATTATTCTCCTATTCTCCAATCAAAGTGACGTTTACTGTCTTTGACACATATATTTTTCTTTTGTAAGTGATTTTTTAACTTAAAAAATTTTAAACAAAAAGAAAAGGAAGCTGATCTTGATCATCCAGTGAAAGAGAGAAGGAGACTCAGTCTCCACTGCCCCAGACTCACAGCACCTACAATGGGGATTGCATGCACCTTCGGAGGTGATCGAAACCTAAGTTACCATGGGAAGTAGGGCTGTAACTCATACCCATTTCCCCGAGACCTGACCCAAACCCGTGCGTACATCGCAGGTACGACGAATCTTGAGCCCATCATCGCATCGGTGGGCATGGGTCTATTTCTATCTTGTAAGTCTGTGAGGAGTCATGGGACCGGTTTGGTTCTACCCACGGGCGATGGGCACATCCCCCACCCCCACACCTCGCGCACGTGCGGCGGCTCTCTTTGTGTCTGGCGCCAACAGTCGGTTCCGGCGAAGAAGGTGGCAGCAGATCCGAGTTTCCAACACTAGTAGCTGCTTCCGGCAAAGAAAGCGGCAGTAGCTCTGAGTCTTCTGTGGCAGCAATAGCCAGCAAATCTGGGTCTCCAACGTTGACAACTAAAGTGAATGGCTACAAATTCGAACAGATCTGACTCACCGGTGCCAAAGATGCTTCCCGATACGAAATTGGTTGCAGTTCTCAGCTTCCGCACTGTTGTTAGTATTAGGTGGTCTATACGTCAATCAGATAATATATATAGTTTTGTTCATTTAATAATAATATTTTTTAATTTTATATTCATTATGTATAATACGTTTATTATCGTCTCATAATGAAGTATATGAACATGTACGTAATAATATTTGAATTATGATAAGATCATAATAATAAAATTGACAACTTATAAATACATAATCTTAATTGTTCTTAATAGTAAGATATTTGAGAACATCAAATATCCGGTGAGACTAGTACATGTCACTTCAGCTTATATGATGAGAGTGACTGGTCTCATAGTCACTCGTGTGGAAACACTATAGTGAACATGTAAGTACTCATTAAAAAATAAACTTATTGAATTGATCCAACTTGAATCATTAGATGGTAATTTATCTTACTGTTAACCTGTTTGATTTAGTGTCATAATTGCATAGTTGGTCCTTGAACTTGAGATACTAAAGACACCCTATCAGTGGATTCCAAAATTTTGACATTGACTAATAGATTCATAACTATAAGATCCCGATCACGAAATTCAGTAGAATAACTTCGAAGGTAATTGTGTGTTTAGTATGAGATCATATGCTCTCAGTAATAAGACAAAATGTTCCAAGATTGAAGTGCGAAAATTCTTGACTAAGGCGGATGCTTTATTAGAGAATAAATTTTCTAATATTATATATGTAGACATACTAATTTTGACCTTATATTGAGTAGATTTCATATCATATTTATGATGTCCCCAAATGGTCTGAGTTTTAATCATTGATTAATTTTTACTATTTTCTGAGAATTTCTTAATTTGCGTCGCTCAAGGTCGATGCCATTTAGATTTTCTACGTAAAATTAATTTTGACTCAATTTTTTTAATTAGATAAGAATTTAGTTGAATAGCGTCATCCATGGTCGACGTGTTTTAGCTTCATAATCTTGGTCGATTGTTAATTTGAATCTTAATCAATTTCCTATTTATCTAAATCACGTCTTTTAAAGTCGACATATTTTAAAATTTTTGTGATTATCTTATTTTTTCTCGAGATTATCTTCTTTAAGACATCTGGATAGGCCAACGTCTTTCTAAAAAGTATCGTTTGAGATCGACGTGTTTCAGTGGCATATTAATCTATATCATTTGGCCGAGATTATATAATTTTCTTAGATGAGAGGTCTCCATTTGATTGGTAATTATCCACGGTAATATGTTTGTTAAGATAGAAGTCTTTTAGGCTTAAAATATTAAAAAGAGTTTTCTATGTATAGAGTACCCCTTTGAGCCTTCAAAGAGGTTGGCCAGAGCTCTATTGGAGACTCTTTTCAAGTGAAAAGAGAGGTTCATGGTTCTGAACATGGACAACGACATTGTAGCTCCATCTTCTTCCTCCAAGTCGCTTCTTCAAGTCTAAAAATTCGGTGACTATGGAGGGGCCAATTAATCTTTTCCTTTCTTCTCTCTCTCTCTCTTGATTTCCATTACGCTTTTTGCTCGCATTCATACAAAGTTGCATCATCATTCATTCACTTTTCTCACACACACTCACTAGCACTTCATGTTAGAACCCTCTCTTTATATATAGGAGTATTTGTAGTTGAGTTACATGAAATTCTTCTTATTAGAATAGATTGTACACCCTTCAAAATTTTAATCATATTTTTTTTTGTTTTCTTATCTTTTATTGCGAGGTACTGAAAGAGAAATTCGAGAAATTTCATTTGTTGTTCAAAAGAAAGTAAATTTTGATAAAGAAGAGCTTTTCTTCTTTAGCTAGCTGAAGATGAAGAAATAAAATATTTCACGAACTCTCTCATTTGGAAAAGATAAGTAGCGATCAATTTGTTTTCATTCGAGATCCTTGATCTCTGGCAATCACATATTTGATGTTATTTATATTAATATTGATTCATGTCATGATAGTACATTTTTTAGTACTCACAGCTTTTTGGCAATCACGGTAGGACCTATCTTGCCGTCTCATTTGTTTTACTCTCTTATTTTTATCTTTAGCATCTTCGTGTGCATCTTTGGCACCCTCGTGTGCATATTTTGGCACCCTCATGTGCTATCTTTGGTGCTCCTCGAGCACATTTAATTGCTGGTTATTTTTCACCCCTTATGCACCTCATGCATGCCTCTTGATGGCAAGTCTTGGTTTCCCAATAATCGTTTTTAAAGTTGTGCTGTGTATAGTTCGTGCTTGACTTGGCTTGATTGGTTGCATGTTATTTATGAATTGGAGTTATTTTGAATTATCTTCTATTTTATTCATATTCTGTTTGGCTGAAGGAGAGTGCTTCTTGTTAATTTGTGGTACAGGTTCCAAATCGCATCGACACAATTCGACACATTTTGAATCACGTCGTCTTTTTGCCGACGCCATTTAGTTGGCTAGTTCGTTGCCTGAAGAGTATCTGATCAGAGGCTTAGCTCGCTGAATCATGTCGACACAAGCCGACATGATTTAGGAAGCACATCTTTCTGAGCAAACGCGATTTGGATCATTGTTCATCACTGCTCTATTTTTGTTCATTACATTAGAGACCATCTAAGTCGCAGGTCATCCGCATTGGGAGCTTACTCTCCTTCGTTCTAGGAGTTACATACCTTTCTTAATACTCTTAACTCTCTCTGATCGGGTCGGTCCCTCTCAGTCAGACTAGAGTTGCTTGTGTTGAGACCTCTGTAAGTCCGCAAAAGCGAAGGATTCCCTCTTTGCTCATAGGGCAGGTTGTACCATTGAAGTACCTGGTTAGATGTTTCATTCGCGATAAGTGTAAAGCTATAGAGAATAACGGAGAACATTTAACTAAAACTAGGAGCCTACCTTTCTTAAGTGAATTCATTCTTACTTAAAATTCTCTTAAACTCAACAAAGATTCCTCAAGAAACACAAACATCCACTTGTTTGGAATTGTTTGTAGAATTGTTTAAGACTCTTGCTGATTTGTCATCATGATGTTACGTTCAGGTAGAATTATTGGAATGGCTTCGTATGAGTACGATAACCTATTTGACCATGAGGAGGAGGATCATGAACCTCAGAACCAAGTTCAATTTAATATGGAGGAACTCCACTACGATCAGTACAACCCTACTTCAGAGTATCAAGTCCATTCCCAAGTTCATGCTATGGGATCTGAACTTAATCCTGCCTCCGGGGAAGCTCAGGACCAAACTGAGCCCTCATCTCTCAATCCTACTCCCGACTTGGTCTTCTCTCTCGGAGTCCTTGCCACCATGTGGACCCTCTCGAGCCAGACACTTTATGCTGGGAACTCCTTGACAATAAGTGCGGGTACTTTACCGATGTTGCGGCAGTAAGTGCGGGGCGATTAAACTGCCTTTGACCAGTTAAAAAGGTAGAAGATAAAAGTGGTTCAAGTAGTGAAGTACAAAGAAGTACGGGAAGTATAGAAATAACCTTGTATTTATTAACCAGTTGACCACAACCACAAAAAGGGGGCTTCAACGACCCAAAAGAAACAAAAAGAAGGAAGGTCAAGAGACCACAATCACTACTAGGCCACGTCACCCCCATCTGTATCGTCTCCGGGCCCAGCCACCCGGCCGCTCAAAGCCTCCTCGACATCAGCAACCCCTTCTCGTATCCCGCTCGATATGCGAGGGATGTGCTCTCGTTACAGATACGCCAAGCGTATTGGTCTAGCTCCCGCTGGAACTCCCCGGAGGCCCCGAAGGCGGCTACCCCAGCAGCTTGACCCTCCTCATGAGCGCAGCCACCCGGCCATTGGTTTCTTGGAGCAGGACATCTATCTCCCGGCGAGCTACGGCCTCCCGGTCGTTGGCCTCCCAGCGTAAGGCATCCAGTTCCCTACGAAGAGTCGCCAAGTCTTCCCCATCTAAGCTGATGAAGATTTAGCCTCTGCCAATCTACCACAGAGGCGGAGGACTTCCTCTGATGAGTTTAAAAGCTTCCACTGCAAAGTCTCTGACCGGCGGGCCTCGTCCCTCCAGAGATCACACAAGGCCGCCGAGTGAAGATTAGCCTGAGTCATAAAAGCAAAAAGCTTGGAGGTTAGTACATCGTCGGACGTGCCCTCCACCAGCAGAGCGTTAAGGGCGGGCTCCAAGTGAACTTCCGGTCTCACCTCAGTAGCCGGCCCTTCCCTGGCACCGGGGGATGGAATATCCCCCACGGTTGTCTCCCCCAGAGAGACAGGACCATCGGGGGATAACCTCGACCTCTTCAGCAGTGTTGGACGTGCCAATAAGATGCACGCTAGGATCCGTAGGTGTCGGAGCTGCTCCAAACGGAATTGGGAGGCCCGAACCTCGGCCTTAGCCACCAGAGAGGCCGAGACACCTCCGCCCTCTGGGGCAGGAGGAGGCACCGAAAGACATGCACCTTCTCTGACCCCTTCCCCAAGCCGAGGTTCTACCACCACACGTGGGCTCGCCGGACTGCCTGGTCCCCACACGACTGTTATTGGCTCTAAGGGCTCGACCTCCTTTGCTCCCGGTTCCTTGCCACCTAACGTTGGCTCCTCGAGGTCCACAACCTGAGGCTCGGTCACTCATATTGCCGGTCCCTCACCAGCACCCGCTGGCCCTTCAAACTCTATGACTGGGGACTCGATCACTTTGACCCCAAGCTCCTTGCCGACCGCCACTCCTGAAAGCAAAAAGACCAGTGTTGAAGTTGTAGAGAAGCTTGTCTGACAACCGGACGAATTTGAAGAAGGATGAGGTTTACGTACCTACTGGGTGATCACCCCGCCAGAGCCTTTTTAGTGGCAGGGGGCTTGGAGAACCCGTCTTCTCCATAGATGGAGAGCGCACAGCCGTCTCCAGCGGAGAAACTGGCTCCTCCTCCGCCACTTCGGCCTCCGTGGCGCCTTCCTCAGCCTCCTCGGCGCCTTCCTCGCCCTCCTTGATGCCTTCCTTCGCGCTCTCCTCGCCTTCCTCAGCACCTTCCTCGCCTTCCTCGACGCCCTCCTTGACGGCTTCTTCGCTCTCCTCTTCCCTGCTGTACACCGAAGTCGACGCCAGGTCTCCCGAGGTGGGCAAGTCCACCTCCTCTGGACCACTCACCTTCGGATCCAGAAGAGCTGCTCTCCCCCGAAGCGCCAGCAGAAGGCGGGACTTGGGCGACCCCTGTGCCGCCTAGGGGTTCGCCCGGGACATTGCTAAGACGGCTGTAACATTCTACTTCCTTTCCTGCCATCACCAACAGGGCTCCTCCGGACCGGCTCCCGGCAGCAGTACCTTTTCATGACCAGGCCCCAGGTGTGTGGGGTACATGACGGGGTCGGACCTACTCGAGGTCAGCCGGTCGCCCCTCTGCTTGACTTGCCTCTCTACATCTGCGCGGAGGAACTCACGAATTACGCCGGGTTCGGCTATAGTCACCCATGCGGCCCCCCTGGGATCTTGAAGGAGGGCCATAACGAAAACCTCCCACCTCACATGCTGAGGAGGACGAGCGTCAATCCTTGCGGCACGAATAGAGCCACCGATCAGCTACAGAAGGAAAGGACAGGAGAAAAGGTTATACACCATAATCAAGAAGCACTTACTGGGGACCGCTAGGCCACTCAGGTTTGCTGCTGCAATCTCGCTTCCGTCACCACTTCACCAATGTCGGAAGGACGCCCTTGCTGAAGGGTCACCACTATGTCAATGTCTGTTGGGGGGATCGGCGGCAGAGGAAGGTCAACAGAAGGTTTGACGGCAAGGTCCTTGAAAGTAACGGGGAATGGCCAGCGTCCCCCTTCCCACTCAGTCACCCAAAAGTAGCAGTCCTTCCAGTGAGCGACTTTGCTGAATTTGGAGAGGGAAAACAAGGCCTTCTCTATAACCTAAGGTTGGATGAACCCTCAATTGCCGACCTACACCCCTCTCTTCGGCTGAAAGGCAAGCTGCAGCATCGCCGATGAAAGATCCGAGCACCCAAAAGCTCCCTCACCCAGACGAAGAACGCCATTATTAGGCACCAGGAGTTGGGCATGATCTGTCCCGGCGCCAACTAGAAATAATTGAGTAACCTCTCCACGCACGCAACGACCGGTAGGCGGAATCCCGCATCAAACATGGCCTCATAGGCCATGAACAAATGGGTCCTCTTGTTGTAGATGCGCTCCTCAGGCTGAGGAACACTGAGTCGATACTCTTCCAGGATCTAGAATTTTGCCTGGATCTCTACCAAACGACTCTCAGAGCAGATGGAAGGCTGCATTGCTTCCCGATCCATCTCAACCCCCTTTGCGTAAGACATATCTCTTGACACTAATGCTACACGGCGGCTCATCAAGAAATAGGGGACGGACGAACATGTGACTCAAAGGGGGGTGCAGGAGGAAGAACAAGTCCAAGGGGAGCCGTTCACAAGATTTTGCTTGAAAGTAGTTCCCCACCCGAAGTTGTGAAACATGATATATCTCTTTCCAACGCCTATTGAGAACACCCATTCGGAGGAAGCTATGTGCCCCCATGTAGTAGATGAAGAGATGCTCGCCTATGAACATGACACGTATCCTTTTTGAATCATGACCTCCCGCCCTCGTATGGGGCGTATGATACTTTCTTGTCCGTATTAAATGCGTCGGCCCACCTGGAACTCGACTACTCCGAAGGCCGTGCACCGTCCTTCGATGCAAGGGCTATTGAGAGGGCCAGATTTAGTCTGGCCCATTTATTGAGTGGGCCGACCGGTTAAGAGGCGCCCCAGCCTCCTTTCAAGGCCCTGTGGGTCTTTCAGTCAGTAGGCCCATGTGAATAGGTTCCTCCAGGAGACCTTTGAATCCGAAACTGACCCCGACGTCCTGTAAGACGTGGGGTGACTTCCCGCCGAAGGAAGTCCTTTCTGAATCATTTTCTAATCTGCTGATAAGGAAAACCAATTCCTTATAAGGAAGCCAGAATCCCGTCCCTCCTGGGGATCGGATCGTACTTGCCCTATGCATCCGTCCCGTGGACTGTCCGATTGCCTTCAACTTTCCCTTATAAAAGGAACCCCCTGGTAACCTTAGAAGGTACATTTTATGCTCTATATTCTACCACCAGTGTCTTTGTTCTTGGCTTCCATGTATTCTGACTTAGGCATCAGAGGGGGTTCCCTCGGATCGGAACCGGCGTCTCCTCTAACTTAGTGTCTATCTTGCAAGAGCGGTGGGGGGATTTCTGAGATTTGAAGGAGTTTCAGCTCCGGATCCCGATCGGACAAATCTCCGACTCAACAACTATAATTTTTTATTTAATTTTATGTCAAAATACAAATATTTTTTTTTATTTATCCTATTATCATAATTTTTAATTTTTATCACATTTATAAAATTTTCACTTTCCATTATTATTTTTATTGTCTTTCATGGTCTATAATTTATTGTCATTATAAACTTATGCAAAATTTCCGGTAGGATCAAAACGCCAATAATAGCATTAACAAATAAACTTTAATTGGGCCCTCGCCCTCAAAATCCTAGCTTAAGATGGGTGATTCATGGAAGATAGACAACTATGATGTATTTCTATGCACTTTTCTGTTAGGATCATGATGTGACGATTTCCTCGGTGGTAGTTTTCATGCACCTTCGTGGGTGCAGGATTCTTATTGAGTTCTCCTCTTGAGACTCGACCCTGCATAGGTGCATATGCTTCTCTCCAATAGATTAGAGTGGCACAGCGAATGCGTGGTGGCAAACACTATGAATAAGATAGTATAATTTACATTTGAGAAATTTATATTTGAACATGTGAGTCTTTTTAGACTTGTGGCTATGTGATCCTTTAATTAATTAATTGATTAATTAGGATTATGTATGAATGATTGAGATTATTCTTTATCAATAATATATTTTACTTTTGTAGTAATTCTTAATTTATACTAATTACTCTCAAATATAAATTTTTAAATTTGACCGTGAACCGATAACAATAAGAAACAGGGCATTGGACTAGGTTCGGTCATGCCCTTGATCATAGGTATTACAAGAGTCATCCTGCTCTCTCAACCACATACGTGTCTCTACTATGGAGATCCGATGAGATAATAGGTTCCCTTCAGGCACCGTTGCTTGGGGCATGATTGTGATTTCCCTTGGACACCTTATCTTCTCTTGCTCTCCTCTTCTTACTCCAAATCATATCAGTCCTACCTTCTTTTTCCATACTTTCTATGAAAGAAAGAATGGTAAACTAAAGCCATGTAATTGAGTTCACGCGGGGATTATTTCTCTGAGGAAAACGGTTTTGTAACTCGTTTATTTGACTCCACATTTGACACCACACACATAACACAAATTTCAAAATGAATGAATGACAAATACATGAGTAAAATTTGTGACTCTCACTTATATTGTATGTATTATATGTGTGGTATTAAATGTAAAGTCAAATACACGAATTACAGAACCGTTTTCCTTTCTCTGACAAACAAGAAAGTCCAACTGTAATCAATTTCAATATATAGTCAGCACGCCCTCAAGTAGGCTGCCACGGAATGGGTGCCCGTAGGATATCCAATATAACCTATGATGGCTAGTCACTCAAACAGGGTACCATTCACAGATAAAATCCAGTCAATTGTTCGTGTGTCTGGGGACTAAAATTCCAATAATTTCTTAATTTGTGTATCCGGATAGTCAGAAACGTAAACAATTTTCAAACTAGTTCCTGGATCGTAGGGGATAGATGAATGTCATCTATGTAAAGAACGGGTAGAAAATGAAGACAAGGAGATGGAAGTGAAGAGACCGTCTCAAGGGAGAGTAATGCTAGCATGACGGGAAACCTTCCCAAATTCTTTACCTTGTCAAAAGGAGAAGTTTAAATTAAGGACTTATTTATAAATTTACCTGCTGCAGCTATTCTCACCTTTTATTTCCCAATTGATCAAGTATACCCACTTCAGGTAGAAAATAAATTGGAAAACCTTTTGCGATTAGGTAGTATTACTCCTTGAGAGAAGATCACCGCCATCTACAGTCTGTGGGTGAACCAACTGCCTAGGGCAGTTGGCTTCACCCTTTGCCTCCCATAAGTGAGGTCTCAGGTTCGAATCTGGTTGGAGCCTAAACACTCCTCAGCAATGTAGTCATTAGGCGTTGGCAGGTGCTGGTCTATAGGATTACTTCCCAGATAATGAGACGGACTTGGAATTCTCGCCTAATTAAGCAGACCTATCGACCTGTTTCGGAATTATCTTCTTCTGTGGAAGATATCTCGGATTTCGCTCGGATTGGAATCCCGATCGTTTGTATATACTTGTACATATCTAGCCACTGTGCCACCCTTCCAAAACAATAAAAAATCTACAGTCGATGGGTGAAGGAAGTCGATACGGAGCAAGATAACTTCTCTTAGGTTTGCCTTGAAGGTACCGCTTGTTCCACTCCAGCCGGACTTTTCTCTACAATGTGAAGCATTGGATGAAATGAATCTACAGCCATGCTTGGCAGAATAAGGAGGTGCCACAGGTGGCAACCGATCCCCCCTCCAAATAAAATACTCCAACCCTGATTCCTATAGACCCTCCTTTCAAACTCGCAACCCACTTGTCAGGGTAAAGGCTAGGGCATCGGTTTCTCCAGCTCCCTGATAGAGTTTCACACACTCATTCTATTATTAATTATGCACCTTCAGATAATTGGTATCATATTTCAAATTTTATTATTTTTACTTAATTTCCACTTATTTTTATCCTATTAATGTAAGTGAAACAAAAGATATTATGGAGTCGTTACTTCCACATCATCAGCATTGATTGAATTAATTTTCTTGATTTTGTATTATTTTGGAAGATTATGGATGATAGACCTTGTGTTAGTAATATATTTCATTGTAATAGAAGACTAAGATATCCTAAATTGTTATTAAACATTTTAATTTGTCATGAGATCTTTCTTGCGATTATGATCTTCTATGGCATTCATTCCGGATTCAATTATCATCGAAGAAAGAACTTTATAATGTTATGCTGTTATTGAATTTGGTCAAGTCTCATATGACCCAAATTCATTAAAATGAACCTAGATTGAACCTAGATTCCGTGTGTTAGATTTAACATGGGTTCTGTCAAATTTGACTTGACTTGAATTACATTTAGATGGACCTAATTTAACCTCAATCTAACCCAGCTGCCCAACTTACATCTCTATGAACATATTATCTCCGTCTTTTCGAACAAGTAATTTTCTCGGACCTCCGCGTTGTTGGATACGTTGGCCAAATTGGAGACAAACGGGTCCATAACGAAGTGGCTTACAAAATCCACCCCAAAGGAAATGGCAGTGCTAGCCACTTTGATGGGCTTGAGAGAGAAGAGGGAAAAAGGAGAACTGACGAATGACCATACCAACTCGACGAGATCTTGAAGAGATGAGTAATACTTGTTGCATCACATCTTATTAAGTTCTATCGGACAGCTGTAGTAGCAGGTAATATTTTATTTTTATTTTAAAAAAAAATCAGAAAGGGGGGAGGGAATCCTAAAGGAGCCTTCCGTACCGTGGTTTAAAAACTTAAAAAAACTTACAAATGACTCACTTAGGGTTGCGCCTCCCTCCCTGGACTTTTCAAAAAAAAAAAATCTAAAAATAAACACTTGCTATTGCAGCCACCCAATCAAATCCAGTCGGATGGTTGCCGGCACGCAACCGCCAAAGACGCCATGATCCATTCGTTGTTGTGAAAGCAAGCTTATAGTTCCCATAGAAGAGAAGTTGACTACGAGAAGGCTGTCATTGTTGGCGGTTCTTGTCAAGTTAATATTGAACGCCTCATTAACAATAGAGGCACGATGATTAAGGAGGAAGTTTGGTGTAAGCTATGCCACATGCATGTTAAAGTGGTGTCGGGGAATGAGCTTATTGTAACTTAGTGCTCGCTTCTGGAACAAGATTGCCTTGCCTTTTAACAATTTAACTCCAATTTAGCTCTCTTGAATCTTTAGCTTTTCCCTGTTTTCTTTAGAGTTTAAGAAGCTGAGGCGCATATACTTCCAGATCACTAAAGCATGTTTGGCAGGGAGAAGATTGTGGCTCTAGAATAAAATATAAATGTCAAATATCTGGTAGAAATATGTTGCTACCAGCCAATTCTAATTGTGCCAACTTGTTTAAGCACAATGTGCATCCAAAAAACCTTGTGAAAACTAGGAAAGCTTTTGAGACTTATATTTATCATTGCATATAAGAGAACTGGATGATAAGTTAGAGATTCATTTTCAATAATTCAAGTACATGAAAGAGACTCTGCAAACCTTTCAATGATGGGTTTAAGATCCAAAGCTTCTGGTTTATGATTTGAACCAGAAACAACCCTATCTGACTGCATAAGATGTGTAAGGGTTTGGACTTTCTCTAAAATAGATGGAAGTGTGTCTGCCACTAAATCAAACAATTCAGCTTTGTACCCATCACATTCCCTACCACTGGCTTGTTGAACTGCAAGCTTGGTGCATAAGCTAACTGCTTCCTCTGCAGCTTTGTCCAGCTTGTGTAATGCTTCTCTGCAGTCATCGATTCCCCTCTGCATTTGGTTTCCTTTAGGGGATTCTGGCATTTGATCTCTATTTACAATCACGTAAGAGCTGTTCGGAGGTGTCTTGATGCAGTCACCACTCTCAGTTTCTCGAGGAGAGCAAGTAGGACGTGAAAGTAGCCTTTCTTCATTCTCCTTTCCCTGTCATTGATGTGCAAGAAAGGTAACCCTTGATGGATATTGCCATAAGACATTTTTCAAGTCAACATCACTAAATTGCTTTGATAGACAAGCAAGATGCGAAATCTTTATGTTAACTGCACTTTGTCGTACTGAGAAGTGCTAACTGCTAACACATCCATGGATACTTTCATGTATTTTCATTCTGTTGACTGCTATCTCAGCCAATATGAGTAAATTATCAGATTAAAAGGAAAAGAAAAAAAATCATCCAATCTATGGTAGTTCATGACATTTTTAGTAGGCAAGTATCTAACAATAATATATTTTGCATAAAGTATCTCCATCTCATTTCAGCACTAAGAATAAATTATCCAGAAAAGTGTTGTCTGCATTTTTCAGAAAGTCAATTAAATGGCAAGACCCCCCTAGCAACACCGGAAAAAGCCATATTGCAGTATCCGAGTACCCTCATCCCCACTTTGCTCAACATCCTCAGTGATTGAGACTGGAAATGTGACAGGCTGACAGCCACTGGTATATGCATGTTAAGTAATAAGCATGATAGCAACTTCAACAATCTAATGCATGGAATTAGGACTAGACAGTGAAGCCATGCAAAGATCTAATAGAAGGTTGTTTCTTTCTGTTGCTCTCATTGTTGCATCAAGAGTATATAAAATGTGTACCTGGATAAGATCATCTTGTTGTGTTGCATCTTTAATTGACCTTGTTAGTGGATCTAACAAGCTTTCAGGAGCTGCACAGGCAAGCTGGTCAAGAAGTTTGGTAGCTGTCACAGATAACCTTTTGCAGCTTGATAGGCGATCACTGCGTACACGAAAGCGAGCAGAGAAGGTTTTTCGGATTGACGGCCTCCCCTCAAGCTAAAAACAAAACAAAAAAAAAGCCAAAGGCATACGTGTTTTAACTTTTAAGTATTCAAATGAGAAAGCTACTCATCATCTTGAAGTGTTACTGCTGATGGCTATGTGACAGAATGCAGGTATAAATAAAATTTCACTCCATTTACTCATCTTAGAAATTCATAAAGGCATCAAGCCAGCAAGAACAACAATCAGGTGGAGCAAACTAAATGAGAAATAACAACCTACCTTCAATATTGCTGATAAATTGCCAAAATGTTGACTGAAAAGGTCATCATCAAACTCATAGGCACAGCCTCCAACTTCAGCTGCTTGTGAACAAACAGGCCTCTTCTCTGTATCTGATTTTTTGGGCGGAGTCTTGTCAATAGCCACACAAACACCACCCTCATCCGTTTCTTCAGTGAATTTAACTCCCTGCTCACTTAACATACACTCCACTCTGCCACTTGATATGCTGTGGGCATTCCCAAGATTTGGAAGTGTTAAGAGATTTTCCTTGGCAGCAGCATCAAGCGTCATGGTCTTTGCCACATCATTCCCACTGCATTCCTCTACTAGTAGCTCTTCTGCTGTATGATAACAAATGAGCAACAAATTGTGTGAAAGTAACCAAATTTATACCATCTCAACTAACATTCATTAACAACAAAATGACACATGCCAACAGGTTGAAAGCGGATAAAATATGTCCGCCATCAG
The DNA here is from genome assembly GCA_030544215.1 of Zantedeschia hybrid cultivar. Lineage (NCBI taxonomy): Eukaryota > Viridiplantae > Streptophyta > Magnoliopsida > Alismatales > Araceae > Zantedeschia > Zantedeschia hybrid cultivar. Next base: position 47,664,949 of record JARZZO010000002.1, on the reverse strand, counting down.
TAGATCTATCTGCTAAAGATTGTCTATCTTCCTCTATAGATTTAAAAATTCCTTGGACTTACATAAGTTCGAAAATGAATCAAGACTTCTGGTATCGCTAGAATTTCCTTCTTGTGGTGAATCACTTTCATGACGATGAACTATCTCCGTAGAATGCATAATTCTTCCGTGCAAATTGCAGCTAGGAACACCCAGAAATAGATTAGACACAGTTGTGCTTAATTCTCTCTCTCTTGGGCATAGACGCATTATTATTTTTCTATACCTTAGAATGTCATGACCTCCTGAAGCATTCATCCTAGGATCAACACTAAAGGAGCTTTCCACTGAGGAAGATAAATTTTCGTCAATGATTCCCAAGTCGGAACACTCTGAGGACGAAGCTATGCTAGAAAACTTGGTCTCAGACGCCTGCTCACCAACAAAGGTCAAAGAGGAGAGAAATACCAGTTTAACAAACAAAATTAACAACGAAAAATGCCGAGACAAAACCAAGAGAAGATGTTGATGGGACAGAAAACACGTAATTTAAACATCAAGGACCAAATGATAAATGACCATGAAGATGCAAACACAATGCTAAGACAGACAAGTTCTCAAAAACCAAGGCTAACAATTGTAAAACTAGTCATCATAAACACAAGAAATTGAATCACGTATCGGTGAACAATTGTTTGCCCATAATAACTGTTATAACTATAACATTAGCATCTAGAATCCGACTCTTACTGCCATTCCACAACATTCAGATCTACTTGCCTGGGACTGGGCAGGTTTGCTTTCCGCTTTAGTCTGCGCCCACTTGGGGAGCCTAGAGATACTAAACCTAAAAGTTGAGTCTTCTCCAGAATCACCTTCAACAGTAACTCCATAACCTTCTTTATATGATATTACTGCCTCTGAAACACGGTCAAGGACAACATTAACTTGTGCATTTTCTGCTTTGTGCTGTACAGCCTCCAATGAGGTTGTTGATTGGGTGGAAATTGCTGTAGAGAGACAATCAGCATTTTCCCTGGTCTTCTGCAACATTTTTGATGATAACAGAGTAGGCAGCTTCCATATAAAAATGCAGCTATCACCACCGACCTGGAAATCAGGAAAATAAAAAAAAAAAGGAAAACTGAGGCATTTCAACATTTTCGTACTCATATATTTACAAGATTAAAATAGGAGAATACAAGACAAAGACCGATACTTTTCAAGATCTATTATTGGCACTGTTGTGCAGTGTGGCAATTACTTGTATCGGCAGTTACTAGATTGCAAACCTTGATTTCTATTTCATGCTGTCAAGTATATTTCACCAATTTGTCTACAAGGTCCAAATGTAAAGCAGCCTCTTCATTAAACAGAGAAATCTCCGGACAGAGCTTGGTCTTGTGAGGTTACAACTAGGCCAAGAGTCCCATGAAACAAGCTGCACATTCAAGCACATCGCTGTTAATGTTGGTGGCATTTCTGTGGATGACAGATAACTCTAACCCCACGAAGGACGACCTTCAGATCCATGTTATGATCCAAAATTTAAGCCTTATCAATGCAATTGTCGAGGAAGAAGAAAGATATCAAAGAAGAGTACCTGAGGTGGGCCAAGGAAACATCAGAACATTATGGCCAATAAGTTATGTTTATGCCTTTAGTGACCGGTGAACATCAACTTTAGCTCCCTCAATGCCTTATGCCTACCCAACAAGATATTATGCTTATCCATTCTCTGATATACCAAATTACATGGAAGGAATTATGGTTATGCTCAATATCCCAATACATCATCCCATCACTCCCTACCCCATCCCTGAGATCCTAGATTGGACACTAGCAATGATCATCTGCGCTTACACAACTGAGCACAACAATACCTTATGGACTACTAGCATATGTATGCAACCTACATGTCTTGAAATCATTACGTATAGGATGTGAATAACACATATGTAAGCCTACAATAAAATGCAAGTATACAAGTCTCAATTGATTAGTAACTTATTTTTTCGGTTTCAAATTATGTTCTCACATAGTGATACACTTTTATATTGTTTAGACATTTTTAGACTTTTTTGAACTTTTTCTAGGCCATAAAAGGATTAAGTGTGGACAAGGGGCAACCAGAGAAGATCAGGCTGATCAGATCAGATTTATTTGATCTAATCGGCCTAGGGCAGAGCAAAGCCGTGCTCAATCGTTGATCTGCCTTCATTGGTTAGCAAGAATACAAATAAGTAGCTGATATGATTAGATGACTAGATATTATCCACACTGGCCAATTATACCCAAAATATGTGAGCTCAACCAACAATGTCCCTGAACATTGCATAAATGTGCAAAAGATAAGTAGGTAAATTTGTGTTTGACCAACAACATGCATAAGGTGCCGCCACTAAAACACATATAGCCACAAGGAAGTAGGAAATAGCCCCCCACCCCATCCCCCTTCCCCTTCCCCTTCCCCGTGCCCCATGAAACAAGTCAAGAGAGTACCCATAGCTGCAAAAGTGGAGAAAGATTAAGGCGGAATGGAGTTTCTCCTCTACATTAATAAAACTTCCCAATCTCATATCTCATACAACAAATATAGCTGCAATATTTCTCTTTCCCAACTGATAGAGATGCTCTAGAAGTACTATAATGAGTTGCAGCGACAGTGCCAATACTCATGTCATGACCAAGGAATGTAAAAGCAAATAGGAGTCCAATATCAACCTTTGCCATGGATTAAGGAGGAATGAACAGGAACAAAGCCGTTTCTTGATTGGCTCTAGTTCAAGAATGGAACTGGAAAGTTCTGACCTCTCAAGGCCAGTTTCAAAATAAAATGAATATAAACAAAAAAATGAGCAAGTGATAAAACTTTATTGATAAATATATTGAGAGCAAAGAATACAAATGAAATATGATGTTAACGGCACAACGATGCATTAATGAACATTTAACAATGTCAATGTGTCATGATTTATAGAACATAATAATGAGATTCCAAATCAATACAATGATACCATCATGACATGGAGGCAATTAAAAATCCCATCAGCATTTTGAATCTCCTTAATCATTATAGAGCTCTTCATACCACATCAATGGAAGATGTTGCATATAGTATGGAGAACCATATGAAAATAAAGCTGTGATGTACTCCATATTGTGTATGTACTTATTCTCTAAACAAGAGAACCCCCAATACAACTGGAAATAGGATTCCTTCCTAATGCTAAATGGAATAGAGAAAACATGCATTCATCCAAGTAGAACTAGTATCTACCTTCCTAATATAAGGACATAAACTAATAGCACCAGGAGAGGTCTCTACCAATCCAAATCTAGGCAAGACTATGATATTATATGAACAATATACTATTCTCTACATTGTTAAATCTTGATAAATGCATTGTAACATTGTAGATATTGTTGTATTTTCTAATTTCCTTGTATTCACCAGCATTTTTTTATCATTTTTCATTTGTTAAACTTTAGTTTCCACTTCTAAACTTTTATATTCTAATTGAAAACAGTCCAGACCACTCAGAACCACCCAGTCACTGTCCTGAACCAAAACCAGAACTAGAACTGAAGTTGGTTCTGTTCTTACTCCAGCTTTTAATAGATGTGTCTAATGAATGTGGAAATTTATTACAACACTAACATATCTTTTTTTTTCTAAATGCTTATATACCAGTGTTTGGAAGATTTTTTTTTAAAAAACCTTCGTTCGGGACCTGACCTAGACGTCTCTCTCCTATATAGGATTATTCGGAAATCCATTTTTTTTGTTTTGTTTATCTAGAGAAGTATAGGTCGGTTTTATATTTTATCGGACTATGAGAGCTTGGGATTAGCCCTCAGGGAATCCGGGACTTCGAATCGAACGAAGATTCGAGTATATGACCTCTCTCCACTGACCTCGGTCAGTGTTAATTACGTCGAGCAAGTGCTCGGCAACCCTTGATTAACCGTCCGTATGATGCCCTTAATCATGCAACACTACTACAGGCAGCGCATGCGTATGAGTATGAAGGCATATTTTAGGTTGAACCCTTAGCCTCACCCCGGTTTGGGGATAACTTTTATATGATTTAGGATTGGTTCTAAGTTATTTGGATTGATTCCAAGTTGTATGGATTAATTCCGAGTTATAAGGATTGATTCCAAATTATGTGGGTTGATTCCAGGTTATAAGGATTGATTCCAAATATTTTAATCCCGTAGGGGGTGTTTTTGCAATTATACACTTTTTAGGGGTTTTTATGAATTATGGAGGTATCATGAGGGTATTTGTAATTTATGGGCATATGGGGGTGAGTTGTAAAGGTTTCCAAGCCTTATGGAAGTTATGAAATTAATTTTTAAGTATATGAGGGTATTTTAGTAATTTTACCCTAGATCGGGTTTATTATGTTTAGAGTTCATTTTTTAAGGACATTTTAATTATATGGAAGGTATTCGGTTTATGATATGAGTTTTGGTATTTTCAGGGTTATTAAATTTTTTATTATATGTAGGGGTGTTTTTGTAATTTGGTTAAATCTTATGTATATCGTTAATTATTTATGTTCTTTCAGATTTTAATTCTCTGATTTTTTTAATTTATTTTATTAATTTTATTGATTTCTATAATTAATTTAATTAATTAATTAATTAATTAATTAAGTATATGAGGGTATTTGATTTTATTATGATTTTTAGATTATATTTCGGATTTTTACTGGTTTTTAACTGATTTTTCCTGATTTTCCCATATTTTTCCAATTTCGTATAATTTTATTAATTTTTAATTAATTAATTAATTTTTTAGTCGTTTTTTTTTATTTAGATATGACTTTATTATGATTTCTGAACTTTTATTTTTTATTTATGTAGGGGGTGAGGCCAAGTTTAGATTGAGGGTACACCCAGATCTTCTTTAAGTTTATGAAATTAGATATATACATATATTAACTTTAAAGCATGATGGTAATTATATAATTTTAATGACACACATAAGCACACAATTTCAGAAATATCAGTCTTCATTTCGACAGAAATTCGCCTTATAACAAGGCATTTTTACAAAAAAAATTCGGCAGAACTTCCCCTTAGGATTGAACCTTAGGAGGAAGAGCTCCCCGAGACGAAAGAGAGAACTCCGAAAACGCAGCAAATCCGGGTTAAAAAACCCGAATTTGGTCTTCAAGCAGCACCCTCCCTCTCAATTTCACACTTGTATTTGAGGCTAAGTGTGAATGCCTTGGTGTGTATGATGTGTGCATATATGTGTCCTGAGTTTGGGGGCCATGGGGCTTATTTATAGGCTTCAAATCCCGGCCGGTGGGGGGTGCCACCGGAATGGGCCAAGGTGGGGGGTGCCACCGGTTCCACCATCTCTCCTCCCCTCTTCTTTTATATTTTTTTTTTCAATGGCCAATGGGTGGAAAAAGAGGTGAGAGAGAGAGCATGTAAAAGAGAGAAGGGGGGGGGGGGGGGGCTCGGTGGGCACCCCCACCGGTTCCAACCGGTGGAGGGGGTGCCACCGGATGGACCCCCCACCGGTTGGGAACCGGTGGGGGGCCTCCCCACCGGTTTTGGGAAACCGGTGGGGGGTTTCCCCTCCCCCACTTCTTCCTTCTTTTCCTGCTTTTTTGGGGCTCATTAATGACCTTGGGTTGCAGATTTGGGATGTGGGCCAATGTGAAAAGGGTTTAGACCCATTAAATTCAGGTTTTGGCCCCATGTGAAAGGGGTTTAGGATGGGGATTTAATGGGGTTCACATGGAATTCTTAACCCATGTGTGAATGGGATTAAGACTCCCATTAACTCCCCTTCATCCTAATTAATTCCCCCCCCCCTCATTTTAAATTTAAAAATCTGAAGAGAAGGGAGGGAAACCTCCTCCCCCCCCACCGGTTTCCCTCTTGGAACCGGTGGGGGTTTCCCCAACCGGTGGGGGGGGGGGGGCCCACCGGTTCCCTCTCTCTCTCCTCCACCCCTCTCTTTCCTATTTAAATAAACGGGGAAAGGGAGAGGGGGTCCACTTGTGTTTTCTTTCCATTTTGGGCATCTTCCCTCTTGGGTTTTTCCAGATTTTCCCCCTGTTTTGGCCTGCAGATTGGGTGCCCTGTGAGACTGTTTTTGGGCCTATTTGGGGTCCTTATTGGGCCTTATATTGGGCTCCCCTATTGGGCCACTTGTTGGGCCTTTCACCCCCATTATTGGGCCTCCATTTGGGGCCATTTTTGGTAAGTTTTAGGACTGGTTTTAACCCATTTCGGGACAGATTTTGGCCCACTTTGGGACTGATTTTGGCCCTTATTTTGCAGCATTCGGCGCCCCCGTTTGTTGCTGCATTTAGGGTCTCCCTTCGGGCCTCACCATCGAGGGTTGCAAAGGAGGTTCGGAAATTGATCTCGGAAGCCGAAGCAAGTGACTTGGGAGTTGGGGCTGTCTTAGGCTCCCTTAAAAAATCTGATCAAGGCCTTTTTGGCCTAGGTATGCTCCCTACTCCATTGCCCTCGTAATGCGAGCCTATGGCTTTGTGCATTTTTTATATTCACCCATATCATAGGTGCATGTTTTATCTTGCATAACATGGTTCTTTGCGAACATGTCGCTATGCATATACATATGTATTTTCCTATGGTAGGCTCACGTCAATGTGAGTATATGCCATATGCATATGCATGCATACTCATACGGCGTAAGTTTACATATAAAATTATTTTGGGTTCAACAACCAGATGGCAAAATAATAAAAATAGACCATTAAAGATGTGAAAAAAGAGACATGGAAATGTACAATAAACATGCATTCATGTTTTTTATGCACATATGTGCATGCACAAGTGCACTCATTCACCTAGACAGACACAGAGGCGCACAAGCACATGCGTGAGCACAATCACACAAATGGTCATATGTATACAACGACAAGCATGAAATCAGTCATAATTCATGCTGCAATTTTATGTATGAAACATAGGATAACATTCAATAGCTATTTATTTGAAATAAGATCCAACAAATAGCAACGAACTTACAGAAACTATATGCTTGCAGTTGGGCAAGAAAATAGAACCAGTTATAATTTCTGCATGCCCCATTGCTTGAGCAACTACCTCCCCAGTGACGAAATCATAAATTCTCAATGACTTATTTGAGTAGGAGCACAAAAGATAGCTTCCACTTGGGTCAACTGTGACCTGTAAAGCAAAATAATAAAAGAATATCTATGAAAAATATGGCTAGTGGCCCATTAATAAGACTATAATATCTACCTTTATGGGCTGCCCAGGCTCTCCTTCTTCCTTAAATGATGCAACAAGCTTCCCAGTGGATAAATTGTATTTATTAATTTTCTTATCCTTGAATGAAAAAAACACGGTTAACATTAGATCAGTGTAAAAGTCAACAAAAGTGTCGTTTTGATGAAATAAGGAGTAAGGACCTGCCCAACGGTGACAACTAGCTTCCTTGCAGGATCTACGGCCATATCATAAATGATGCCATGAGATGCAAGTTGATTATGACGCCGTATAACTTTACACCCAACGTCTTTTATGTGCACATCACGAAACAAAATAGACCTGCAAAAATGTAGCAGCAAAATAATTCTGTGACATAATTTGTGTGAAATAGGCATGACAACCAAAAAAAGAATGTGCCTTACCTATCTGCACTGCAACTAAGCAGCTTACGACCATCCCATGTAAGGATTACTGAAGTGATCGGAGCTGAATGATCATCAAAGCTTTCAATGAGATCAAAGTTCCTGCGGTAATATGGATCATGTAAGGCACAGATCCATATGTTACATAACACAGAACTTAGGAGAAGATAAACCCCACCTTTGGACATTATGCACATGGACTGTTCGATCTCTGCTGCCTGTTACAAGAAAATATTGACCATCCAGTGCATTGTTGCCAGTTTGCTTGTTGCCGAAGTTTACTGAAAGAATCTCTGCATCATGAGCTTCCTGCCACAAACACAAAAGCTACATTATGATTTCCCGTATTGTATCGGATTGTGCCAACTCATATGAGTCAACTCGTATCTCGACGAGTCCGATACATTGGAATGCATGGACTCACCGACACGCATCTGACTCGAGCCAACTCGATGCGACTTAGACCGACTCGTGCTGACTCGATGTGACTTGTGCCAACTCATGTGATACACTGCGATCCAACACAGATTGCTGCAATTTGGCTCGAGCCTACTCGATGCGACTTGATGTGATTTGTATCTTATTAAGTAGACTATTTTTCCTAATTTGATAAGTAATTAAAGTTTTTTTCTCCAACTGATAATAATTTAACTTTTTCTCCAATTTAATAGGTAATTTACACTATTGACTAATAAGGTAGATTTCTGCTAAATTTGGCTTTAAAACATTATCATTAAAGAAGCACTAGAATTAAAAGTTTATTTATGTCATAAAAAACTCAACTCAACTCAACAAAGCCTTAATCCCAAATAATTGGGGTCGGCTATATAGATTCTCTGTTTCCACTCTAAACGATTTTGGGCTACCTCTTCTGAAAGGTTTAAAGCTTCCAAATCATATTGTACTACCCTCTTCTAAGTTAAGCTAGATCTACCCCTTCTTTTCTTCCCCTCCTCTATCCTAATATGCTCTACTTTCTAACTGGAGCCTCCCTATGCCTACGCCTAACATGCCCAAACCATCTCAGTATCCCTTCTCTCAATTTGTCCTCAATTGGTACCACTCCTACCTTTTCTCTAATATACTTATTACGAATTTTATCTAGCCTAATATGCCCACACATCCACCTTAACATTCTCATATCAGCAACACTCATCTTAGAGACATGTTGCCCCTTCATCGCCCAACACTCAACTATCATATAACATTGCAAGTTTTATCGCCGTACGGTAGAATTTTCCTTTCAGCTTCGTTAGGATATTGCGGTCATATAAGACTCCGTGGCAACTCTCTACTTCAACCATCCTACTTTAATCCTATGGCTAACATCCTCATCGCACCCTCCGTCTTCTTGAAGGACGAACCAAGATATTTGAAATGGGTGCTTTGGGGTATTGCCATCCCATCCAAGTTAACTCCCTCATTTCCGCCTATCCGACCTTCACTAAACTTACAATGCATGTATTTTGTCTTAGTTCTACTTAACTTGAAACCTTTAGACTTTAAGGTGCTCCTCCAAAGCTCTAGTTTTCTATTAACTCCCTCTTGCGTCTCATCTATCAACACAATATCATCTGCAAACATTATACACTACGGAATGTCCTCTTATATATCTTTTGTTAAATCATCAATAACTAATGTGAAAAGGTAAGGACTTACTGCTAATCATTGATGCACTCCAACAGAAATAGGAAAATCTCTTGTTTCCCCTCTGATCGTGCGTACAGTAGTAGTTGCTCCTTCATACATGTCTTTTATATATGTACCTAGTAGATACCCTCTTGCACTCCAACACCCACCACAAGACATCTCTTGGAACTCTATCATAGGCCTTCTCCAAATCGATGAACATCCTATGTCGATCTTTCTTCAAATCTATATATTTCTCTATCAAACTCCTAATGAGAAAGATAACTTCCATAGTTGATCGACCCGGTATAAAGCCGAATTGACTGGCCGAGATAGTTGTGTTAGAACGTAAACGATGTTCCACAACTCTCTCCTACAGCTTCATAGTATGACTCATGAGCTTAATTCCTTTATAATTTGAGCAGTCCTGAATGTCTCCTTTAAAAAAAAAAAATAGGTACAAGAGTGCTCTTCCTCCATTCATGTGACATTTTCTTAAAGACTGGGATCTTGATAAATAGTCGGGTCAACCATTCCACTCCTTCATCTTCTAAACATTTCCACACTTCAATAGAAATTCCATCTAGGCCACAAGCTTTACCTACTTTCATCCTCTTCAATGCTTCCTTGACTTCCGAAAATCTAATCCTCCTAGTATAGTTCACATTATGCTATGTTGTACATTCTATGCCCATTATATTTCCACTATGATTATCATTAAAAAGATTGTCAAAGTAGCTTCTCCACCTTTCGATGATGTCCTCATCTTTCACCAAAACCTTTCTTCACTATCCTTGATGCACCTAACTTGGTTAAGATCCCGACACCTTTTCTCTCTTATCCTTGCAAATTTATAAATATCTTTTTCTCATTCCTTGGTTCTAAGTTTCTCATACATCTTTTCAAAGGCTTGAGCTCTTACCCAACTAATAACCTTTTTTGCTTCCTTTTTTGCTATCTTGTATTGTTCATAAGCTTCATTATTATCACACTTTGGCAATCTCATGTGCTTAGTCGGTCCCAAGCCTAGATAAACGAGGAGGGTTGCGGTAGGTGACAGTCAGCGTAAAAATCTTGTCACATCTCATGATATGGATTCATTTATGTCATAATTAATCATAAAATCAACGAATCAAGTAAAAAAAGAAATAGTCCTAAATCAACTTGACTTGTATGACTCGTGTGGGTTGGACCGAGTCAGTCCAATTTGGGTCATTATCATAGCATATCTGGGAAGATACAATCTGGTAGAAATTAGCGATATGGCGAACCTTGGCGACAATTAAAGCATGTGACTGTAAAATGAACAACTTCTCTCTTACTTAAAAAAACATTGCACTTCATCAAATATGTGAGAAAACAATTTTTAACAATCTGCAGAAATGTACAGTCAACTATTTAAGATAGTCACCTAACTCCTACTAAGGCTAGTATGGAAGTTTATTTTCCTTCGGTTTTTTAGTTTGCTCAATTACTCAGATCAGGTTAGATGAAACCAAGAAAATACAACTCTTCAACCATGTCAATATGTTCTTTTCACAAACTTAGCAAAGCATGGGAGACGTCCAATCTCCAATGGTAACCTGTGCCTTCTTCTGACCTCCAAACTTCTCTGAACTTTTGGTAACCTGTGGTTTCTTCCAAAATCAGTGAATATGAGGATTTGGCTGTAAAAAAATGGTGGTCTCTGCCCCAGGAAACCTTATCTTTTACCTCCGGTCTGGTGCTAAACCCTGACAATAACATCAACTAATCAGCATAAGCTTCTACCTCATTGCCCTTGACAAACCACTCGGACAAGGGTTCCACAAAATCCTGTTATCCGGAAGTTGTAGCTGTCTTTGACTGTCTGCTATCTGTCAGGGGCAAGGATGAATGGGTTTTGGAAGCATTTTGTCTAGTCTGTTTTCTCATAACCATTAATCCTTCCAAAAATACATGTTGGCCCCCATTACCCCGCCAGATTATGACAGCTTTTTGCACCTGTTTGGAAGACTTCATGATTCCCTTCCAAATCGAAGACATAAGGGTGTGATTTTCTGCTTGAAAGTCAAGGAAATGAGAAGACTTTAAATGTTTTATCCTCATAACTCTTTTCCCTAGGCCAGTACAATCAGAAATCAGCTTCCCTAGCCATTTCCTCCATAGGGTCAGATTGATCAAGAGAAGATTTTTAACTCTTAAACCTCCCTTCTTAGGTTTACAGACTGCTTTTCACGCAAGAGGAAGACATGCTGAGCCTTCATTAGTGCCACCCAATAGAAAACTCCTTCTAATTTGATCCAATTTCCTACTGACATCAGATGGCATAAAAAATGCCAATAAAATAATGTCGGGGGATGCTGGCAAGAACTGAACTTAACAGCACAAGCCTACATCCCAAGGTTAGATTCCTGGCCTTCCAACTAGTCAGTGTTTCGGCATTTGGAGCATCCATACATTTCAATGCCTTAAGGAATTTGGATTGGGAGCCTCTTTTTGTGTAGTTGGATAATTTATTTTTCTTAGTAACGATTATGGGTTACCATGTACCCTTTTTTCTATAAAAAAAAAAGGTCTCCAAAAGTTCTATTTGCATTGCAATTTATAAGTTTAGCATTCTCAAATCCTTAACTATGGCTTAGTGACAATGTGACAATGAATCTAAAGCAAATCAGTAACACAACTTCACAAAGTCTCTAAATCCCCATGCTCATCCTTTAATGCGACATTGTGCCTACATGAAACAAAGCCTGGGATATTTCCCCTGGCATAAATTGAAACAATCTGTTTAACATCTCAAGTAAGGGAGCAATCATAAGTAGAGATTAAGATGAACTATGATTCTGCTTTAAAAACTTTTAGGCATTTTTCTAAGGATCAAAAGGTAACCATCCCCCCTTCACAAACTGTGAAGCAATAGGCACTATCTTCCCTAATCCAAGTATTCTTCAAACACCAAAAGAGACATTGAAATCATTTTTAAGTGAAGTGATGACAGATCAGGTATATTTTATGTTCACGCAGCAAAGAGGGAAGCATCACGTACCTCTATGCATGTATATGTAGAAGTATGTAAATTAAAAACATGTAGGTTTCCACGACAATCACCAGAGGCAACGTATTGCCCATCTGAACTAACTGCCATTGAGCGAAAGCCCTGAGCATTAAGCTCTTTGTCCGTATTTTCTTGTTCAAGGATTCCACAGCTAACTGAGAAAATGAGGACAAGTAAGTTTAAGAGGAGTAGGAATGTTCATCAAGAAAGTCAATGTGAATTTTACATCTGGAAACAAGATTTTGGATCCTTATGAATTATTAAAAAAAATGGTAACAAAGCATGCCTCCATCTCAACACATCCCACATGACATTTGAAACTTCCCCAGACTTCCATTATACTGTATGTTAGGTTAAAAAGTTGAAGGCATTTGACAATACTAAATTTAGTGCCACTATCCACCTGTCATTTGAAACTTGCCAAGCAATCATACATGTTCTTCAGATATTAAAAAAAATGTTAATCATTTTCTAGTTATTCTTTGAGCATGTCAATTGGCCCAGTATAGGTGAAAAAGCACCATTGAATACAGATTACACAAAGGAGGCATTTGACAATATTTACAGGGTCATTACTGATGGGGACACCCCGGATCCCATTTTTCTAGCATATTTGGTCTCCAAAGAGTCCCCTGAAGGTCAAGGTTCTCCTATGGAGAATATCCTTTCAGAGATTGCCCACATGTGATAGACTGGCCCGGTTTGTGAATGGACTTCCCACTGGGTGCTCCTTATGCAGGAAGGAGGATTAATCCCCAGATTATCAGCTTTGGAAGTGTCTAGCTGCCCAGGTGTGGCAGATTTTGGTTGGAAAGCTTCATATCCAGAGGGACCTTTTCTCTATGATCAATGCCATGGACTCCATACCCTTTGCCTAGGGTTTGCATCCCATGGCCAAGGAGGATAGCCAGACGTGGTGGCTGATTCTACATGCAACAATGTGGATACCATGGGGAGAAAGAAACAAGAGGATCTTCAAGCATGAAGCTTTGGCTAAAAGGAGCATTGCCTCTTTTGTTTGCCACAGGGTTAAAGCCTGGGTGTCTACCTTTTGTAATGTGGATTCTTCACCCTTTTTTGTTCTGTTGGGGAGCTGATTCACTGTTGCACCACTTCAGTGTTTTTTGTACAGAGGGAATTATGAGGGTTTTTGTTATTTGCTCTTGTACATTCACCTCCTTTTTTTAATATACTATGTGATACTTCCCACATTTCAAAGAAAACTGTTCAGTGATATCAACAGGAAGATACTCAGTATCCACGCTTTCATCCTGAAGAGTGGCTTTGTGATGTGCAATAATACAACTTGTTATTAACTTCAAATAAAAAAACTCCTATCCCTTACAGCTATAGTTTCCTATTTTGCTAAAAGATATCCAAGAGCTTGGGAGTAATAGAATTTAATGGCATGAAAATAACAAGGATGTAGAAAAAGCATGATCTGTCTCCAAATTTTAACTTAATTACAACCAGATAATATAAATGGCATCAATATACAACACTACAAGCAAAATGCAAGGAGCCACAAATAAACTGCATCGTTTATTATTATGCAGCTGCAGTAAACATTCGTATTTATGTTTTCTAGGTAACACAGAATTGAATATGGTAGATATTATGAATGCATGAATGAGTGACAAGTATCTATTCACTTAGGCTGGTTTACCTAATTGAACAGAAGGCACTGGTTCATCAACTACAGGACTGCAAATTTGTTCATTTCCTGTTGATTGAGTTTGTCCATGCTTCCCATCTGGATGGGATAGCAAAGCAAGATCCCATAACCTTATTGTGTTATCTGCAGAGCATGTCGCAAAAGAAACCTCTTGGAGATAACCGTTAGCTTTGTACATGGGATCCACCTTGTCCATGTTCTTGCATGGAAGGTTCTCAACATCCCATATGCATGCACTGTGTGCAACAAGTACACAACACTTGCTTACCTGAAAAAACAAATGGGTATTAGTATGAGAACACGTCACTACAAATATATGTTTTTGCAACTTAGTCACCAACAAAGACAAGCAATTTTTAGTTTTTAGTCCCTATCAACTGCTTAGTTTAGAAAAAAAAAAACCTCCTATATCTCCCTGTCATCACACTTATATTTGGAAAGCACCCAAAAATGGTGATAGTGCTGCTGCTACTGTTGGACTATCAGGAAGTTCTGAAGTTGGGAGTAGTTATTCAGGATACAAAGGTTATTCTGCACCTCCGAGTCATTCTGAAGGAACCCAAGGCTAAAGACAAGGACAACAAGGCATGGAATGCAGAATTGGCCGATCCCGATCCGGATCGGCCGATTTGGATCGGGATTGGCAAGTCCTGATTCGGCCGATTTCGGTCGATCCAGGCCAATTTCGTCCGATCCGATCCCGATTCGGATCGAGATCGGCAAGTCCCAATTCGGGGACTCGATCTGATCCGGAATTTCTTGCAACAAGGGGGATTTAAAGACCAACAGAGATAGGCAGGATATGATTGGCCCAGCTGAGAATATAGATCTTCTTATCTGCCCATTTTTCACCCCCCCTACACTGCCATGTTCAGACATCAACAGCATTATTGAAGGATACTCTTAACCTCCACCTATTCAGTATAGCATTTATGTCCCTCCAGCACAATCAGGAAAAAGCTCAAGCCAACAAGCAAACACACCTCGAGATATTCAAAGGGGATTCGAAGACCTCGCTAGCTCCTTGTTTGGCTATAGGTAACCAGCATATATGTCGGCAGATTATGGGCCGCCAGCTCAAACTTATGAGTCGAATGATGAAGGATCACAAATGTGATCAACATATATGTCGGCAAATTATGGGATGCCAGCTCAAACTTAAAAGTTGGATGGTGAAGGATCACAAATGTGATCTTTCTAAGGTATTTTTCATTAATTTCATGTAAAATACTTCATAATATATTTTATAATTAGTGCACAACAATGATTGTTAGTGAGTTATTTGTCTTTAATGTTCATTTTTTATGGATGTGCATAATTTGCATTCATTTTATTGTACATTCATTGAATAATATGTGCATGATTTGTTATGATTTTTTTCTTATATTTTTTATTTTTTCTTAATTTTTTGTTAATTTTTTAATAGGGCCGATCTGGACCGGCCTGTCTTTATCAAGATCGGCCAATCCAACTGATCCGAATCAGATCGGATCGAGATCGACATGTCCTGATCTTGGGACCCGACCTGCCTCGGAATTCCATGCTTCGGACCCTCTACAATTTGAGAGAGAGAGAGAGAGAGAGAGTGGAGTTGAGAGAAAGAGTAAAGTGGAGAGAGAGAGAGGGGGCTTCAAGCCGTCTTCATCTAGATGTTACATAGGCTCCGAGCCCTTTGTAACTTCAAACACAGAGAGAGAGAGTTTTATTATATATATATATATATATATATATATATATATATATATATATATATATGTGTGTGTGTGTGTGTGTGTGTGTGTGTATGTGTGTATGCGTGCAAAACTTACCTCGCGTAGAGGATTGTATCGGAAGGTCACTAAACCTGTTGGGCTTTGAAGTCATCATCGCCGTTGGGCATCGCATGGCTAGCAAAGGTTGTCGAAGTTGCTAGGGTTCGCAGTCATCCTTATTGTCGAGCTTTGTAGGGCTCGCTGAGGTCGTCGGGTCCATCAAAGACGTCTTCGAATATGGGAGTAGAGGAGGAAGGGCTAGGGTTGCACTGGAGGTGGAGAAGATGCCCCGTGGCTCGTCAACCTTGTCCCCTTCATTGGAGAGTGGAGTAGAAGGGACAAAAGCATGACACCATCACAGATTAGGACAAGGGGGTGCGGCAAGGTGGGGGGTTTATAAACACCTACTTATTGGGCTGAAATGATGGGCCAATATTGCATTTGGGTTATAAGCGGGCCGGTACAGCCAGACCAACATAGATATGAGGCAGGCAAGGTGGGCTGAGGCAAGCGAGGCACGCCTAGGAGATCACCTAATCGCTTGAGGCGATTACAGCGATCGCTTATGCGACAGAGGCCGAAGCGATGCAGCTTATTGTCGCCTGTCCTCATCGCCAAGGCGACTGCCTCAGTCGCTTTTGCTATTTAAGCAGCGACGAGGTGTCTATGCAAGGCCCAATTTATATAAGCATCTATGTTTCAAGAGAACTACTATCTACATTTTCTACCATATGAATTATATATTTAGTTAATATAAAAAGTGATATTCACAAGTATACAACACATACCTATAGTGTGAAAAACAAAAGTAGAACAAGTGCCAAGAATTAACCATGTACATAAGAAAAAAACCTATGAGAATTTGGAGCCTATCAAATGTGAGAACTTTAAGCTGAGAAAACTTTTCGTGTGCTTCAAGAGAACTACTATTTATATTTTTGATCTCATAAATTATGTGGTTACTTAGATTCACAAATGTTCAGCATATACCTATAGCATGAAAACAATAATAGAATAAGTGACAAGTATTCACCAATGAGGAAAAAGCCAATGGCAATTTGGGAATAGCCATCAATCAATACGAAAGCTTTAAATGAAATTTGATATTCAAACAATCATGGTGCATATAAAGGTGAGCAAGCTAGGAATCAAGGTGTTTGGCTTGAGAAAGTGGCATTCATGTAATGTTGTTGGTTTTCAAAAACTACCCCTCAATCTTTATCTAAAGCCTAAAAAAGCCCTAAAACAAGGTGTTATTAGGAAGCTTATGCCCACTCCCAAGTGAAGTAGGTGGCCCCAACGTAGCTTAGGTGCACTAAGAAGACCTAGGCAGGTGCCCTGGCCCCTAACGGGCTGCACACCTAGGCACCAAGTCGTCTTGGGAATCATCCAATGCCTTGTCACCTGCATGTCACCTAGGCAATGCCTTAAAAACAATGACACAAGCATGCCACATGTTCCTTAAGAAAGAGGTGCAAGGTAGTAAAGAAATAAATGAATGGTGTAATATTGATTACATGCTACATCACCTTATAGACATGATCTATATCCCATATATAGAGACTGTGATCTGCATATATTACAGCTGTAAGACATAGGTATTAGAGTTCACCCAAAAAACAATAATGTGCTAGCAATTTTGCAGATTGATAACAATAATAACTCACCAAGTTTTGTGGGTGATAAAAATTGGCAAGCAATTGCATCAGGTGTAGTATGTTCAGAGCATGTCTCAGATGATTGAGCATAGCAAGCCATATTTGTTTGGTCAATACGTCCATTTGATTCGCCATAATTCAAACTCCCCAAATAAAGAAGACTTGGAACTTGAAAGAGTTGTACAATTCCACTATTACATGCACAAGCTATCAGATCTCTGGATGCAGATAATGCAAAGCCTTTCTCAACCTGAAATTTAACCATAAAAACCATGGACCGTAGTGACATAACGGACGGGAAACAAAATATATCAAATCGGTACCTTCAGATCCACGCATTTTCCTATTGAAATCATATGATGTACAACACACAAAGTACCTGCCAGTTCAAGAATTAGATTGAGTAACTTATCATCACTAACCACATGTTAACACTCCTAAATGAAAGAGAGGAATTCAAACTTGGTAAAGCAACCTGTTTCTGTCAGTGCATACATAGGAAACGAATCAACAGTTTGGTCACTGCAAGTGGATTTGGCAGTCCATGTGGTGGATGCAATTGATACAAAAGAGCTTGCTTTGCAACAACCAAGATTGGCAGACTTCCCATCTATGGAGGTTAATTCTTTTTCAACATTTGAGTTCACGTTTTTAAGGGATCCAAGAGTCCATAACTTTAGATGTTTTCTCCCAACGGTGATAAAAGAGCTTCCTTCTGAAGAAAAGCTTACAGATAGAATGGCACCAAGGGTGGTGCGCACTTTGACTTTTGCCAGCAACCTTCCACCTCTCCAATCCCACAGACAAATATACCCATGGTTTGGATAACCAAGAGAGACGAAGGTTTTTCCTGAAAATCAATCAATGAGTAAAGAAATCTGGTAACAGGATCCATCTTATGCAAAATTAAGACCTTAATTCAATTTATTCATTCCTTCAAAAACATATATCAGAAAGTTTAATGATCTTGACTAACCATCAGATGAGAAGTCCATAGACTGAATTCCACGTTGGTGACCCTTCAATTCAGAAACTAAACTCCCAGTTGAACAATTCCAGATTAGGATTGCAGGCGCATGCCCTGACTGCAAGGCCATGTTAGATATTCATGGATGGTAAAAACAACCTGTAAATGTGACAATAAATGTGTTCTTGTTCGTTCCTATATCCTATGAAGAAAATTTTAATTGCTCATTTCATGCAGGACCCTGAAAATTCAAGTGATTCACTTTCAAGCGACAGGCATCCTTTCAAGAAAGAATCCAACACGTTGCGGGCCAACAAAAAGAAATAGACCACAGTGTTATGGCTGTTTAAATAGAAGCAGTTTTGGAACGAATGCCATATGGAGTATGAACTATGAACAAGCTTCCATTGATCCTGGACTTGGCATTTATATACTTTCTTATCATGTTCTAGCGTCATCTTAAGGTGTTGTTTGGTGTGAGCTACTACATCATAAAACGCTACAAAACACCGTATTTTGTGAGATATAAAATGCGGTGTTTTAGCGTCATCCTTGAGGTGTTGTTTGGTTTGACCTAAAACATCCTAAAACACTACAAAACACCTTATTTTGTGAGATATAAAATGCGATGTTTTAAAAGATTTCATGGTAATATACATCAAAGCAAATGACCCCTTATAGAACACGAAAGGCATAACAAACAGCCCAATCATCCACCGCGCACGCAGAAACAACCACACAATACAAGCATCCAATCGGAAGGGCAATACAATTCCCCATTTCTCCTCCCTACCTCACCAGCAGCAACGAGGCCCCTGCCTTGCCGCGCCATGGCCACGCAGCTCAACGGCTTCGGAGCCCTGGAGGGAGCCAAGAAGTGCGTGCGGGCGCCCGTGTCCACGTCGTACAGCACGACCACGCATCCCGCCAGGTAGGCGCACTTCCCCGTCGAGGGATCGGAAGCTAAACCGTTGGCATTCTTCGTCGTCAGGCCGATGACTTCCTCCAAGACCAGCTAACAGAGATTGGAGAGGAAACAAAAGATAAAACAGCGAGATTGCACAGAAATGTCAAACAAACAGAGAAAAAAAAAAAGAGCGGATGCAGCGCACGAGAGAGGCACGGAATCGATGAGGATTTGATCCGTTCTAGATGAGAAATTTAGGGTTTGTGAGGAGGGTGGGCGTACCTTTGGGACGGAATCTGCCTTCTTTGGTCTCCGCCTCATCATCTTGTTGTGAGAGGGGCGCAGCGGGGGAATTGGAAGCTGGGGTACGTTTCGGAGGGGAAGGGGTTTTTGGAGTTTGAAACGTCCTCCCCGCCAAGGAAGCTGCAGTTGCAGTGTTTCGCGGAGTATCATAATTAACGCATTCCCCGGGACACCTTTTATAACTCCCAAAGTCCGGTTCATTTTTCGGGAATTTGAAACGGGGTCCAATTTGGCCCCTCCATGTTATTTCCGGTCCACCTCTTATCATTTCTAAATAATAGGTCCAAAAGTTATATAAGATTTAACTTCCGGTCTAAAAACTAACGGTGGAACACATGCTGTTAACGTTTCTATGATGAAATGACCATAATGCCCTCTAAACAATGGAATTTAACTTCCAGTCCATTCGAAACTAACTTCTGGTCCATACAAATTTAACTTTCAGTAACATCTGGTCCATAGTCACCCCGACTGGGATCTAGATCTAATCGGATCCCGAGATGTTTTCAACTCTTCTGTAGTATTTTGCCATCTCCTTCACGTAGGCGGCACCTACCAACGCGTCAATGGGTATCTCGATGGCCTCAACACCGTTGTATACCCATCCACTATCAGGTTAACAGCGTCATGGCAATGTCCTCCACCCCCATCTCCTCGCGCCGGCGTGGCAACTGGCAGAGGCATTGCAGATGAAGTGGTGTGACAATGGTAGGGTAGGGGGCATGAGGTGTGGTGGCAGAGGTGGAGGTGTGCGTGGCCAAGGGGAGGGTGGATATGGCGGAGGCATGGCGGCAGCGCAGCGGGTTCTGCTCATAGCTGGAGGAGATAAGGGAGGGGGGGCTGCTCCTCCTGCTACGAGGATGAGGACGACACCGTCATGAAGTGTGGTGGCAGAGGTGGAGGTGGAGGCATGCGTGGCCAAGGTGAGGGTGGAGATGGTGGCGGTGCGATGGGTTCTACTCGCAGTTGGAGGAGATAAGGGAGGAGGGCTTATCTGACTACTGTGAGGATGAGGACGGCAATGACGATGACATGGCCGGGTGGTGTTGGTGACGTTGGAGAAGGACACGGCCGTCCCAGAAGGTGGGGTCCTGGCGGTGGAGTAGAAATGCCACCGCCCTGGCCATGGACTTACCATACAAGAACTTGTGCTTCTCCAATGCTCCTTCTACGTTGTGCAGTTTCGGATCAGAGAGGAGGAGTGAGTAGAAGGGGCGGTGCTGGAAGGGAGCGGTGGGCCGTTGGGGATCTAAACACCGAGTCAGAGACTTGGAGCCATACTATGGATTCATTCAGAGAACGTGTCCCACGGAGAAGGGTTCTGATCCGAAAACTATCAAATGTCTCCAATCGGATTTCGGAGAATGTGCTCCAATTTTTCATCCCTACTGTGGATGCATTGTCGCCGCGGAGTTTGGACCCCTTGCCAGTCGCCCCTGTGTTACCCCTTGCCAGGTGCTGCCACCACCGAGGATCACGCCACTGCCGAGGATCACTTGCAGCTACCTTGCGCCCCTGCCTCCAGTAGCTAGGTCGGAGGAGGGTTCCTGCAAGGTGGGAGGGGCTTGGGGGTCACGGGAGGGAGGGCGCCAGGTTCTGCACGTGATGTGCTTGGGGATCACGGGTGGGAGGGTATTTTGGGGCTCATTGGATTCCAAACGGGAGAATGGGACGGTTTGGGTTAAAAGTTTGAATGTGTTTGATCCATGGACTTAAAAATATATTTTTCAGTCAAAGGACTAGAAATTAAATTTGACCTCTTATTTGGACTGCATACTAAAAAACCCTTCATTTTTTCTTATCCGAACTTCAAATGCGCCGTTAAGATGAAATCCGCTGCAGCAAACAAATAAATATGAGAGTCAAATAATTATAAAATAATTATAATAAATATTATAATTATTTCGTAATCTAAATAAATAGTTAAATATCAAAGTCTACAAATAACATTATCCAATACTTACTAGAATCAAAATTACATCAAAAGTCAACTCTCATATCGCTAGTATAACAAAAACTTTTACGATTTTACAAGAGCAATTTAAATTAAATATAATCCTCATAAATTCCTCTTAACAATACTTTAACCAAGAGTTAATCATCTTTACCAAAGTTCAAAGTCTTCCACTATCCAAAATTTAAAATTAATATTCCTAAAAATTAGTTAATAATTTAATGAGTATAAAACTTAATAGACATCATACCTACCATGAGCTAAACATATAATAATTGAAATTGAAATTCGATTATACCTACTATAAGCTAAATATATAATAATTGAAATTGAAATTCAATGATAGCTAAATCACAACATAAAGAATTACAATTCTATATTTAACTCAAATAAGAAAATAATACAAAACATGATTTCACATGTATCATATTGAATCACATGTACCTTCTAATAAATATGATCAAATCCCATAACATACATATTTCATATCATATAGACAAATTTTTCATTTAAACTTACATTTCATATGAATTAAAGCATTAGCCATGGCATAAACTTATCACATATCCTCCAACACATACAGAGGGTTCACAAATCACATACATATGGTTAACAACGAATTCACATAGTATCATATTCTAAATTTCATATTTCATTTGTGCAAATAATATATTTCATGCCGAATAATATTTGCTACACAATCAGGTTGTGCAGCAAGCCCGGTCACACCCCACAGTTTCATGTGATTGGACCACGTGGCCAACTTGGCCAACTGGGTGAATTGACATAGCCACTCCTATAATATTTCGATTGATAAATATTGTTTTCGATTGACAAATACTTATTTTGATTGACAAATACAATTTTCAATTGACAAATACATTTTTCGATTGACGAATAAAATTTTCAAAATATGTATTTGTCAATCGAAAACTGTACTTGTCAATCAAAAACTGTATTTGTCAATCGAAACACGTATTTGTCAAGCAAAATATTATGGGACTGGCCATGTCAGCTCATCTAGTTGGCCACGTTGTCTAACTGCACGAAGCTGTGCAGTGTGGCTGGGCTTGATTGTGCAGCAAGTATGACTTTTTCATGCTTAGAGACAACTTTCATAAATTAGTTGACTTAGCATAGCTTAAGAATCAAAACTTACAGTTAAATCAAATTTTAAATATGGTTTCTTTTAACAAGTTTAAAATAGATTTCAAAAGGTTCATATTAATTTCAAATCGTACTTACTATGTGTAAAAAATTTCATATTTCACATGCACAAACGGACAAGTATCCTAACTATAACATAGGAGGCCATACATACACATATATATACTATATATTTAGGCAATAATATCAAGTCTTAGCTACCGCATAATCAAAGATGTAAGTACTCAATTTGAGTGTGTGATTATCATGAATCATGTATTGTTTAATGACAATAAAAACAATTAAAAACTAACATGTGATCGCTAGCAACTTTTGACTAAAAAGTTTCAAAAGAAAGGTTTAATCGCTTACCTGTTTGAGACGTGGGAGATATGGATATTTTTTATTCCCTCTCTTCAGTCGGCTGAAGAAAGAAAGCCATTTTTGCTCTTGTTTTTACTTGATTTGGGGATCGTCATTTTCGTTCTAAAATTTCTTCTTTTCTTGATCTCCACTTTGATCTTTTGATGCTCCTTTGTACTTTGCAAGAAAATGAAAAAAAGAAAGAGAAAAAACTAATTAGAACTAAATAAAAATAGCGTCTATTCTAACAAGATTATTAATCATGCAATCAAAATAAAAAACTCACTTGTTTAATGTTTGTTTAAACCTTATAGCATGTATGTGATTGGAAATATGAGTATGTGAGTGAGTGTGTGAAGAGCATGAAGTGATATGAATATGATGATGAATATGATGGTGAATAAGAAATTAATGGAAGAAAAGATTTAGATGGCCCCTTGAATAGATCTTGGAGGATGAAGAAAGGATGAAGAGGACGAAGCTTGTTGACCACGTTTTCCTCCTTCAAGAGCTCCTGGAAGTCGTTACGTAGCGCTCAAATCTTTCAATGCTTAAGCCTCTTCAACTTCTTGAACCTCTTTCCAACCTTTTCGAATCTTTTCCAATGACAAAGGGTTTGGATTTATATAGAACTAGTGTTAGGGCTCTCACGCGCCTCCGCGGTCACTTATGGATCAACTTGAAAGAATTTGAAGCCAATTCAACCAAGGAAACAAGATAATCTCGGCCAAATCATCATTATTTGTAATTAATTAAATCGCGTCGCCCGAGGAAGACGTCTTTTAGCTAAATTAAAGTTAATGATAATGCGGAGAAGGAAATCGAAAGAAGTAGGAAACCTAAATAGCGTCGGGGTACCAAGACGTGTTTTAGTTGATTAGAAAATTAATTAAAAATCAAATAGAAATAGTTAGGAAACCTAAATTTCGTATTTCGATTAAGAATCTGAGTTAAAACCAATTTCATCTAATAACTTAAATAGCATTGCGATATGCCGACGTCATTCAAACAATTACTCCAATTTTTTTTAATAAAAATCAATTATTGATTAAACATCAGACCATTTTGGGGCATTATTATATAATATGAAATTTACTCAATATGATATCAAAATTAGTGTATCTACAAAAGACATACATATCCCACCACTACACCATACTGAAAGTTGATTTTATGGATTTTATCCATTACCCTCGTATCCACATAATGTCCTATCCAACAAAGATGTTTTATATCAAAATCAGGCCTTACAATTCCCTTAAGATGGCTATGTTTAAAGTAAACTTATTTTAGGTTATGGCACATATTTTATAGTGAATTTAGCTATTACAGTTCTGAAATTTTCATGCCAATAATGCTACATATACATAAGTTGAAAGAGGCAAATTGATTGAAAACAAGTCAATTTAAAAGCAACTTTGTCCATATCTGTGAAATTCCAAGTGGAATAGGTTCTAACAGCTTAAGCAAGTGCTCTAAACATGACATGAAATTTCACATAATTTTTCGAGTCAATTTCATATTTTTCATATATGAAAACCTGATTTTCAAAGTTGAAATTCATTATTTATTACAAATAATAGTAAATAGATTTAAAAAATGACCAAACTTGGCAGACATGATGAAAGCTCACACAGAACATGTCTACAAGGTTTCGTGAACATTTGAGTTACTCTAAGTTAACTTCTCTAGCATGTCTTACTTAACTCACTAATAGTAGATCTGGATTTAATATCAAATTAACTATCAAATAAATTCTAAAAAATATAAAATTTTACAAGCAAGTTTAAAACATGTCAATGAATATCTGGTAAAAATTTCAGATCATTCTAATATCGAATAATGGCATATGGATCTTTAGAAGTAAGTGCAGGAAATCTAGGAAACGTGCAAATTGGGCGACCAAACAACTAGCCGTCCAAATTGCTGGGCACCAACACTCTTGGCCATCCATCCCAACTAGGCGGCTGGACTCCTGGCCATCCACCCCAACTAGGCTGCCAGGACCCTGGCTATCCAGGTGCATGGGCGGCCAGCTACCTGGCCATCCATTCTGGAGTTGGCCTGATTGCCCAATTTGTAGATTTTTGTAGTTTTCCTCAGGATTTATAGTTCTTCTTCGAATTTTGGTCATTTCAAACTAATTTTAAGACAATCTTAAATATATTTAAACTTTGAAAATATTGCAAACAAATCAAACTTTTTATTTAATACAAAATGTCCTTGTGAAGGGTAATCATCTCCTCTCTTACATGCAATTAAACTAAAACCCGAATCCTTCCTAAGATCCTTGAATCCACCACGAAACTTGGAGCTCCTAGTCTTATTCTCTTGGATATAGGTGTCCTCAAAGCCAGTTATTAAGCACTTATGTATATTCAAGTTCGCTAATAAATGGCAATTTATTCATTATGAAGATTGGCAGGTAACTCAATGTACCTAATGAAGTTCTTGGAATTATGAGGGGAATATTATATCATATTGAGATTGTGATCATGAGATTAATATTCCTGACCACAATTTCTAAATAGTTCCCAGTCATAGGATATTCGAGACAAGACATCTTATATCTGGACAAATTGGTATGTTATGCCTGCTCATGTGATGAGGGTGACTGACCTCATAGTCACATGTGTGGAGACATTAGGACAAGCACACATGTGCTCATATGAGTTCACTGAACTGATCCGACTTGAATCGTTGGATAATAATTTACCAGAACATCAACCAGTTTGATTCATTGTCACAGTTGCGTAGTTGGTCCTCAGACCTGATATACTAAAGACACCTTATCAGTGGACTTCTGAGCTTTAATCTTAGCTCATGGATCTCTATCTATGGGGTCTTAATTAGTCAAGTGTTTAAGTTCAATAGAATACCTTCGAAAGTAATTGAGTGTTCAATAAGGGATCATTCACTCTCAATTTATTTGAGAGAGAATGCTCTGAAAATGATGTGCAAGAGTCTCTAACTAGAGCAGACACTGTATCAAAAAATGAGTTTTTTGATATAATATGGTTGGATCCAATCCAAGTGAGTTGATCGACTTAGGTTTGACAACTGACCATGCCCTAAGTTGACTCGGGAGCATTGTATGAATTAAGGATTATAGCCACGTAGTCACCGTTGACGGAAAGGTTCTTTGAGCAGGTTGTTGAACCCTATTATCTTCCGAGATCATGTGGTGTAGTTTTGCACCTAACTTGATCAGAAGCTCGGCCAAATTTATATGACATGTTAATTCGGTTAAGTAATTGATTGAATATGTGATATTAATTAATTACTCTAAGCCAATAAGGTGTTATTGGACTTAACGGGTTGAAAAACTGAACTAGTACTTGGGCCTAGAGGGTCATACATACATAGATTATCAGCTGATGATATTTAAGTGGGTTTATATTAATTTGAAGACTTTTGTGAAAAGTTATCTGAACTTAATACAAACAAGCATTGAGAAGAAACCCTAGGCCTATAAGGATCAGGCATGGATCACAAGAACACAACGGAAACAATGAATAAAATTTAATTAACCTGCCCTCCCCTCACTAGTCTGTTTCGATGAATCTAAAAGGAAACGGTGTTTGAATATCACCTTGCGTTGATTCGGATCCGCATTCGCATTGTTCTAACAAAGCGACGCCGCTAGCCACGAGATGCGCGACCTCTTGCAATATCCACATGATTCTTCTATTGTGGGATCATCCTCGCTCCCTCGTCTGAATCTGCATGTTTGCTGACATTCTTGTGCCGTGATGGTGCCAGCGGCATGCGGGCAGTGATTTCCCGAGAGACGGGAGTTGGAGACGGCGAAGCGACAGCGACCCAAGTATCAACTATTGGGCGCACGGAGGAGGAGGAGAGAGAGGGGACAACAAGCACTAGGGGAAACCTCAGAGCTTGGCCCGGGGTTCCCTTAAGACATTTATTTATGTTAAATGCAGGCGACTTTTCACAAAAGTCCCCACTTTAATATAAAACCCATTAAGTGACCCCAAACTGAGAATCTATGTGCATATGACCTTCTAAACCCAAGTACCAGTCTAGTTTCGACCTATTAAGCCCAATAACAACTTATTGACTTATAATAATTAATTAATATTATATATTTAATTAATTGCTTAACCAAATTATCATCTGATGATAATCGGTCGTATTTTCGACCATGTTGGGTGCCAAGCAACATCGTATGAACTTGAAAGTTAATGAGGTTTGGCAACATGCTCAACGAACCTTTTCGTCCATAGTTACTGCATGGATATAATCTTTCATTTATACAATACTCACGAATCAACTTAGGATATGGTCAACTGTCAAACCCTAACTAGTCAACTCACTTAGACTTGATGCATTTGTACAATATCAAAAAAATCATTTCCTAATATAGTGTCCGTCCTGGCCAGCGACACTTGTTCATCTTACCTAGATCATTATCTCTCTATTTACTGAGAGCGAATAATCTCTTATTTAACACATAATTACCTTCAAAGGTCTTCCACTGAATCTTAATCACTTGACCAACTAGGACCCCATGGTTAGGGATTTATTAACCAAGGTCAAAGTCCAGAAGTCCATCGACTAGGTGTCTTTGGTGTCGCAAGTCCGAGGATCATCCATGCAATTGTGACATTGGATCAAGCTGGTTAGCAGTTAGGTAACTTACCATCCAGCGATCCAAGTCAAATCAGTTTAGTGAACTCATTCACCAATGAGCACCTATAGGTTCAACATAGTGTCTCCACACAAGTGACTATGAGATCAATCACCCTCATCATATGAGTTAGAGTAACATGTACTAATCTCATCGGATATCTAATGTCCTTTTCAGATATCCTCCGATTATGAACAA
Organism: Zantedeschia hybrid cultivar; assembly: GCA_030544215.1. Taxonomy (NCBI): domain Eukaryota; kingdom Viridiplantae; phylum Streptophyta; class Magnoliopsida; order Alismatales; family Araceae; genus Zantedeschia; species Zantedeschia hybrid cultivar. The sequence goes on along the minus strand of JARZZO010000002.1, from coordinate 47,637,076 downwards.
TTAAGAATGTGTGTTTATAAGTTGTCAGTCTTGTTATTATGATCTCATCATAATCTGACAACTATTGTACATATTCACGGACTTCACTATGATAGGAATATTATGATTAATTATGATATAAAATAAAATTCATTTTACACATAATGAATATTTATTGCCATTGCAAATAATTGAACAAAATTATATCTGATTGGCTTGTAGGCCATACATAATACTAACAATCTCCCACTTGAACTAAAGCCAATTATCTCTATGTTGTATCCCCATACAATCTAGGTGACGCTCAAACACAATCTGAGACAGAGGCTTCATTAGTGGATCTACTATGTTGTCGACTGACGGAACTATTTTTACCGTGACATCTCCTTCAGTGATGATCTCTCCGATCAAGTGAAAGTGTTTCAGAATGTATTTTGACTTCTGATGAGATTGCGACTCTTTTGTTTGTGCTATTGCCCTATTCTTGTCGCACAACAATTGGATGGGATTAGATATACTTAGTGTAGACATCCAATTCTGGACACTTCTGTGGCCTCATACAAACATCCTCTTATGACTCATACTTCGAACCAACAAGTTGTCCTCTTCAAAACCATATTCAAGATTTTATGATCGATATATATCGTTACTGTCAAAAGACAGTAAAAACATATATCATAACAAAAGTCTTAAACTGGCAAAAAATAAAAAAAGGTCAAATACACACCCACAACTGTATTTACATATGCACAGCCACATCTACATACACATACACATCTGCATCATCATCCGTACCTGCAATAAAACTTATTTGTATCTACATACAAATATCAAGTCACATCCACATACATACGTCTTACATCTACATCCACATACACGGTACAGAGATTATATTCCAATTTACATATGTATCAACAAGTATATATCCATGTATTTATATATTATCCTTTCGTATTAGGCGGTGTAAACCTCTACGTACTGGGGTTGCCAATTTGATATACCAAAACAGTATTATAATCTGACAAAAAGAAATCTGCGTCTATAAAAAAATCACATGCACATCTACACCTACATCCACATCCATATATGCAAGAAAATCTAATTACGTCCACATTTGCAAAAAAACGCATCCACATCCACATCAGAATGAAAAAAAAATACATAATAGTTGCGATGGTTAATTCGAAAGCTTGTCCCTTATAATGGTTAAAAAGAGTCAATTCTAGAAATCTCTCCCTAATGTTCATTTATTTAGGACAACCATAACTCCAGCCGTTCCTAATAATTACATAAAATAGATGCCTACTGACAGCGGTCTCTTATAATATATTAATAATCTGAATTAGAAATTAGAGTTTCATTGTGTTATTTTTAGAATAGACGGTACCGTTCTTATTTTGTCATCAGTGGCCATTGCGCTATCAATCTCGAAAAACTAATGTTAACTGACGTTAATAATCAGATCGTCAGCATATCATACACATTCAGTTTAGAAGAAATATGTATATATTATCTTATCTGCTATATATATATATATATATAATTAAGGGTGGAACTTAGGCGGGTTGGGCGGGTCAATGTTGAATTTGGGCTAACCCAAATTCAGGAACAACCCAGCCTAGGTTTAGCCTAGCCTATGCTTGGTAAAATTAGGTTGGGTTGGGCTAGGTGGGGTTTGACCCGCCAGTCTCATATGCTATTATAATTATCAGAACTAGAAATTACCAATAAAGGAAGGATGGTGAAGGTGGAAGCTAAAATGAACCATTTATAATAAGTTTATATGTGAATGGGACCCCTCTTGGGCTAGGGTGGGTGAACACGGGCCAGCCCGATTTTAGCCCAAGTTAGCCAAGGTCAAACTTAGCTCAACCCATATTTAGTCCAACCCAATTTAGTCATTTTTGGGTCAACTCAATTTTATGAACTTGGGTTGAACTAGGCTGGGCCATGGACTTGTCCGCCCAACTTACACCCTTATCTATAATTATAATTATACTATATAATTTTGGTAGAATAGAATATCCTTAGCATAGTCCATCAGTCTAGAAGAAATATGAAGTGTTAGATGACATATTCTCATCACTACCTTTTAATCTTATTGTCTTTTTGTATTCTTTTATAAAACTTAGCACATATAACTATCCACTCTCTTTAAGAACAACGATATTAGAGGAAGTTTTATTGTTGATCACTCTACATGGAGGTGACTTCATGTGTCCAAACCAGTCACTCCTCTCTCTTTCTATTTATAACGGATAACCGAAAAACGCTCCATTAAATAGCATAACATAAATTTTCACCATTATATTTTCTTACTCCTCTCCCTCTCCCTGTTATAATTTCTTCCTCCTCTTCCCTAGCTCTTCTATACCCTTATAACAGATGAAATTAAATGCTCCATTAAATAGCATGACATAAAATTTCACCATTCCCTAACTCTTTTCACATCCTCTTTATCCTCATTTCTTCTTGCCTAACATAGAAAAGCTTCCAAGGACATTGGATAGAGAGCAAACAGGAGCGTAGGAAGCATAATACCTTGGTAACGGCAGACAATGGCGGGCTTAACGGGAGGCCGACGACGATGATGGAACCAGTGGACGACGGAGGGCCTAACGGGAGGCCGGTGGCGACGACGGAAGCAGCGGATGACAGCGGGCCTAACGGGAGGCCGACGACGATGATGGGAGCGAGATGGCGGTGATGACGGGAGCGGGCAAGCGGCAACGACAGGAGCGGCAAACGATGGCGGGCCGAGCGATGGGAGAGAGCCGGCGATTAGGGCACGGGAGGTGGAAAAGAGGGGGAGAGGGAAAGGGAAGGCGGCGGGGTTTTTTTTTGTGAATCTTTTGTCAACGGCTCTAAGTATAGCCGTTGATATATAGATAATATATCAACAACTAAACTTAGTGCTGATGACGTATTATTTTTGTCATTTTTTTCTTTTCTTATTTTTATCATATATCGACGGCTAACACTTTAGCTGTTGACATATACTACATATGTCAATGGCTAATGTTTTATCTTAAATATATGTGAACGCTTTCTAAAGCTGTCGATATATAGTTATATTGTAGACGATCGACTCTTGGCCGTCGACTAATGGTTCCTTTGTTAACGAATATCCATAGCCATCAACATATATTCGTGGACAAATCCCTTCTTCTTTATAGTGTTAATGTTGATTACGCAGCTGACGACTCGGATCCCAGACTGACACCTTACTCGTCCGTCTTTATTTGCTTTGCTCAACCTGTGAAACATTTGGTTGCCTCACTCAGTGCCATATGTGGGGAAGGATCCTACTGAGTAAGAGAGGCCATTTGCTACAGTGCATTCCATCTTGAAACACTTGGTGAGCAATCCATCCTGTGGACGTAGAACACAAAGAGGTTCCGCCGTTACTATATGTAATGCCCTTAGGGGCCACCTCGTAAAGAAACCAACAAAATCAATGGAATTTTGAAACCACCTCTAGAAAGTCCTCCACCTTCCTCGGAATAAGGGTTCTTGTTTCAAAAAAAAAAGAAAGGATAAAATAGTAAAGCTATTTCTATAGGTCAAAGTGGACAATACTTTATTAGCGGGAGTCCACTATTCCTTCCACAACACATCCTATTATAAAAGTTGCCCAATTTACAATCATCGACTCCAATTTGGACTATATTTATCACATTTATCATATACCTTCATAAATCATTATCTCGTTGACCTAATGGGTTCACCCGTCCAACTGACAGAGGGTTCTGGGCCTGGCTGATGCTTGCTCTAGCACATTCCAATTCGATCTGTGTTGTTTCCTGTCCAAACCAACCTTGGGGTTAATCCACTAAGCTTCTATTGTCCCACATGAATTTTGTTCCTACGTATAGTTTTTTACTGTTCATTTGAGATCAATTTTCGATTTTTCATCTTTTTTTGACTCGTTCGATTCAAAATCGAATTGTACGACCATGTAAGATGAGCTGAGGCCGACAAAAAAAATATATTTATTTTTGAATAAAAGCATCGCCAGGCGATGTAATAGTCCCTGGCGTTGCAACAAGTTTTACTCGATCTATCTTAGATCCTCTACACCTCCTTTCCAAAAACTAAACCACACAACGCTATTCCATTATAGATAACAAGATTCGTTACTTGTCATAAGAAGAGCAAAACATAGAGAAAAATCTAAAATCTAAGTCACAATATTTGGGCTCCGTTTGGTAACGATTTTGTGACTCTAAATTTTGGAAGAATTCAGATTCTATCAAAAGTCACGTCATTATTTCTTGAATTCAAATTTTGAAATAAGTTGATTACATTTTAGAATCTTATTTGAAAAGACTATGAGAATTTAAATTTGAAGATATATATCAAAAGACACTTTTATCCTCATATTACTCACTTTTAAGAACTTTAGGAGAGTAAAAATAAAAAGAAAGAAGTATTACTTTTTAGAACTCTCAAATTCCCTCCTATCTCATTTTTCAAAAGATTCGTCCGTAATAAAAAAGAGATTCTTTTTCAACACGGAACAAAATATGAATTTTTAGAGAATCTATCTATCTTTTTTTTCGTTTGAAAAAAATATATACTTTTTAAATTCCCGCCGAATTTGAGCATCTCAAATCTGAAATAAAATCATTACCAAACGGAGCGAGTAAAAGAGTACTTATACAAGTACTTCTAAGTTCCAGCCAAGAAAATATAGCTATCTGATGACAAGGCTGGGGCATCGAAGCTTGCCTATTTTGATAGACCATTCTCATTGGTACATTAATTTAGTAACAAGCCTCTCTTTCATCGCTGTTGACATGCACCTTATGACTTGAAACAAAATGCTCCTTTTGGTTGGTGCATATGTCTTCATATGAACATTTTTCAGCATATAATACTAATATTTGAATTGATGTTAAGAAAACATATAGGAGGGCATTTGAAGGAAAAATAAAGAGTTTGGGTTGAAAAAGGAAGCCGAGGAGTCTTGATGTTCTTAAATATTAAATTCTAATATTTTTAATATTAACTTAGACTTGTATTAAATTTATTTTAACAATACAAATTGCTAATGTATAAATATCAAAAAAGATTTGACATAACTTAACTCCTACTATTAGTGGATCCACAAGAATATAAAGGAACAAATAATGAAAATGAGAGAAGCTTTTTCCTCGTTATGTATGGAATCAACCCATAAAATCATGATGCAAGTCTAAACAATTTTTTCCTCCCCTAACACAAGAAGAAGCCAAAACCCTTTGTCATGTGTACCTCTCACACCCTAACCAAGTAAACATAGCTACTTGGTATGCTTTGGCATGCGAGTGTTGCCTACTTCGTTAAACCATTGTCGTTGGGTCACATTCTTGGACTTTCACTCTCAAGTCTGAGCAAAATAAGTGGCTTTCACTCCTAAAGGCCTTCTTTCAATCAAAAGGGGCTTTCAGTCCAAAGGCTTTCTTTCAAAAATGTTTTTAGGCAGATTATGAATTTGCATTTTCTTTGAAAATTTCATTAAATGAAGAATCTTTTTCAAATAAAAAATAGAGGTTGAGATTTGAGGAAAAGTAGATTATGATAACTTAAAAAAGGATAACACAAGAATCCACTGTTATCGCATTTAACGTTGTCTTATTTATAATTTATTCTAAAAGAATCCCAAAATAACATGAGGAATGCTATTAGGTTATACTTATATTATGCTATTTGCCAAACTTATCGAGATATTTGATTAGATGACTCCTATTAAAATTACTTTTGACAAAACCTTTTTTTTTACAATAAATTAGCGTATTTAATGAGAGTTTTTTGATTTATTATCAAATAACTCCCAATGAATGGGACAAAGAAGTTGGTAAAAAGTCCGGTACAACAACATTCCTCAAATAAGACACTTTCATCTCCTTCACCTTTTTGAAATGACTGGGCAAAAGAGTATATATATTAGTTAGCATTATGTATTCAATATTTTGAACATCTTTTTGCTTGTTACATGAGGAACCTTTATGGAGATGCCAGTGAGAATTCAGAATTAAAAGAGATCGACGTCATCATCACCTAGATATGAATTTCTTTAAATTTTTCATCTCACAAGTATTTCCAAACTGACCCTAGAAAAGGTGCCTTGAGATCAAATCTAACATCTTGTGACATGTAATAAGAAAAATCTATTTCTTAATTCCGCAAATCTGAATGTTCTACACAGAGGAACCGATGGTAATGTGAAAAAATATCTACTTAAAAAAATAAACGAGATTATCTAAACTCGCTTATTGGAGGAGGACTTGTGCATACTAGGCTGATTAAACCATTGGACCAAAATATTACCACTCTACCTCAGCTCGCACCACTTGGTTGACAAGGCAATTAAAGATGTACAGCTTACCTTACTCTTGGTTAGAGGTGGGAAAAGCCTGAAAGTTTGTAATGCCACTCAATTTTCTGTGTTAATGGAAACATCAGGAGATGGATTTGATTTCTTATACACAAAATAATGCAACTTCTAAGGTTGCTTGTGGGCTCCACGTCCATTGCAACAAACAAAGATAAGGGGTGCCCTAAAATTTAGGATTCAAAATCGGATCCGCTTGGACTCAATAAAGATGGATTTGGATGGGAAAAATTCCACATTAATCACTGTTGCATGTTAGATTTCCGAAATACTGTGCTTACTTACATATTATATTATTCCACATACTCTCCTAAGATTTACACTCTTTCAAAATTGCCACAGCGGTCACATATTTGATACCTATATATATTTTATATGTAAAAAAGCCATCAACATAGCATATTAAATAGGCATGTTAACTTGTAAGGATATGTAGGATAATATGCAAGTGAATATAACAACTTTAAAATTTTACGTACATCAGTGGCTAACATGAAACTACATTTGAATAAATTCGGATATCCAATAGTGGATCTGTTATCTCCATGCCGAGAAAATCTTGGATTTGAAATCAAGATCGTTTGCGAGCAGCGTAAGAGTTTTACGACAAAGGATTCATATTTGACAAAAATCTTGTTCTAATCTCGTTTGAAATCAAGCCGATTTGCCATCTCCCTGAGAGCTTAAAGGACAAAAGGATCCATACCAAAGTCCATCTTAAGTTTGATCTCAATGTGAAGAAATTGGACCCAACACTTAACTTATATACCTGTTGACTCGGTAATTTCACAGGATTGATGTTGTTGTTCATATACCCTTTTTAAGTCAGGGTCTAATCGCCAATCCACACCTGCATTATTTGGAGCATCTAAAAAGAGATTAGGGCTTAGAGCATATCCTAATGAACCCTTCAGATCCACACAACAACATCATGATGACGTTCATATATGTTGCAAATTTTTTAACCGGCTGTTCTGGAGGAAGTAGACGATGCAGGGGGTGTCGCCCTCACGGTCCCGTTCCATGATTCCATCCCGGAGTTGTTCTATCCTCTCATCCTTTGCAGCCTGGGGCACCAACTAAGCATAGAAGCCTGTGACTTTATTTATTTATTTATTTTTACATTAAAACCTATGACTCTTTTCAACAAACTATGTGTCGTTTAGAATATTGGTTGTGAGAGGGTCCAGTATCACCGGTCTATTTCCTACGTGTATCGATCCGTTTTGAGATGTCCAGGCCTCCTGTTGAGGCCTGTTGAGTCTCTCTGCCGGCGGGTCCGATGATTAAATTCCCGCGGGGACTTCAAATCTGAAACGGACTCTGACGCGCTGCGAATGCGGGAGACTTCCTGTCTAAGGAAGTCCTTTCGGAATCCTTCTCCCGATAAGAACAATCAACGCTAAATCAGGGAAGCTTGGAGCCCGTCCCGCCCAGAGATCGGATCAAACTTCTTCTATATGATCTCCAATCGGATGCTACCATGGCCTTATGGTTGTCCTTATAAAAGGAAAACCCCCCCCCCCCCCCCCCCCCCAATATCCTTAGTCTCACTTTATTTACAGAATAGCTTAAACTAGAATAAGAAGAATTACACTGCACTATTCTAAGTGATTTGACAGAAATAAGTAGAATAAGGAGATGAAATAAAGCGTGAAATTGAGAGAATTGAGAGAATTATAAAGAGTTCATGCTCTTTCCTCTCTTTGATTCTATCTTGACTTAGGCATCGGAGAGGGTTCCCTCGGAACTCAACTGGGACCTCCTATGACCTAGTGTCTCAGCAATAAATTTTTTGTGATTTAGAAGAGTCTCAGCCGCTTGATCTTAATCAGATGAATCTTCAACCCAACAGATTGTGTTATAGTATTAGTTTTGTTATTAATACTTTTGATGTTTATAAAATATTTATATTGAAAATGATATTAAAAGGATGTGGAGAAGTGACCGAAGAGGAAAGAGAGCGTTAAGAGTGGAGGAGAGAGTTAAGAGAGAGAAGAGCAAGTCCCACGGCTCTCATAGAACTAAATTGTATCACCTTTTAGATAAGATTAAATTTATATTAATTTTATTATGATAATATATTTGACTAATATATCAATATCAAAATTGATAGAATATAACCAAGCACTCAATACTAATATTTCTTGCAATATCAAAATTGATATTGATAAATTGACATTGGTAGAATTATTCTTTTTTTTTTTGGGAAGGGCACAGTGGCCAAGTATTTATAATATATATTCAAGCGACCGGAATTCCAATTTGAGTGGAATTCGAGAAATCCTCTAGTGTATGGAGATAAATCCTAGCAGGTTGAAAGGTACGTCTAATTAGGCAAGAATTCCAAGTCGAACTGATTTCCGGAAAAGTAATCTCACAGACCAGAGATAAATATCCAACATCATGTAACAGATTACATGGCTAGAGAGTTTTTGGCTTCAACCAGATTCGAACCTACGACCTCTCATGAGGGAAGCAGGTGTGAAACAAACTACCCTAGCAGCTGCCCACACATTGGTAGAATTATTCAATACAATAACAGAACTGTGTATTAGATATCATTGTAATTCTTCTTGAGTAAAAAAGCTCTCATCGATGTGCTATATAAAACTAAGTATGGCTCTCATTTGAAGTTGAAAAAAATATCCCATGACCGATTGCAATTAACTTTATATTATTTCCATATTAATTGAAAACTAATCTATATTCTAAGTAAAAAACCACAAGAGCTAATATTTAGTGAAATCTCTAAAACTTGGCAAAATGTAACAAACTAACAACAATATTCTCCTTTTATAGTGGGTGAGGAATCGCATCTTTTTGATCCCTATATCTCTACCTACAAAAATTAAAAATGAAATCTGATATTTTTCTTTAAATTTAATGACCCTTCACGTTTGGGTTTTGACCCTTGCGGACATGGAGAGGCACCTATGTCCTCTCTCCAAAAGATGCCACAAAGTCGGCCAAAAGAAAGAGCGCTGACAGCAGCAGTGACGTCAGTTTTTAATAATAATTAGAAGTCACTTTCAATCTTTATATTTAATTAAATCGCTTTTTTAAGATAACACGTTACCTATTAAGTTTTTAATAATCAACCATCAGTACGAATAATAATAATAATTAAAGCAACAAAAACGTTAACATCATAGTGAAGTGAAGTGGAGGACCTCCATTATTTCGAAACTGCTATTTGTTATAATAATGTTGTAATAATTGATCACGATTTATTGGCGAAACGAGAAGCAACAGAAACGACAAGCACACATATCCACGGCGGCCCCACGGCGGCACTAGGGGTGTCAATGGGCTGGTCCCAGCCTGGCGCACAATAACCCAGCCCGGCCCGCTACCTTAATTTGACCCGGTCCAACCCAGACCGCTAAGAGTTGCTAGGCCCGTGGGAACCCACCCGGCCCATCCCCCATCTTCCCCCTGCGCACGAACTTGACGGTGCTGTCGCTGGGTGCTGGCCGAACGGAGCAACACCAGCCCGCAGCACTAGCACTGACGCTCTGCTGCATCCGCCGCAGGCGGCCATCGACCGTCCCGCGCCGCCCCAGCCGTCAAACTCCCGCCGCGAGCTCGTCGGGCTGCTCCCGCCGCCGACTGTCCCGCGCCGCCCAAGACATGGACGGGAGGTCGTCGTCTCCATAGCTGGTCACCACGTGCGCAAAATGGCGAACCCTGTCGGAATCTTGCCTTCCAACAGCTCCTCACCGGGAATCACACAATAGTCTTGGGAGACGGATGCGGCTAGATCCGGCTAGATCTTACCTTCCAGCAACTTTACCAGTCTACCCCTGACCTTGTCGAATTGGTAGCCGGCTTTGAGTTTGTCAAAGAAATAACTCCATACCTGCGAGTTGTAGAACGAGTGATCATTTGTTCGATCCCACCCTCGGTGTAGGAAGGCAGTGTTGGTGGTGTACTCGTCAAGCACGTCCTCGGCGTCCCAGACGGCATCCCGCACTTGTCCTAGCTAGCTTCTAGTTCTATCAGCATGCGGGTAGCCCTTCTCTTGTGCATCAGCAAGCAGGCACCGGATGGCCTCCAGACAGATCGGAGCCCCTCCCTCTCGGCCTTGATGTCCCGGAGCAGCTACATTTGTTCCCCGTCGCAAAGCTCGACACCCTGGACGTGCTCATCGGGCTACTTCAGGAGGACGACAAAAACGCCGTCTTGGTGGTGGAGGGTGTCCCGCTACTAAACCACCATTGATGGCGTCGCCTCCAAGAACCCCACCGTTGCCGGGGTAATTGTGAGCTCAGTCTTGGGAGGAAGAAGAGAGGGGCTCACGCCCGAGTTGACTCATCTCTGGCCCAAGTTAGCCCGTGGGCTGCAAAGCCTTGGCCCGAGTTAGCCCGTAGGCCTAAATTGAGACCCGAATCTGAGCTCGCCCTTGACCCAACCCGTGAGTCTGCAGGCCAACCCGGCCCATTGATAGCCCTACACGGCGCCTTCGCTGGGAGTGGTCCCCTTCCTCATGGGGGACCACTGACGCAAAGCGTGTTAGTTCGCTCCTAGCAGCCCAGTAAGAGTGATGTGGCGTCGTGGCGATAGGGTTGTCAACGGATCCGGATAATATCTAACTCCGATTCGTATCCGCATCCGATTAGTCGAATATTTATCCGATTAAGACATTCGGTGGACATATCCGAATATCCGTTTAATTATCCGATTAACATTTGAAACGGAAACGAAAAATAGATATCCGCTCCGATTATTATCCGACTGATTATATATTTTAATAAGTTATTTTAATTTTAATAATATTTATATAGTTAAATAAATGATAATTCAATATTTGAAGTATGCTTAAGACATGTTGAACGATAATAATGAAGTTTCTTGTGATTTGTTTTTTTTTATTTTTAGTGGTTTAACTAACTTAGATAAGTTATTTAAGCATTTGTTATTATCTAAGGTATATTTAATACAATATTCAAATTATTTAAATTTATCTAGATATTTATAACTTGAACATGTATTAATTTAAATCTATGATATTCGGAGACTATGCAATTTTTTTTTTTTACAAGTCATTAAATTACAAGACAAAGTTGAAATATTTAAGTATTCTAATTATTATCCGAATTTGAATACTATCCGGCGAAATCGAATTCGGATAGAAAATTTTATTATCTGCCAGATAGTATCTGAAGTCGGATATTCGGATAATATTAAACGGAGCGGAGTAGGATACTGTGGTATAGCTCCGCTCCGTTGACAGCCCTAGGAGCTTCATTTGCAGGTACATTGAACTTGGACACTGGTGCTATCCGCTCTATAAAAGGGCAGATTTCCCGCTCCGCTACCACAGGATCCGCAAACGAGTCCGTTAATCCCACAACCGGAGTAACCGACCCAACCCGTTTGTTCTGGTTCCCTTTTCTAGCTCGGTGCTCTCGTCTCGTCTTGTGGAGATCCACCAAGGAGGAGGAGGAGGAGATGGCTCCGGGGATGGCCGTGGCGTCTCGCGGGAGCCTGCAGCCACTGGAGAAGGTGAGTGCAGCGGCGGCGGAGGATCAGGTGAGGCGGAGGAACAGGGAGCTGGAGGAGGAGCTGCGGCAGAGCAGGGAGAGAGAGGAGGCGGCGCGGAGGGAGCTGGAGCGGACGCGGGAGCGGCTGCAGGTGGCGGAGGAGGCGGAGGAGCGGCTGTGCGCGCAGCTGGGGGAGCTGGAGGCGGAGGCGGTGACGCAGGCCCGCGCCTATCTCCTCCACATCCAGTCCCTCACCGACCAGCTCTCCCGCGCCCAGCCTGCCGCCGCCGCCGTCCGCGGCACTCGTAGCGTAGCCGGAGGAATAAGATTTTAAAAATACTAAATAATAATTACGTACTACAAAATAAAGATTGCATTATGAATGGAAGTAGGTTTTTGTATGACGATGTACATAATGGAGGAGGAAAGGAGACAATATATGATGCTTTTTTTCTCATTATTTTCTCCTCATCCTTATATATCTATTTTTCCTTTTTTTAAAAAAAAATCTGGCTCTGCATGTACGCATTTTGATGACGGGAGATTTTATTATGGTTCTTTGCCCTTTGTCCATCTTGTCTGAAAATGTTAATTTGAAGATTATTCTTATCTTTTTATTGAGAAAGAGAATTATTCTTATCTTTTTATTTAGAAAGGAACATAAGATAACTACATATGTTTATATCTTGGGTAGTATTTGTTGCGCCGCTAACAGTGCAATGCTAGATCGGACGGCTGCAGTAGCACTTTTTTTTTACATTTTTAAGTTTTTAAATTTTGTTAGGTTGGCCTCACTATGACCGACACTTTTTGTACAAGCCGATCTCCTATTGGATGACCTCAAAAAATTTGAAAAATTAAAAATCAAACTATCATTAGGTCGACTTTTTTTTCTTAGATCTTTTGAGTTGTTCGATGAGAGATGGTTTGTACGGTCCTGTCGACCATGGCGGGAGGGACCTGAAAAAATTTCAAAAGTTAAAAATTAAAAGATTGGGCCACATCGCGTGCAGTGCGCGGTGCAACAAATATTACTCTTATATCTTTAGCCAGATAGCATAATTGAGGAGAATAAACTTTTTTTATTCTCATTATAAGTCAAATTCTAATTTGATAAGAGGGATCTAATATTCCGACCAAGAATAACTTATTCTCAAAATAAATTGATATTCTACCCTATTATCCAAAGAAAACACTTTTTATTTTAAAATAAGTAATCTGCTATCAAAATAAAGCTTAAAGTTTATCAGATAGTATAATATTTTATAGAAAATTGTTGATTAAAAATGATTACTTGATCAGTGGGGATTGGGGACAATTTAAGAACATTAATTTGAACCCTAAGACATGCAATGGCCTGAACTGATCTTCTGAATCCAAGTCCATATAGAATCCAAGTCCATAGTGTAATCATTACAAGAAATGATATTACTAACAACGTATTATTGGCGATGGCTCCAAGAAGTCGTCACCATTCAACCTATCAGCAATTACTATTTTTAGCGACAGGTGTGGATATTTGTCGCCACTAAAACTTGTAGCATCGGCTACTACTGTCGTCACTAGTTGTAAATTAGTGAAATAGTAGAGTCGGGATCTACTTGTTACTATAAAATAAAGGTGACGGTAACACTGGTTAATAGTGAACCTCCGTCACCATTGGTTAATAGCGATGGCTAAAAAATTCTCAAGATCACAATTTATTATGAAAATTAATTAAAAATAGTTATCATTATAATTTTTATATATTATCTCTAAAATGTGGTAAAGTAAGTGAAATGATTCAAGAAAAATGGTAATAAAAAAGTGACTTAATTTTTATGTACTTTATGTTAGCTCATATGTTTTAAGCTATGCAATTGTATCCGTGTATGTGTCACTAAGTCTTATTTGTTTGTCTTGGTATGAATATGTTTTTGTGGATTACAAAATGTATTTCATCTCATATTTCATCTTGTTATTAGTGTCTATATAAGTGTGATTATGTCTTGTAAAACATTTATATTCATGAATCATCAATTTACAGTAAACATATATAATTTATATATGAAGCACAAGCATGTAAATAACTAAATATAGTAATTTATATATATGAAGCACCATTCATGTAAATAAGTAAATGTAGTACTTTCTCTCTCCTACTCGCTTTATATTTTAAAATTATTCATTTTAAATATGAAGTACTATGCGTGTAATAACCAAATCTTTACACAAATATGTTATTTTATTCTTTTGGAAAAAAGTCTATATCTATTTATATTAATTAATGATATTAGAATTATTGTTGACAAAGATAAATATTTAGCAATATTAGATAAGTTAGTCATACTACTACATAATATTATTATATATGTTATATTAATAACAACATATTAATAATGTAAATATTAATCATGAACTATTGTCTTAAGTTGAAGATTTCATATGACACCTAAATAAGAATAATATTTATACTTACATATCTGTAGTATAGTGATCATTTTTATAATAGATAATATAAAATAATTAAAAATAATAACATTTAAGTTAGTTATGTTATATCAATAACACATGTTACTTAAATAATATTTATATTAATAACATATGTTAAGTAAATAAAAAGTAGATATTGGAGAAATAGTATTTAAGATGGGTATAGTTGTCACTACTATATTAATTGCGACGATTGTGAGCCATCGCCGTTAGTCTCGAAATTTAACCCCCTTCCCCCATTTCACATTTATCCTAATTTCTAACCCTTTACCCCTTTCGCCCCTGGTCTCTGATCCTCCGCTACCTACCTCTGATCCATCCCCAGTGTCGTCCTCTGCCCTCTACCTCTAGTAAGCCATTGCTGCCCTCCTCCACCACCAATGGTCCGTGCTGCCACCTACTCCCCCTTCCCCCCAGTGGCCCCCGCACCCCTCCTCCTCCTCCCCCAAACCCGACACCTCCCTCCTCCCTGATTTAGCCTCCTCCATCCCCACACCCACAATTGCCCTCCCCTACCACCGGCGGGCCCGCCGCCACCCTCCCCCCACACCCGATGCGTAGACACACATACACACTGGTCTTTCTCTCTCCAACACACACACATACACGACACACACTCTCTCACACACACAGAGGTCTATTTTTCTCTTTCTCGCTCTCACATAGACATACACTCGACATACAGATAAAGGTTCTCTCTCTCTCTCTCTCGTTCTCTCTCTCCTCTCTCTCTCTCTCACACACACACACTTGACACACACATAGGTTCTCTCTCTCTCTCTCACGTGCACACACACGCATACACACACACGCATCCTGACGCACACACACACACTTTCTCACACATGTTCTCTCTCTCTCTCTCTTTATCTCTCTTGCACACACATACACACACTTTTGACACATACACACTCTCTCACACATACTTTGTCTCTCACACACCTCTTTCTCTCTCCCAGGTTCTCTCTCTCTCATAGCGACACCCGACACTTAACACACTCTCTCTCTCTCTCTATCACACACAAAAAATGTTATTTATTTATGTATTATATGTTTTTGTTAATGTGCAGGCTCGAGCAACAGGGCGACCATTATGGTCGTTTGGGTTTCTATTGGCTGCAAAGGCAAGGACCACTTTCCATTAGTGTTAAGCGTAGTTTAAGTTTATTGTGAGGTACATGTTATGTGCTAATAGTATTTGATGGGGGAAAATCCGACTAGGCCCAACAACTGGGTCTAATCCCGATTCTCGCGTGGGCCAGGCTACCATCCTCCGATCTCGGCAGCCCACATTCGTACTGAGCCGAAATAGACTCGGCCCGTTCATCAAATCCGAGAATTCACTGAGCCTTGGCGTCCCAATGGGCCGAATGGACCGAGATGGGTCCAGCCCACTCGATAAGACGAGTAGGGGCTATTCTGTCGCGGCCCTATCGCTGACTGGGCCGAAGTAGGTTCGGCTCACTTAACCAGTTGGATAAACACCGACAACCCACAAGCAGAGGGTATCACCGACATTTCATCTCAAACAATTAAGAATAGTCCTACATCGCCCGCCACAGAAAAGGAACCCTCATTTCCCACTATAAAAGGAGCACTATTCATTACAGAAAAGGTACACAACAAGCTATTAAACTTATATCTTCCCCTAATATTAAGTCTTCCATCTGTGACTGACTTAACCATCGGAGGGTTCTCTCGGGCTGCAACCCGGGACCCTGCTGACGATTTCTTCTCTGTAGAAGGAAGGCCCTTCGTCTCCGACTCCCCCTCGGCTCTGGATCCTCTTGGCTCTCAATCATCAACTGACATTCGGATTCTGCGCCCGGAATCCAATAGTGATAGCCTCGGCTACATCACTTAGCACCGCCTATGGGAAAGAAGCAGCCATGTCTCATCGACCAGTGATGAGACGATCCGGCCAAGATGAAACGGAGGTGAGGGCGACTTCTACCCATTCGCTCCTTCATACTGAAGGAGTCCCAACCAGTCTTCCACAGGGATCGGCCCTCCCGGTGATACTTGAGCCCGTCGTTCCCCGGAACGACTGAGTGGAATAACTCTTGCAGTAGGTGGCCACGTTCGCGGCTACCGTCACCTCTCTTGCCCCGTTACACGACATCGTCTCGGCCATCGCCTAGCACATGGGTCTGTTGGGTCAATCGGCAAGGCCGGTACCATCCCGGCCGCAGTATTGTCCAGCCGTTTAGCCTGCAAAGGGGTAGGCCGGACCTTCACGGGCGTCCCCTCATGAAGGAGTTTCGACTCACAGCGAACCATATGGGCCGCAAGGCTGAGGTCCGCGTACTAGTCACCTGCTGACGGAGCCAGACAATGCTTCGTCCGGCACCCATCCCACCGAGGTCGAAGGATGCTCAGCCGCCACTACTGCAATCCCAGAGCTGGATCGGAGATTGACCGAAATGAGGAAGGAGATGCAACAGATGGTGTCCCGGCCATATGGAGCACCTCTCGCCAGCACAATTCTAGATCAAACCCCCTTCTCCCCTGAAATTCTAACCACTGAGGTACCTTCCAACTTCAAGCTGCCAAAGGGCCCTTTATACGATGGTATGACAGACCCAGTCAGCCATTTTCAAAGATTTAATTCCTACCTATCTGTCTGAGGGGTCCTTGAGGCAGTTCACTGCTGTCTTTTTCCCCTCACCCTTGAGAAAATAGCCTTCACCTGGTTTGAAATCTTGGCACCTAATTCTACCCACTCATTGGTCTTACTGGGCCAATTGTTTATTGACCAATTCTATGATGCCACTTGGCAATGTAAAACTTCAGCCAGTTTGCTTGCCATCCGACAAGAACCAGCCGAGACTCTTCAGGAGTATTTCACTAGGTTTCGGACCGAAGCAACCCAGATTCCAAATCTGGATAGCTCAATCGCAGTTTCGGCCGTGATCAGCGGCTGCACGGATGAAGGGCTTCTTAGCTCTATTGGGAAACGGCATCCTCTCACCTTTCAGGACCTAGTGGTCCGGGCTCACAAATACATCAATCGGGAAGCCCTGATAATGTCCAAGGGCAAGAGCGCCGCCGAAGCAGTATCGGCTACCGTCATACCAGCAGTGCGTCCGCGCGCCGAAGATCAAGAATCCTCTCACAAGAGATACATGAGACAAGAAGACTAGGGCCGAGACAGGCGCCGCGCTCCGCAGCAACAGTACCTGCTGCTACCAGCTCCTCCCTCCCGGATGCTCATGGAGGTAAAAGGCATGCTTCGCCAGCCGGAGTGCATCAAAACAGATCCCCGTCGAAGGGACTCCCAGAAATACTGTGAATATCATTGGGAGATGGGGCATTCAACAGACGAATGCCGACACCTTCAAGAAGAGATTGATCGCCTCATCCGGGAAGGCCGCCTGCCGCAATATAATCAGGTGTGACCACAGCAGCAGCAAGGCCAAGACCCTTTAGCAGCACCTAAGCAACCCCAGCTTCTGGCTAAACAAACACCATCTCAGCCGAAAGTTGCCTCAACTACAGTGGATCGCACCAACGGCCTAGTGCCGGGTCCATCATGGTCATTTCCAGAGTACCGGGAGAGGGTTCTGTAAGCGCCAGGAACGTCCTCGCTGCTACTGTCTCCTTACGGGCGAGGGCTTCTTCGTTCGTCTTAGCACTGCGGCGATTTGGACCGGGTTAGGAATTGGAGTATGTGATCGCCAGGAGCATTACCTTACGGTCCCTGTGCTCCGCAGAATGGTGAGATTGATCGCGTTCTGATGGAGCGGGAGACGATGGGTTCCTCTTCTCTGCTTCCGGCCGGCCGAAGGGGGAGAGCTCGGTAGTCTACATGCAAGATGTGGTAAGGGCCTCTTGATCGTTCCAAATTGTGCGTCGTTAAACACTCATGAAAACGTTCAATCTAAATTTATCCAGCTCACTCAAATCAGATTCTGAAAATTAATAGTGGTAAGTCCGAGTCGATCTACAGGGAGTTAAATTTTTAACTTTGAAAACTTTGGAATTTAGTTATCTAAAAATTGGTGAAAATTTAAGTGAACTAATTACTTATTCAAACTAGAATTAAATTAACTAATGTTACCTAAAATATAATTACTTAAATTAAACAAAACTTTTTTTTTCTTTTCTTTTTCCGAAATTAAACACAAGCATATATGGAAAATAAGCACAACTAAAAAAAAATAACAAAGAAACTATTATTTAACTATGTGTAAAACATGAATTATCTAAAAATTATGAAACAAATTACACACTTTATGTTTTAATTAAACTAAATAACTAAACATCAAATAATAACTAATTAATCCTAAACAATTAAACTAACACTATACTAATTGGGGAGAGAAAGAATAGATTAAAATAACAATCTGTGGGGGCTGCCGACTGGTGCAGTGGAACTTGAAGGGGTGCTGGCTGCTGGAAGCTTCAAGCATGCATGGCTGGTGCGTGGCTTTGCTGGCATGCATGCGTGGGAACTTGGCAATATCTTGCAGAGCCGCTGGGGGTGCGTGGAGAAGCAAAGGGGGCCTCTGCTGGTGCAGGCTTCAACGGGTGCCGGGCATGCGCATGGGCAGCTGGTGGCCTTGGCTGGTGGAACTGCTGGATGATGCGTGAAGAGACTTGGGAGCTGCACGTGCATGGGCTTCACCGCAGGTGCTGGAGGATGGTGAACGCAGCTGCTGAAGGTGAAGGTCCAGCGGGAACGCCTGCTGGTTCAGCTTGCATGCGACGCGTGGACAGGTGCTGAGGACCTTAAACGCCGACGTGCAGGCGTGGAGGAGCTTTGATGGCGCCGCTGAAGGTGCATGCGCTGGAGCTTGTTGCAGGTTGGCGCGTGGAAGACAGAAGGTGGTTGCTGGTTTCACCGCAGCGCTGGGTGCAACGTGTGGAGGGTAGGAAGAAGTTGCCGGTTGAGAGGAGGATATATCGAGAGAGAGAGAACAGAGGGAGAGAAGAGAGAGAGCTGTGGAGGAAGGAGAAGAGGGATAAAAACTGGAGAGAGAGATAGATAAAAACTAGAGAGAGAGAGGGAGTTTACGGCAGAGAAAGAGGAAATCTGAGCGGGTGAAGGAGAGAGGTTGCTGTGGAAGAGAGGAGAGGGATTCAGACTTTGGAAGGTTGAAGGCTGCTGGGAAAAATTGAGAAGAGGAAGAGACCGAGGGAGAAAGAGCCGAGAGTTGGAGAGGCTGCTGGAGAAAGAATATATAAGAGAGGAGAATCCGAGAGAGAGAGGGGGTGTGGGAGAGGTTGGAAGAGGAGAAGGAACGTGGGAGAAGCTTGGAGAGGAAGCAGGATTCGGATTTGGAGAGTTGAAGACTGCTAAAAAGAGAGAGAGGGTTTTAAAATAAAGAAAGGAAGGGATGTGGTTAGGAAATTGGAGAGAATGAAGGAAATAGAGGATTTTGGGAAACTCCAGAGAAAGAAGGAATCAGAGCAATATTAGGACATCAAATTATATTTTTACCCCTGCTTTAGTCGAATTTATTGAAATCCGAACACTAGACCTCCCCCAAATTTCCGAAAACTCCACCAGCTGCACTGTATCATCGGCATGTCCTGTTCACATAAAATAAATATAAATTAGCACATTATCATAAAAATATCATCATATTTATTTATTTCGTCTCGGTTTTGTCGAAAAACCGCAAATGCGCTATACTCCTTTAGTTACATGAAATGACGATGTTTTTAAGTCAGAATTTGACGAAATTGGTACCGTTGGACTTGGTACACAATTATCTATCATTTCATGCTATTTTGTAGATAAAAATATGAGTATGATGCATATGATTGTCCTTAAATGATCAATTTAACACTTTATCACACCCCCCAACTTACTCATTGCTAGTCCCTTAGCAATGCAAATAAGGAAAAGTTAGGACAAACAATGAATTATCATGCTTCATTTGTAGTATCTTTCACAAACAATTTAAGTGGTGGCCGATTGGTTAAGCTAAAAGTTTTCATATCCCACAATATTTTGATACACGACAGGTGATTGTGCATGAAAATTGACACGCTTAAAACTCGTTTCCGACCTCTCTGGTATATTCTTGCCTTTACTACCTTTTATATAAGACTACCTGGGGAGGAGAAGAGAATAAAAGATTTTCCGATCAGTCAGCGAGGACCGTTTTTCAGTTTCCGTCCCAACTCAGCACTTTCTACGACTTGGTCATATTTCTGGACTTTTTTAGCGTGGCTTTTTCATTTCATTGTACTTTTTCTTTTGAGAGTGCGTACTTTTTGCCACTCTCTTTGAATTGCCTGAGGGGAGGTGCGTACTTTTTGCCACTACCTTCATTTAGCTCTTTTAACGTCTTCTATTACCTTTAGTGTTTACAGCTGTCCATTTTAAATGACCGCCTCTTTTAGAGTGCTGAGTGGGACAGTCCCCTATTACGGATCCTACACATTCCTTTCGTTCAACTCAAAAGAAAAATTAGACTAAGTAGTCTTATCCTTGAGGTTAATTCTAGCAATTCGATACTTTTAAGACCTTTCATTTATTCTAAGTTGCCGTGTGTGTGTGAAAATCATCCTGCCGTAGATTTTTGTAAAGTGAGATATTTAAACTTTGAAGGTTCTTTAACCAATGTGACAAAAAAAAAAAACTGATTTGTTTAAGATTTACTTAATGAAACATGATTTTCATAGGATGTGAAAAGAAGTTTTTGAAAGAAATTTTAAAAATTTGACCATTTTTCAGTGAAAGATATCAGCTTTCTTCAAAACAAAATTCAATAAATCCATATCAAATTGATTGTCCCACCCCCCAACTTGATTGACATTGTCCTCAATAGCATAAAAGATATGAAAAACATGTTAGCCAGAAGAGAATTTGTGAAGGAGTGAAACAACCTGTAATGAAGAGGATGCGACATACCCACGGCGATTGCTGCTCAGGGACCTAAAAGGAAAAGAAATACAAAAACTGAAGGAAAATATTGGGTTGCCTCCCAACAAGTGCTAAGTTTATCGTCTTTAGCCAGACGGAGGTTCAGTTAATGTGGATCACTCAATTCTATGGATTCAGGTGGCTCATTTTGAAGATTTTCAATGAATGGTTTCAACCGTTGACTATTAACAGTAAAAGTGTTCCCCCTCTTGGGATTCAGAATTTTAACAGCTCCATGATCGAAGGCTTTAACGACCACAAATGGTCCATCCCATCGGGATTTCAGTTTTCCTGGAAATAAGCGGAGCCTAGAGTTAAATAGCCAAACTTTCTGATTTAGAAGAAATGATTCTCTCACAATATGTTTATCATGAAAAGCTTTAGTTTTGCCTTTATAAATCTTTGAATTTTCATAGGCCTCGTTGCGCAACTCTTCTAGCTCACTCAGTTGTAAGGTTCGGTGGGAACCAGCTTGGGCTAGGTGCAGATTGACTTGTTTGATGGCTCAATAAGTCCTATGTTCCAATTCCACCGGAAGGTGGCACGCTTTTCCAAAAACCAGGCGATAAGGAGACATGCCAATAGGAGTTTTGTAAGCGGTCCGATAGGCCCATAAAGCATCATCCAATCTTTCAGACCAATCTTTTCTATCGGGCCTAACGGACTTTTGCAGAATATTCTTAATCTCTCTATTGGAAACTTCCACTTGGCCACTGGTTTGGGGATGATAAGGGGTAGCTACTTTGTGATTAATCCTATATTTCTTAAGCAAAGTCTGAAACTGGTACTTCGTTAAGTGCGTTCCCCCATCACTTATGATAGCTTTAGGCCACCCGAATCGAGAAAAGATATTCTTCTGAATGAATTTAATGACCACTTTATGATCATTGGCTCGGGTGGCTACTGCTTCAATCCATTTTGAGACATAATCCACCGCTACCAGAATATATGCATGTCCAAAAGAGGGTGGAAAAGGTCCCATAAAGTCAATTCCCCAAACATCAAAGACTTCAACCACCAAGATTGGGTTGAGTGGCATCATATCCCTTCTCGCCATATTTCCTACGGCCTGACATCGGATGCAAGTTTTGCTAAATTCATAGGCATCTTTGAAAAGTGTGGGCCAGTAAAAACCACTTTGCAGGACTTTGGCTGCAGTTTTCTTTCCTGAGAAATGGCCCCCACAAACTAGATTATGGCAGAAGTTGAGAACACTCTGTTGTTCTTCTTCAGGAACACATCGCCTAATGATTTGATCAGGACAAAATTTGAATAATTCAGGATCCTCCCAGAAATAAAATTTTTCCTGAGAAAAGAATTTGTCCTTTTCACTTTTAGTCCATCCTTCCGGAAGCTGATTAGTCACCTTGTAATTGACAATATGAGCATACCAAGGTGCAACAGTGTGAGAAATGGTCAGTAGATGCTCATCAGGAAAGGAATCATTAATTGGTGTACTTTCAGAGATCGGAATTTGGGATAGGTGGTCAGCTACCACATTCTCAGAACTCTTCTTCCAAATCAAATTCCTGAAGGAGTAAGATTCATCTAATAAGCCTAGGCTTTGCATCCTTCTTGGTCAACAGGTATTTCAGAGGTGAGTGATCAGAATAGATTATGACTTTTGCCCCTATAAGATAAGATCTGAATTTTTCTAGGGCAAAAACCACAGCTAATAATTCCTTTTCTGTGGTGGTATAATTCATTTGAGCATCGGCAAGGGTGCGAGTTGCATAATAGATCACCACGGGACACTTGTTGATTCTTTGTCCCAAAACCGCACCGATAGCATAATCAGAGGCATCACACATGATTTGGAAGGGTAAAGACCAATCTGGAGATTGAAGAATCGGGGCTTTGGTCAAAGATTCCTTCAGAGAATTAAATGCCTTGATGCAAGATTCGTCCATTTGGAACGGGACATCCTTAGCTAAGAGGAGAGTTAGAGGCCGAGCAATTTGAGAGAAATTGTGGATAAACCGGCGATAGAAACCGGCATGGCCAAGGAATGAACGGATCTGTCTGACCGAGGTAGGAGCAGGAAGATTGGATATGAGATCGATCTTAGCTTTATCTACCTCTATCCCCCTTTCAGACACAATGTGGCCTAGAACAATGCCCTCTCGAACCATAAAGTGGCTCTTTTCCCAGCTGAGTATCAGATTGGTGTCTATGCATCTTGCTAGCACCTGTTTAAGATTTTCCAAGCAATTTTCAAAAGAATCCCCGAAGATTGAGAAATCATCCATGAAAATTTCGAGGAATTCTCCCATCATATCGGAGAATATAGCCATCATGCACCGTTGAAATGTGGCTGGTACGTCGCATAATCCAAATGGCATTCTCCTAAAAGCAAACGTGCCATAAGGGCACGTAAAGGTGGTTTTTTCTTGATCTTCCGAGTAAATAGCCATTTGATTGTACCCGGAGTACCCATCTAAGAAGCAGAAGTACTTCTTGCCTGATAACTTTTCCTGAATCTGATCCATGAATGGGAGTGGGAAGTGATCCTTCTTAGTCATGAGATTCAGTTTTCGGTAATCAATGCATACTCTCCATCCCGTGGTGGGCCTAGTGGGTACCTCTTCTCCATGATCATTCTTGATAACTGTTAATCCAGATTTCTTGGGTACCACTTGAGTTGGGCTGACCCATTTACTGTCTGATATGGGGTAGATGATACCTGCATCAAGCCATTTCACAACTTCCTTTTTCACCACTTCTTTCATATTGGGATTAAGCCGCCTTTGCATCTCCCGACTGGGCTTAGAATTCTCTTCTATATAGATGTGATGCATGCAAATGGACGGGTTAATTCCCTTTAAATCTGCCACCGACCAACCAATGGCACCCTTGTGGTCTTTGAGGACCTCGGTTAATTGGGCCTCCTGCGGCGATGTGAGATTTGCCGCAATGATGACCGGGAGAGTTTGGTCCGGGCCCAAAAAGATATACTTGAGAGACTCAGGTAATGGTTTGAGTTCAAGCTCAGGAGGGTCCTCTAAGGATGGCAAAGCGGGCTCAGATTGTAAGGCTAGTAAAGGTTCAACCTTGGGCCAAGATGTTAATGGGCCGGACGAATCCTTTAAAATATTGGCTTCCTCCAAAAGGTCATATGTGGACATCTCATTTTCTTCAACCAGATGATCCAAGATATCAATGGTATGGCATTTTTTTTCATGATCTGGGTATTGAGATGCTTTGAAGACATTAATTTGGACCTTTTGACCCTCAAATGAAATGTCCATTATGCCAGTTTCACAATTTATATTAGCTTTGGCAGTAGCTAAGAATGGACGACCTAGGATGATCGGAGTGTGAATGAGTTCCTCAGGTAATGCCATATCCAGAATAAGAAAATCCACGGGAAAATAGCAATCATGAACCTTCACAATAACATCCTCAATTAATCCCCGTGGAGTCTTCACAGACCTATCAGCCAACTGCAAGATGATGGGTGTGGGCTTTAATTCCCCAATATCAAATTTTTCATAAATGGCTGTTGGCAAAAGATTAACACTAGCACCTAAATCCAATAAAGCTCTATCAAATGTAACTGCAGCTAAGTCACATGAGATTAGAGGTGCTCCAAGATCCTTTAACTTCTTGGGTAAATGATTCATCACAATCGCACTAACATCTTCTGAAAGCCGAACATTTTCGGGTGCCATTCTAGATTCTCTTCGTGGAGTGCATAATTCATTGAGAAACTTAGCATAAGCTGGCACATGCTTGATGGCATCGAGGAGTGGAATATTAATTTGGACTTGTTTGAATAAATCCAACAACTCCTCATTCTGGGCCAATTTCTTCCTAGCATTGGGCTTAGCTAACAAGGCATTAGGAAATGGCACCCTAGGTTGATAAGAACTTGGGCCTTCATCTATCTTCCCTTTTCCTTTCATATCCTCCTCCAATTTCTGTATGTTGGGTTCAGTCTCACTATCACTTTCAATTTCATGAGGCCTGATAAAGTGTTAAATTGATCATTTAAGGGCAACCATATGCATCATACTCATGTTTTTATCTGCAAAATAGCATGAAATGATAGATAATTGTGTAACAAGTCCAACGGTACCAATTTCATCAAATTCTGACTTAAAAACATCGTCATTTCATGTGATCAAAGGAGTGTAGCGCATTTGCGGTTTTTCGACAAAACCGAGACGAAATGAATAAATATGATGATATTTTTATGATAATGCGCTAAATTATATTTATTTGATATGAACAGGACATGCCGAGGATGCAGTGCAGCTGGAGGAGTTTCCGGAAATTTGGGAGTGATCCGGTGTGCGGATTTCAACTAAAACAGGGGTAAAAATACAAATTGACTCCTTCTCCCACTGGAGTTTCCCAAAACCCACTATTTCCCTCTGTCTCTCCGATTTCCTAAACACATCCTTTCCTTTATTTAAAAAAAAAAAAAAACTCTCTCTCTCTTCTCGTTTTAGAAAGTCGAATCCTATTCCAATTTCCTCTTCCAAATCCTGTCCCTTTTCCAAGTCTCCCACATATCCTCCTCCTTGTCCAACTCAAACCCAGCACCTCTCCTCCTCCTCCTCTCTATAAATTCCCACAAATTCCTCTCAACCAGGGCTCTCCCCTACGTTTTGTTTTTTTTTCCAGTTTTAATTCCTAGTCGGTTTTCCCTCTCTCTTCTATTTCCTCTCCCTCTCCACGGTTCTCTCTCTCTGGGCCTCTCCGTTTGTTTCTCTCGGTTATCTCTCCCTCCACAGCCCTCTCTCTTTCTCTCAAGCTCCTCCAAGTAGCTCCTGCTGCAACCAGTTCCCAGCAACTCCTCCTACTTCCAGCGGCACCAACAGCAACAAGCTTCTTCCTCCAGCTGCAGCGAAGCCTCTTCAACCAACGTGCAGCATCTCCCTGCAACTCCACGACCTGCAGGCATGTATGCACATGCCGGCGAGCCACCTCCAGCTGAAGCCCAACGCTGCAGTCCAGCCACGTCCGTGCAAGAAGCTGCAGTGTAGCACGCACGTCCAGCAGCATCTCTGCACCTTCTCCACGTGCCGGCCACCCTCCAGCGGCAGCAAACGCAGCCAGCAGCGCATGCATCTTCTCCACCCTGCTTGCAAGCCTTCCCAACGCATCACCAAGCTGTCCACCTTCTTCCAGCAGCAACGTGCAGCATCCTCCCTCATCCAACGCGGCAGCAGCAGCTTCCTCCAACACAGCCGTAGCACACCAACCAGCAGCAACCCCTTCCTGTTCTCCACGTTGCAAAGCCAACAGCAGCACCTCCCACGCAGCAGCTTCCAAGGCTCTTCAACGCAGCTCCAGCCACCAGCTCCAGCCACCAGCACCAGCACCAACACCAGCCGGCAGCATCCACCACCACCTGCCAGCAGCAGCTTGCTTCCCAGCAGTGGTCCACTGCGCCACCCCCCTTTTCCTAGTGGACCACTGCACCGGCAGACCCACAGATTTTGTTGTGTTGCCCTTTTTATTTCCCCCATTAGCATAGTCTTTGTTCTTTAATTAGGGGTAGTGTTAGTATTATTTAGTTAGTTTTTGGTTATTTAATTAAGAATAGCTCTTGAATAGTTGTTGTGTAATTAATTATTAGTTGATAATTAGGTTATTTGATTCATGACAATTAATGATTTATACATTTAATAGTTTGTCTTTGATGTTGTAATTTTCTTTGTCGTGCTCATTTCTTAATTGCGTTTGTGTTTAATTTCTGAAAAAAAGAAAACATAGAAAAAGATTTGTTTACTTTATATAATTATATTTTTAGGTAATATTAGTTAATTTAGTTTTAGTTTAATTAAGTAATTAGTTTATTTCAAATTCTCACTTATTTTTAGATTAACTAAAGTCCAAAGTTTTCAAAATTAGAATCTTAACTCCCTGTGGATCGACTCGGACTCACCGCTATTAAATTTCCAAATTTTGATTTGAGTGAGCCGGATAAATTTAGATTGAACGTTTTCATGTGTTTAACGACGCACAATTCGAAACGATCAATTTTTGGCGCCGTTGCCGGGGAGTTAGATTTTTAATTTTGATTATCTTGGATTTAGTGTAATTAGTCTCTAACTAACCTTATTTTTCTTATTTTTGCAGGTAAATTGAAAAAAGAAAAAGAAAAAAAGAAAAGGAAAGCGAAATCATGGTCAGTGTGTTCCAACTTTCTATGTTTCAATTTCCTTACTTTAGTTAGTTTCCTTTTTTTTTGTAGTTTCTAGTTTAGATAGGTTTCCATTAACTAAAAAAAAAGAAACAAAAAGAGGAACATCCAAATTTAAAAACTTTCATTGCCAAGATTAGAAACTTTCCATGCTAGGCATTCATCATCTTAGGAAAGCATAGTTAGTTTCCTTTCACAGTTATTTCCATAAATTGTTGAAGATTGCGGGGGAAAGGTACGTGTTTCAATTTTTAGCAAGTCATTCATGATTGCATCAACACACCTTGCATTGATTTGTTGCCTTGTATTGCATCCAAAAAAAGACAGTAAGGGCAGCAACTTTAACCACATAAGGTAGGGATTTGATCACCCTTCCTTAGCCCACAAATCACTTTCCTTGCGTTAGCATTTCCTAATCCAACTAAAAGCAAGTCGAAAGAGAATCTAGGGTTTACACCGTGAGTGGTTTAAATCTCGAGTTGCCTCCACTTTTGGAAACGGTGTCTAGGCTAGAGGTAAAAAGGCAAACGTCTAAGCGGGAAAGTGGTTCTCTAATTAGGTCCCTACGAAAGTAGGGGGAGCCTCCCACTACTCCACCTCTTACCTGGCCGTTGACTGATTGTGGTTGTGACTCGAGGTGGACTCCATCCACCTTGTAAGAAAATTCACATAGAGAGTCTAGGTTAACATTAGATCATTAGGATAATTTGTTTGTCAACATTGATTGCATTTAGAAAAAAAAGAAAAAAAAAAAAAAAGAAATAGAAAACAAAATCCTCTCTCCATAAGTCCTAGTGCATGCAAGGTAGGAGATCTCAAAATCCTAACCTTCTAGGACCACTTGCTGAAATAGAAAGAATCATACATCAAAGAAATCCACCACAAGATCCAATGGCCGATAATCAGGACCCACCAAAGCAAATGAAGGACTATTTCATTCCAAATCGATATCAACCTTCATCTTGTATTCATCTTCCTCAGAATCCAGCCAATCAATATGAGATCAAATCTAGCACCATTCAGATGCTCCCATCTTTTTATGGGAATACTAATGAAGATCCGTATAAGCATCTGGATGAATTCCTAGAAATCTGTTCCACGGTGAAAATCCAGAATTTCACCGATGATGGCCTTAAATTGACCTTATTTCCCTTTTCATTAAAGGACAAGGCTAAATATTGGTTGGGAACCATAGGAAGGCCCATTAGGACATGGGAAGAAATGCAGAAAGAATTTCTCAAGAAGTTCTATCCCATCGGGCGGACCAATACTATGAGACGGGCCATCACCAGTTTTACCCAAACTCCCGGGGAATTGATCCATGAATCTTGGGAAAGACTGAAAGAATTGCTTAGAAAATGTCCTCATCATGGGCTTTCAAAATGGCAAATTGTCCAAGCATTCTATGAAGGATTGTCTGAACAGTTCAGACAGATGGTGGATGCGTCATGTGGAGGGGCGTTTATGATGAAAAATGAAGATGAGGCCTATGATCTGTTTGAGATGTTAAGTGAAAATTCCATTAATCATGCCTCATTATCATCTTATGAAAGGTCTGTTGGGCCATCTAAACGGACTGGAATGTATGAACTTAAGGCCCGTGGAGAGCCCGAATCTAGAATGGACATAAATCAGATTAATCAGAAATTGGATAAGGTAGACATCTTGGCCCAGAAACTAGACCAACTCCTGGCCTTAAACAAGCAAGAGCCTACTTACCCAACACAATCTAGTCCATATGAAGGCCCATCTTCTGCCAATCATGATATTTGTGCCTTATGCGCAAGTCCAACCCATCAAGTGAATGAATGCCCAACTGCGGCCCAACTTCCACCATTCATTCAAGAACAAATTCAGGCCGCCCAGGGATTCTCCAGGCCCAATAATGACCCATTCTCAAATACTTACAATTCTGGCTGGAGAAATCATCCTAATTTCTCTTGGAAGAATCAGCAGGCCCCATTACCAATGTCCCATCCGCCTATGCATCAAGCCCAAAAGCCACAGAACTCATTCCAACAACAATCTAATTTCTATGGAAATGTTCAGGCTAGGGGACCTCAAACCCAGTTTTCTCAACCGGCCCAGTATCAATCAGGTCAACCGGCCCAATATCAATCAAGTCAACCGGCCCACTACCACTCATTCCAATCAGGACAACCAACCCAATACCATCCTCCACCCACTTACCAGCAACCTCCTCAGCCCAACTTTGATGATAAATTCACTCAACTCCAACAACTGATTTTGACCCAGCAACAATCCATTGCTAAGTTGGAAAGTCAAATGGGCCAACTAGCTGAGGCCGCGATGAGAAGAGAAGTAGGCCAACTTCCTAGTCAACCCGTTGCCAATCCAAGGAATCAACCTCCAGGTTTTCCACAGCAATCGGGCCTTTTACCTCAGCCTGGCCCGGTACCACAGCCTAAAGGGCCACAATTTGAGAATGCTAAAGCCATTTCAGCCCTTAGGAGTGGGAGAAGTTTAGAAAAACCACATGCAGATGGAGAGTTAGCTAAAGGTTCCACTGATGGGCCTCAGGAAATTGAAAGTGAGAGTGAAGATGAACCCATCATAGAGAAGTTGGAGGAGGATCTGAAAGGAAAAGGGAAGATTGATGAAGGCCCGAGTTCTTATAAACCTAGGGTGCCATTTCCTAATGCCTTGTTAGCTAAGCCCAATACCAGGAAGAAACTGGCCCAGAATGAGGAGTTGTTGGATTTGTTCAAACAAGTCCAAATTAATATTCCACTCCTCGATGCCATCAAGCATGTGCCAGCTTATGCTAAGTTTCTCAAGGACTTATGTACTCCACGAAGAGAATCTAGAATGGCACCCGAAAAGGTTCGGCTTTCTGAGGATGTTAGTGCAATTGTGATGAATCATTTACCCAAGAAGTTAAAGGATCCTGGAGCACCTCTAATTTCATGTGACTTAGCTGGAGTTACATTTGATAGAGCTTTATTGGATCTAGGTGCGAGTGTAAATCTATTGCCAACAGCCATTTATGAAAAATTTGATATTGGAGAATTAAAGCCCACACCCATCATCTTGCAGTTGGCTGATAGGTCTGTGAAAACTCCACGGGGATTAATTGAGGATGTTATCGTAAAGGTTCATGATTGTTATTTTCCCGTGGATTTTCTTATTCTGGATATGGCATTACCTGAGGAACTCATTCACACCCCGATCATCTTAGGTCGTCCATTTTTAGCCACCGCCAAAGCTAATATAAATTGTGAAACTGGCATAATGGACATTTCATTTGGGGGTCAAAAAGTCCAGATTAATGTCTTCAAAGCGTCTCAATATCCAGATCATGAAAAAGAATGCCATACTATTGATATCGTGGATAATCTGGTTGAAGAAAATGAGATGTCCACATATGACCTTTTGGAGGACGCCAATACTTTAAAGGACTCCCCTGGCCCATTAACATCTTGGCCCAAGGTTGAACCTTTACCAGCCTTGCAGTCTGAACCCGCTTTGCCATCTTTAGAGGACCCTCCTGAGCTTGAACTCAAACCATTACCGGAATCTCTCAAGTATATCTTTTTGGGTCCGGACCAAACTCTCCCGGTCATCATTGCGGCAAATCTCACATCGCCGCAGGAGGCCCAATTAACCGAGGTCCTCAAAGACCACAAAGGTGCTATTGGATGGTCGGTGGCCGATTTGAAAGGAATAAGTCCGTCCATTTGCATGCATCACATCTATATGGAAGAGAATTCTAAGCCCAGTCGGGAGATGCAAAGGCGGCTTAACCCCAATATGAAAGAAGTGGTGAAGAAGGAAGTTGTGAAATGGCTAGATGCGGGTATTATTTACCCAATATCAGACAGTAAATGGGTCAGCCCAACTCAAGTAGTACCCAAGAAATCTGGATTAACAGTTGTTAAGAATGATCATGGAGAAGAGGTACCCACTAGGCTCACCACGGGATGGAGAGTGTGTATTGATTACAGAAAGTTGAATCTCATGACTAAGAAGGACCACTTTCCACTCCCATTCATGGACCAGATTCTGGAAAAGTTATCGGGCCAGAAGTACTTCTGCTTCTTAGATGGGTACTCCGGGTACAATCAAGTGGCTATTTACCCGGAAGATCAAGAAAAGACCACCTTCACGTGCCCTTATGGCACGTTTGCTTTTAGGAGAATGCCATTCGGATTATGCAACGCACCAGCCACATTTCAACGGTGCATGATGGCCATCTTCTCCGATATGGTGGGAGAATTCCTCGAAGTTTTCATGGATGATTTCTCAATCTTCGGGGACTCGTTTGAAAATTGCTTGGAAAATCTTAAACAGGTGCTAGCACGATGCATAGACACCAATCTGATTCTTAGCTGGGAAAAGAGCCATTTCATGGTTCGAGAGGGCATTGTTCTAGGCCACATTGTGTCTGAAAGGGGGATAGAGGTAGATAAAGCTAAGATTGATCTCATATCCAATCTTCCTCCTCCCACTTCAGTCAGACAGATCCGTTCATTCCTTGGCCATGCCGGCTTCTATCGCCGGTTCATCCACAATTTCTCTCAAATTGCCCGGCCCCTAACTCTTCTCTTAGCTAAGGATGTCCCTTTCCAAATGGATGAATCTTGCATCAAGGCATTTAATTCTTTGAAGGAATCTTTGACCAAAGCCCCGATTCTTCAATCTCCAGATTGGTCTTTACCCTTCGAAATCATGTGCGATGCCTCTGATTATGCTATCGGTGCAGTTTTGGGACAAAGAATCAACAAATGTCCCGTGGTGATATATTATGCAAGTCGCACCCTTGCAGATGCTCAAATGAATTATACCACCACAGAAAAGGAATTATTGGCTGTGGTTTTTGCCCTAGAAAAATTCAGATCTTATCTTTTAGGGGCAAAAGTCATAATCTATTCTGATCACTCAGCTCTGAAATATTTGTTGACCAAGAAGGATGCCAAGCCTAGGCTTATTAGATGGATCTTACTCCTTCAGGAATTTGATTTGGAAATTCGGGATAAGAAGGGTTCTGAGAATGTGGTAGCTGACCACCTATCCCGAATTCCGATATCTGAAAGTACACCGATCACTGATTCCTTTCCTGATGAGCATCTACTGACCATTTCTCACACTGTTGCACCTTGGTATGCTCACATTGTCAATTACAAGGTGACTAATCAGCTTCCGGAAGGATGGACCAAAAGTGAAAAGGACAAATTCTTTTCTCAGGAAAAATTTTATTTCTGGGAGGATCCTGAATTATTCAAATTTTGTCCTGATCAAATCATTAGGCGATGTGTCCCTGAAGAAGAACAACAGAGTGTTCTCAATTTCTGTCATAATTTGGCGTGTGGGGGCCACTTCTCAGGAAAGAAAACTGCAGCCAAAGTCCTACAAAGTGGTTTTTACTGGCCCACACTTTTCAAAGATGCCCATGAATTTAGCAAAACTTGCCTCCGATGTCAGGCCGTAGGAAATATGGCGAAAAGGGATATGATGCCACTCAACCCAATCTTGGTGGTTGAAGTCTTTGACGTTTGGGGAATTGACTTTATGGGACCTTTTCCACCTTCTTTTGGACATACATATATTCTGGTAGCGGTGGATTATGTCTCAAAATGGATTGAAGCAGTAGCCACTCGAACCAATGATCATAAAGTGGTCATTAAATTCGTTCAGAAGAATATCTTTTCTCGGTTCGGGTGGTCCAAAGCTATCATTAGTGATGGGGGAACGCATTTCACGAATTACCAGTTTCGGGCTTTGCTTAAGAAATATGGGATTAATCACAAGGTAGCCACCCCCTATCATCCCCAAACTAGTGGCCAAGTGGAAGTTTCCAATAGGGAGATTAAGAACATTCTGCAAAAGTCCGTTAGGCCCGATAGAAAAGATTGGTCTGAAAGATTGGATGATGCTTTATGGGCCTATCGGACCGCTTACAAAACTCCTATTGGCATGTCTCCTTATCGCCTAGTTTTCGGAAAAGCGTGCCACCTTCCAGTAGAATTGGAACATAGGGCTTATTGGGCCATCAAACAAGTCAATCTAGACCTAGCCCAAGCTGGTTCCCACCGCACCTTACAACTGAGTGAGCTGGAAGAGTTGCGTAACGAGGCCTATGAAAATTCAAAGATCTATAAAGCCAAAACCAAAGCTTTTCATGATAAACATATTGTCAGAAAATCATTTCTTCCAAATCAGAAAGTTTGGCTATTTAATTCTAGGCTTCGCCTATTTCCTGGAAAACTGAAATCCAGATGGGATGGACCCTTCGTGGTCGTTAAAGCCTTCGATCATGGAGCCGTTAAAATTCTGAACCCCAAAAGTGGGAACACTTTTACTGTTAATGGTCAACGGTTGAAACCATTCATTGAAAATCTTCAAAATGAACCACCTGAATCCATAGAATTGAGTGATCCACACTAACTGAACTTCCGTCTGGCTGAAGACGATAAACTTAGCGCTTGTTGGGAGGCAACCCAATATTTTATTTCAGCTTTTGTATTTCTTTCCTTTTAGGTCCCTAAGCAGCAATCGCCGTGGGTATGTCGCCACCTCGTCATTACAGGTTGTTTCGCTCCTTCACCAATTCTCTTCTGGCTGCATGTTTTTCATATCTTTTATGCCATTGAGGACAATGTCAATCAAGTTGGGGGGTGGGACAATCATATGCATTTATTGAAAATCTTTTGAAGAAAACTGATATCTTTCACTGAAAAATGGTCAAATTTTTTCAAAAACTTCTTTTCACATCCTGGGAAAATTGCATGAAAATCATGTTTCATTAAGTAAATCTTAAACAAATCAGTTTTCTGTTAGTCACATCGGTTAAAGAGCCTTTAAAGTTCAAATATTCCACTTTACAAAAATCCACGGCGGGATGATTTTCACACACACACGGCAACTTAGAATAAATGGAAGATCTTAAAAGTATAGAATTGCTGGAATTAACCTCAAGGATAAGACTACTTATTCTAATTTTTCTTTTGGGTTGAACGAAAGGAATGTGTAGAATCCGTAATAGGGGACTGTCCCACTCAGCACTCTAAAAGAGGCGGTCATTTCAAATGGACAGTTGTAAACATTAAAGGCAAAAGAAGGCGAAAAAAGAGCTAAAGGAAGGTAGGTGGCAAAAAGTACGCACCTCCCCTCAGGCAATTCAAAGAGAGTGGCAAAAAGTACGCACTCTCAAAAGCAAAAGTACAATAAAGAAACGCCGCGCTAAAAAGTCCATCGAACCAAAAAAATGTCCAAGTCGTGAAAAGTGCTGAGTTGGGACGGAAACTGAAAAACGGTCCTCACTGACTGATCGGGAAATCTCGTATTCTCTTCTCCTCCCCAGGTAGTCTTATTTAAAGGGTAGTAAAGGCAAGAATATACCAGAAAGGTCGGAAACGAGTTCTAAGTGTGTCAAATTTCATGCACAATCACCTGTCTGAATCAAAATATTGTGGGATATGAAAACTTTTTAGCTCAACCAAACGGCTACCACTTAAATTGATTGTGAAAGATACTACAAATGAAGCATGATAATTCATTGTTTGTCCTAACTTTTCCCTATTTGCATTGCTAAGGGACTAGCAATGAGTAAGTTGGGGGGTGTGATAAAGTGTTAAATTGATCATTTAAGGGCAACCATATGCATCATACTCATGTTTTTATCTGCAAAATAGCATGAAATGATAGATAATTGTGTAACAAGTCCAACGGTACCAATTTCATCAAATTCTGACTTAAAAACATCGTCATTTCATGTGATCAAAGGAGTGTAGCGCATTTGCGGTTTTTCGACAAAACCGAGACGAAATGAATAAATATGATGATATTTTTATGATAATGCGCTAAATTATATTTATTTGATATGAACAGGACATGCCGAGGATGCAGTGCAGCTGGAGGAGTTTCCGGAAATTTGGGAGTGATCCGGTGTGCGGATTTCAACTAAAACAGGGGTAAAAATACAAATTGACTCCTTCTCCCACTGGAGTTTCCCAAAACCCACTATTTCCCTCCGTCTCTCCGATTTCCTAAACACATCCTTTCCTTTATTTAAAAAAAAAAAAAAACTCTCTCTCTCTTCTCGTTTTAGAAAGTCGAATCCTATTCCAATTTCCTCTTCCAAATCCTGTCCCTTTTCCAAGTCTCCCACATATCCTCCTCCTTGTCCAACTCAAACCCAGCACCTCTCCTCCTCCTCCTCTCTATAAATTCCCACAAATTCCTCTCAACCAGGGCTCTCCCCTACGTTTTGTTTTTTTTTCCAGTTTTAATTCCTAGTCGGTTTTCCCTCTCTCTTCTATTTCCTCTCCCTCTCCACGGTTCTCTCTCTCTGGGCCTCTCCGTTTGTTTCTCTCGGTTATCTCTCCCTCCACAGCCCTCTCTCTTTCTCTCAAGCTCCTCCAAGTAGCTCCTGCTGCAACCAGTTCCCAGCAACTCCTCCTACTTCCAGCGGCACCAACAGCAACAAGCTTCTTCCTCCAGCTGCAGCGAAGCCTCTTCAACCAACGTGCAGCATCTCCCTGCAACTCCACGACCTGCAGGCATGTATGCACATGCCGGCGAGCCACCTCCAGCTGAAGCCCAACGCTGCAGTCCAGCCACGTCCGTGCAAGAAGCTGCAGTGTAGCACGCACGTCCAGCAGCATCTCTGCACCTTCTCCACGTGCCGGCCACCCTCCAGCGGCAGCAAACGCAGCCAGCAGCGCATGCATCTTCTCCACCCTGCTTGCAAGCCTTCCCAACGCATCACCAAGCTGTCCACCTTCTTCCAGCAGCAACGTGCAGCATCCTCCCTCATCCAACGCGGCAGCAGCAGCTTCCTCCAACACAGCCGTAGCACACCAACCAGCAGCAACCCCTTCCTGTTCTCCACGTTGCAAAGCCAACAGCAGCACCTCCCACGCAGCAGCTTCCAAGGCTCTTCAACGCAGCTCCAGCCACCAGCTCCAGCCACCAGCACCAGCACCAACACCAGCCGGCAGCATCCACCACCACATGCCAGCAGCAGCTTGCTTCCCAGCAGTGGTCCACTGCGCCACCCCCCTTTTCCTAGTGGACCACTGCACCGGCAGACCCACAGATTTTGTTGTGTTGCCCTTTTTATTTCCCCCATTAGCATAGTCTTTGTTCTTTAATTAGGGGTAGTGTTAGTATTATTTAGTTAGTTTTTGGTTATTTAATTAAGAATAGCTCTTGAATAGTTGTTGTGTAATTAATTATTAGTTGATAATTAGGTTATTTGATTCATGACAATTAATGATTTATACATTTAATAGTTTGTCTTTGATGTTGTAATTTTCTTTGTCGTGCTCATTTCTTAATTGCGTTTGTGTTTAATTTCTGAAAAAAAGAAAACATAGAAAAAGATTTGTTTACTTTATATAATTATATTTTTAGGTAATATTAGTTAATTTAGTTTTAGTTTAATTAAGTAATTAGTTTATTTCAAATTCTCACTTATTTTTAGATTAACTAAAGTCCAAAGTTTTCAAAATTAGAATCTTAACTCCCTGTGGATCGACTCGGACTCACCGCTATTAAATTTCCAAATTTTGATTTGAGTGAGCCGGATAAATTTAGATTGAACGTTTTCATGTGTTTAACGACGCACAATTCGAAACGATCAATTTTTGGCGCCGTTGCCGGGGAGTTAGATTTTTAATTTTGATTATCTTGGATTTAGTGTAATTAGTCTCTAACTAACCTTATTTTTCTTATTTTTGCAGGTAAATTGAAAAAAGAAAAAGAAAAAAAGAAAAGGAAAGCGAAATCATGGTCAGTGTGTTCCAACTTTCTATGTTTCAATTTCCTTACTTTAGTTAGTTTCCTTTTTTTTTGTAGTTTCTAGTTTAGATAGGTTTCCATTAACTAAAAAAAAAGAAACAAAAAGAGGAACATCCAAATTTAAAAACTTTCATTGCCAAGATTAGAAACTTTCCATGCTAGGCATTCATCATCTTAGGAAAGCATAGTTAGTTTCCTTTCACAGTTATTTCCATAAATTGTTGAAGATTGCGGGGGAAAGGTACGTGTTTCAATTTTTAGCAAGTCATTCATGATTGCATCAACACACCTTGCATTGATTTGTTGCCTTGTATTGCATCCAAAAAAAGACAGTAAGGGCAGCAACTTTAACCACATAAGGTAGGGATTTGATCACCCTTCCTTAGCCCACAAATCACTTTCCTTGCGTTAGCATTTCCTAATCCAACTAAAAGCAAGTCGAAAGAGAATCTAGGGTTTACACCGTGAGTGGTTTAAATCTCGAGTTGCCTCCACTTTTGGAAACGGTGTCTAGGCTAGAGGTAAAAAGGCAAACGTCTAAGCGGGAAAGTGGTTCTCTAATTAGGTCCCTACGAAAGTAGGGGGAGCCTCCCACTACTCCACCTCTTACCTGGCCGTTGACTGATTGTGGTTGTGACTCGAGGTGGACTCCATCCACCTTGTAAGAAAATTCACATAGAGAGTCTAGGTTAACATTAGATCATTAGGATAATTTGTTTGTCAACATTGATTGCATTTAGAAAAAAAAGAAAAAAAAAAAAAAAGAAATAGAAAACAAAATCCTCTCTCCATAAGTCCTAGTGCATGCAAGGTAGGAGATCTCAAAATCCTAACCTTCTAGGACCACTTGCTGAAATAGAAAGAATCATACATCAAAGAAATCCACCACAAGATCCAATGGCCGATAATCAGGACCCACCAAAGCAAATGAAGGACTATTTCATTCCAAATCGATATCAACCTTCATCTTGTATTCATCTTCCTCAGAATCCAGCCAATCAATATGAGATCAAATCTAGCACCATTCAGATGCTCCCATCTTTTTATGGGAATACTAATGAAGATCCGTATAAGCATCTGGATGAATTCCTAGAAATCTGTTCCACGGTGAAAATCCAGAATTTCACCGATGATGGCCTTAAATTGACCTTATTTCCCTTTTCATTAAAGGACAAGGCTAAATATTGGTTGGGAACCATAGGAAGGCCCATTAGGACATGGGAAGAAATGCAGAAAGAATTTCTCAAGAAGTTCTATCCCATCGGGCGGACCAATACTATGAGACGGGCCATCACCAGTTTTACCCAAACTCCCGGGGAATTGATCCATGAATCTTGGGAAAGACTGAAAGAATTGCTTAGAAAATGTCCTCATCATGGGCTTTCAAAATGGCAAATTGTCCAAGCATTCTATGAAGGATTGTCTGAACAGTTCAGACAGATGGTGGATGCGTCATGTGGAGGGGCGTTTATGATGAAAAATGAAGATGAGGCCTATGATCTGTTTGAGATGTTAAGTGAAAATTCCATTAATCATGCCTCATTATCATCTTATGAAAGGTCTGTTGGGCCATCTAAACGGACTGGAATGTATGAACTTAAGGCCCGTGGAGAGCCCGAATCTAGAATGGACATAAATCAGATTAATCAGAAATTGGATAAGGTAGACATCTTGGCCCAGAAACTAGACCAACTCCTGGCCTTAAACAAGCAAGAGCCTACTTACCCAACACAATCTAGTCCATATGAAGGCCCATCTTCTGCCAATCATGATATTTGTGCCTTATGCGCAAGTCCAACCCATCAAGTGAATGAATGCCCAACTGCGGCCCAACTTCCACCATTCATTCAAGAACAAATTCAGGCCGCCCAGGGATTCTCCAGGCCCAATAATGACCCATTCTCAAATACTTACAATTCTGGCTGGAGAAATCATCCTAATTTCTCTTGGAAGAATCAGCAGGCCCCATTACCAATGTCCCATCCGCCTATGCATCAAGCCCAAAAGCCACAGAACTCATTCCAACAACAATCTAATTTCTATGGAAATGTTCAGGCTAGGGGACCTCAAACCCAGTTTTCTCAACCGGCCCAGTATCAATCAGGTCAACCGGCCCAATATCAATCAAGTCAACCGGCCCACTACCACTCATTCCAATCAGGACAACCAACCCAATACCATCCTCCACCCACTTACCAGCAACCTCCTCAGCCCAACTTTGATGATAAATTCACTCAACTCCAACAACTGATTTTGACCCAGCAACAATCCATTGCTAAGTTGGAAAGTCAAATGGGCCAACTAGCTGAGGCCGCGATGAGAAGAGAAGTAGGCCAACTTCCTAGTCAACCCGTTGCCAATCCAAGGAATCAACCTCCAGGTTTTCCACAGCAATCGGGCCTTTTACCTCAGCCTGGCCCGGTACCACAGCCTAAAGGGCCACAATTTGAGAATGCTAAAGCCATTTCAGCCCTTAGGAGTGGGAGAAGTTTAGAAAAACCACATGCAGATGGAGAGTTAGCTAAAGGTTCCACTGATGGGCCTCAGGAAATTGAAAGTGAGAGTGAAGATGAACCCATCATAGAGAAGTTGGAGGAGGATCTGAAAGGAAAAGGGAAGATTGATGAAGGCCCGAGTTCTTATAAACCTAGGGTGCCATTTCCTAATGCCTTGTTAGCTAAGCCCAATACCAGGAAGAAACTGGCCCAGAATGAGGAGTTGTTGGATTTGTTCAAACAAGTCCAAATTAATATTCCACTCCTCGATGCCATCAAGCATGTGCCAGCTTATGCTAAGTTTCTCAAGGACTTATGTACTCCACGAAGAGAATCTAGAATGGCACCCGAAAAGGTTCGGCTTTCTGAGGATGTTAGTGCAATTGTGATGAATCATTTACCCAAGAAGTTAAAGGATCCTGGAGCACCTCTAATTTCATGTGACTTAGCTGGAGTTACATTTGATAGAGCTTTATTGGATCTAGGTGCGAGTGTAAATCTATTGCCAACAGCCATTTATGAAAAATTTGATATTGGAGAATTAAAGCCCACACCCATCATCTTGCAGTTGGCTGATAGGTCTGTGAAAACTCCACGGGGATTAATTGAGGATGTTATCGTAAAGGTTCATGATTGTTATTTTCCCGTGGATTTTCTTATTCTGGATATGGCATTACCTGAGGAACTCATTCACACCCCGATCATCTTAGGTCGTCCATTTTTAGCCACCGCCAAAGCTAATATAAATTGTGAAACTGGCATAATGGACATTTCATTTGGGGGTCAAAAAGTCCAGATTAATGTCTTCAAAGCGTCTCAATATCCAGATCATGAAAAAGAATGCCATACTATTGATATCGTGGATAATCTGGTTGAAGAAAATGAGATGTCCACATATGACCTTTTGGAGGACGCCAATACTTTAAAGGACTCCCCTGGCCCATTAACATCTTGGCCCAAGGTTGAACCTTTACCAGCCTTGCAGTCTGAACCCGCTTTGCCATCTTTAGAGGACCCTCCTGAGCTTGAACTCAAACCATTACCGGAATCTCTCAAGTATATCTTTTTGGGTCCGGACCAAACTCTCCCGGTCATCATTGCGGCAAATCTCACATCGCCGCAGGAGGCCCAATTAACCGAGGTCCTCAAAGACCACAAAGGTGCTATTGGATGGTCGGTGGCCGATTTGAAAGGAATAAGTCCGTCCATTTGCATGCATCACATCTATATGGAAGAGAATTCTAAGCCCAGTCGGGAGATGCAAAGGCGGCTTAACCCCAATATGAAAGAAGTGGTGAAGAAGGAAGTTGTGAAATGGCTAGATGCGGGTATTATTTACCCAATATCAGACAGTAAATGGGTCAGCCCAACTCAAGTAGTACCCAAGAAATCTGGATTAACAGTTGTTAAGAATGATCATGGAGAAGAGGTACCCACTAGGCTCACCACGGGATGGATACTGATTGATACTGGGCCGGTTGACCTGATTGATACTGGGCCGGTTGAGAAAACTGGGCTTGAGATCCCCTAGCCTGAACATTTCCATAGAAATTAGATTGCTGTTGAAATGAATTATGTGGCTTTTGGGCTTGATGCATGGGAGGATTGGACATCGGTAATGGGGCCTGCTGATTCTTCCAAGAGAAATTAGGGTGGTTTCTCCAGCCAGGATTGTAAGTATTTGAGAATGGATCATTATTGGGCTTGGAGAATCCCTGGGCAGCCTGAACTTGTTCTTGAATGAATGGTGGAAGTTGGGCCGCAGTTGGGCATTCATTCACTTGATGGGTTGGACTTGCGCATAAGGCACAAATGTCATGATTAGCAGAGGATGGGCCTTCATATGGACTAGATTGTGTTGGGTAAGTAGGCTCTTGCTTGTTTAAGGCCAGGAGTTGGTCTAGTTTCTGGGCCAATATGTCTACCTTATCCAATTTCTGATTAATCAGATTTATGTCCATTCTGGATTCAGGCTCTCCACGGGCCTTAAGTTCATATATTCCAGTCCGTTTAGATGGCCCAATAGACCTCTCATAAGATGATAATGAGGCATGATTGATGGAATTTTCACTTAACATCTCAAAAAGATCATAGGCCTCATCTTCATTTTTCATTATA
The DNA here is from genome assembly GCA_030544215.1 of Zantedeschia hybrid cultivar. NCBI lineage: Eukaryota > Viridiplantae > Streptophyta > Magnoliopsida > Alismatales > Araceae > Zantedeschia > Zantedeschia hybrid cultivar. The sequence continues at coordinate 47,595,357 of JARZZO010000002.1, read as the reverse complement.
AATGCCCCGCCACATGAGGCATCCACCATCTGTCTGAACTGTTTAGACAATCCTTCATAGAATGCTTGGACAATTTGCCATTTTGAAAGCCCATGATGAGGGGATTTCCTAAGCAATTCTTTCAGTCTTTCCCAAGATTCATGGATCAATTCCCCAGGAGTTTGGGTAAAACTCGTGATGGCCCTTCTCATGGTATTGGTCCGCCCTATGGGATAGAACTTCTTGAGAAATTCTTTCTGCATTTCTTCCCATGTCCTAATAGGCCTTCCTATAGTTCCCAACCAATATTTAGCCTTGTCCTTTAATGAAAAGGGAAATAAGGTCAACTTAAGGCCATCATCGGTGAAATTCTGGACCTTCACCATAGAACAGATTTCTAGAAATTCATCCAGATGCTTATAAGGATCTTCATTAGTATTCCCATAAAAAGATGGGAGCATCTGAATGGTGTTAGATTTGATTTCATATTGATTGGCTGGATTCTGAGGAAGATGAATACAGGATGAAGGTTGATATCGATTTGAAATGAAATAGTCCTTCATTTGCTTTGGTGGGTCTTGATTATCAGCCATTTGATCTTGTGGTGGATTTCTTTGATGTAAGATTCTTTCTATTTCAGCAAGTGGTCCTAGAAGGTTAGGGTTTTGAGATCTCCTACCTTGCATACACTAACTCCCCGACAACGGAGCCAAAAATTGATCGTTCCAAATTGTGCGTCGTTAAACACTCATGAAAACGTTCAATCTAAATTTATCCAGCTCACTCAAATCAGATTCTGAAAATTAATAGTGGTGAGTCCGAGTCGATCTACAGGGAGTTAAATTTTTAACTTTGAAAACTTTGGAATTTAGTTATCTAAAAATAGGTGAAAATTTAAGTGAACTAATTACTTATTCAAACTAGAATTAAATTAACTAATGTTACCTAAAAATATAATTACTTAAATTAAACAAATCTTTTTTTTCTTTTCTTTTTCAGAAATTAAACACAAGCATATATGGAAAATAAGCACAACTAAAAAAAAATATGGCCAAAAGGTGGAAGGCAAGGTAGTTGGCCTTCTACGGGTGGTGGAAGGCGGGCTGGTTGGCCTTCCAAGGATGGTGGAAAGCAAGGGGTGGCCTTCCAAGGGTGGTGGAAGGCGGGCTGGTTGGCCTTCCACGAAATGGTGACGAAAGCCGAGATTGGTTAATGGGCCTAATTATTTAGTGGGCTGAGAAAATTGGATGGATGAGATGGCTAAGGTGATGGGTTTGATGGTGATGGGCTAATGGTGACTGGGGTTTACGACCAAAAAAGGGGTCCAAAATCGGTGTCTACAAATGTCCCTCTGGGACACCTGTTTTGCAGTGGAGTGGAGCGGAATGATAAATAGGTGTTCCGAAAATCGAACCTGATTTTGGACAGTCCGAAGAAGGGATGAGCTATATCCAAGGATGATATGAGAATGTGGTAAATGCATGAGAGTTAGTCATTTGGATTGCAAGGGTGATTAAGAAGGGGAACAAAATCCAAACTAGAGAATCACAATCCGTGGGACCCTCGGGTGCTGGAACCGCGAGGCCTTGGCGCACTAGGATACAATGATCTGGCCCAAGGAGATCTCAAGCATGAAAGATGGAGAGAGCATGACTTGAAAATGTCTCAACACAACGGGCGCGCGGTGGCCTGGCACATCACATGATCGCCAAGTGAGAGATTCGCAAGCACGCGAATTGGAAAAGGATAAGGTCTTGCAGCTCGAAAGGGCTAACAGACAAACAATTGCCAGACTCACAGAGCAACAATGGGTTAAGCACAGTGATAAGTTGTGGTCTTTGTCCCTGGGGCGGGGATGGATTTGTTGGTGGATGATGCTTATGCAATGCATGCTGGTTTAAAAATTGGAAAACAAATTCCTAATGCAAATAGGAGGGATTTATTGGCCAATCAAATAACTTGGGGAATATAGACTCCTCATTGTTTTGTTTAAAGAGGAACTCAGAGTCTATACGCTCAAAGTTATTAGCCTCCTGTGTCTTCAATCCTACATGCTTCAGTTTTCCTGCAGCTACAATAGCGCGCATTAGCAAAGTTCATATATCCAATGATCACAGCATTTAAGTATTTAAACTGCAAAAGGATGAGAAGCAAATAGCTAGTTTCGAGTCAAAGCCGATGTGGAAGATATGGCTATTCTAATGGTAGAATGTCAATCCGATATGGCTT